>BFEA01000110.1:2619951-2664669 GCA_003427395.1 Chara braunii | reverse complement strand
GGGGGGTGTAACAACTAAGCTAGGTTCGCAGGGGTCCCATTTCATCATCTTTCAATTTCAGCTTTCAATTTCGCAGGCTAATATTTGTTCCCTTTTTTTTTTCTTTTTTTGGTTTTGGAAAACAACTAAGCTCACGACCTAAGCCTAGGAGTAGCTCAGTGGTTAGAGCACCGGTTGGAAATGCGCATTGTGGTATGAGGTTGCGGGTTCAAAACTCCACAGCCTTGTTCATGGACACCGGCAGGGCGTTAGAATGACGCACGGCTGGACACACACTCCCCTGGGCTGACGCATGGTACTATTACAGACACTGCCTGCGCACCACCCAGGGGACTGTCCATGGTGTTGTATGTTGGGTCCTGACCTATGAGGGGTTTGCCTGATACAGTTATCAGTCTAATGAGGATGCAGGTACGGGTTTGTGGTTAGACTGCTCATGTGTGTTGGTTACCTTAGGCTCTGCTTTGGGGGGGCAAGGACCTTAGGTGGGATGGGGTCCCGTTTGGGGGGAGGGTTGGCTTGGGACAAGCTCTGCTGGAGGATATCGGTGGGGAACCTACAGTAGGGGATTGTCTTAAGGGATCCCGGTAGGAGGGGTGTTAGTAGATAGACTCTGCTGGAGGAAATCGTTGGGGAACCTGCAGTAGGGGCTGTCTGAGGGGGATCCTCCAAGATAGGATGGTCTGGGTCCCATAAATTAGTTAGTTGCTGACTGTAGATAGGTACCTCTCATGGGTCCAGACACCGACCTCTACAACACCCTGGGCTCAAAAAAAAAAAAAAAAAAAAAAAAAAAAAAAAAAGTAGTAGTGGTAGGTAGGTAGTGAAAGCTGAAAATGAAAGAATTTGAAAGATGATGAAGAGATTGAGAGAAGAAGAAGAAGAAGAAGAAGAAGAAAAAAGCATTCTCTATGGCCAAACCCCCAGGGAGTCTTAGGGCGAGATCCCACGAGCCAAGAAGATTGGTATAAGCGCCTGAATCTGGATGCGTTTTATGTGGAGATGAAGAAAAGCAGAGCAATAGCAATGACCTGTACTTCTCCACAAACAGGTCCAGATTCAGGTTTTCAACCCAATCTCATTGCTAGTTTGATCTCTCCCTTAGCTTGCTGTCTGCCAATTCTTGGGATCATTCTGACGGGCTTTTCGGGGTGCAAAAGTTTATGGTCGGTTTGACGGTGCTTCATTGGATGGGGCTGACGGATAGACGGAGAAAAAGAAGACGAGGATCGCCCTGATCATGCTTCAATCCAGGGCTGGGTGGGGTTAAAAAAAATAAAATAAAAAAAATCCAGTGCTGGGTGGGGTATCTGCCTAGCCCTGGTGCCTATAACTGCAAAAAAAGGAGGTAGGGTAGTGGAAATAGGGGTGTGCTGGGAGAATTGCCGAAAGGAGGGGTAAGGAGGCGGCCTCACAAATAAATTGTCAGGACAGCCAATGGCTACTGATGAATGCGACCAAGGTAGTTATCATCGATAGATCGCCGTGCCTCCGTGTTGTTAAACAGAACTGTGCCGGAAGGAATGGACGAGTCCAAGTGAAATGAAATGTAAATGGATGGGCGCAGCATTGACTGTTATCGGCGCGAAGCGGCGGCCTATTTAATTTCATTTGGTGATCACGGGAAGAGGATGGAGGGCATACCGACCAACGACCCCCATCGAGGATCTCCCCTTCGACCCTGAGGAATGGAGATGGTCTCAGGGAGCTAGGATCCGTAAAGGGAAGACAAAGACATTAACATTAGCCAATCTAAAATTGAAATCCGTTTATCGTATGCTCCGGCCCAAACGAAGACTGCGAGAGTTAGTGGAAGACAGATGGTACCACCACCTCAATATAGAGCGAAGGTTGCTCAAGCCCATTAGATGGTTCGCTCACTATGGAAAGAGACCGGCCAAAATCTCTGCCCTGCAGTGGCAAATAGAACATCGATGCCTGCCCACCAATGACTGGCTAATAGAGCACACACGCTTAGAACAGCAGGGACGAGCATTGCCGTGGTGCCACAGATGTCTCCAGTGCTACCCCGGGAGGAAGCGCGCCGAGACAATAGAACACATCTTCCTCCAGTGCCCGGCGGCAGTATTACTGTGGAGAAGCTGGGATAGGATTTGGCGGCACATTGTCCCGGCAGCACTGTGGCCTTGGGACTGGAGGGCCATACTCTTGGGGTAAGAACCAAGGGAACACATTTGAGGAAAACTATTTCATATAGGAAGACGCGCTGTCCTGTGGGTCATATGGTGGAAGAGGTGCATCCTAAAGGTAGAAGGAGCAAGGGTGGAGGATGGAGAGGTCATGGAACACCTACGGCTATTAGTACAGCACGAACTCACGACAAACGATAAACTCGATCAAACGCATACCCGAGGAGATATTCACTGAATTATCTCCCGCTTTGGCAAGGACTGGCTGGGAGGGGAAAGGGGGGGATGGGTGGCGGAGGTAAGGTGAGCCGGGGATCAACAATTGGAGAGAGATCCGCAAGAGGAACACCCGGTTGAGCTTGAAAGAGATTATCATTTGGTTTTCCACGATTGGACTAAGGTAGATCCGGGAGACCTGCTACGACCCTGGTTTTCCACGATTGGACTAAGGTAGATCCGGGAGACCTGCTACGACCCCCCCAGGACTTTGCAGACCCTTTCCCCCCCCCCCCCATTGTCCCTGGAGGAAATGCCACCTGAGTTATGTGCTTGAGCAGCCTTATGCAGTTGAAGTTGTTTTATCTGGTATGGGTTAGACTATTGCAGACTTGTGATACGCAACCTCACGCCCCCTCGCGGCTCCCCGTACGGGGTCGCCGATCAGAGTTCTAGGAGGGGCGTGGCCGAGGATTTTCGGCCGTAAGGGTTGAGTCTCTCGGACGGAATGGGAGGCCCTCGTTTCGTGCCAGAGGTTTTCCCCGGGGTCGAACTATCGTCGCAAAGTCCCGTGGAGGTCGGATCACTCCGAACGATAAAATCAGGAAGTTTTCTGCAAAAACGAACTGCCGCCGTGTATCAGGACGGGAAAAGGCATCAAGAGGAAAGGGCCATGGCGGCGGAAAACAGAAACTCCGGCCGTCGTGGGTTAGGGGGATAGGTAGGGGGTTCGAAGCCTTCAGGCCTCGTCATCGGCCTCACAAAGTGACAGGACCGTCACGTTGTTGCTGTAGAGGTGGTTGGTTCGAGGCCTTCACACCTCGGCGTCGGACTCGCAAAGTCCGCGCGGAAGTTCCCGAGAGGGCGAAGCGGCGGGAGGACTCGCCGGCGTCCGAATTCAAAATTGCGCGGGCAGCGCCCCCGCACTACGGGAAAGCTCGGGGAAACGTGTCGCTCCCTCGTAACCCACGACCAGTCGTCGCCAAGAACACGAGTCCCCCTGGCAACACCAGCGACAATCAAACTGCGGTTGCCACGCGGCGTGAGCGGCCGACCAGGGTAGCAAAGTCAAACCCATATAAGGCAATATTAGAGTCGGGGAATCAAAACGCTCAATCAAGACAAACCCGTTCCCCCTTATATCACAAGCCCTAGGCGGGTCTCGCCAGCACACTTGCTCCGTTCGCCTCAGCGCGCGCAGTACGTCCGCATCGCAGTAAACGCTGTCGTCATCTGTGATGGGAAAGGTCGGTAGCGAGATGAGACGATCGGAGGTAGGCGATGAACACGGGCAAGATCCCGCGCTCCCGGTCATCCGAACCAACATCAACTCCATACAACACCCGATGCAACCTTCTCTCTCAGGGTTAGTGTATCGGAGGAAGATGGCGAAATCAAAGCTCTCTTCTCCTTGAGGGGGTGTCGACCGCGCGTGCGGACACAGGCGGTGGGCGTGAGCGGGAGAGGGAGGGTGAGCTCGAAAAGGAATTCGTGAGAGCGAGAGAGAGAGAGAGAGAGAGAGAGAGAGAGAGAGAGAGAGAGAGAGAGAGAGAGCTGACACTGAGAACGCGCGTGCGTGCGCGAAGGGCCGCGGAAGGAAGGGGAACAACGGGATTAACACACTCGTACTCCTAGGCAGACGGTTCCCCAGTTCAGTTTCTCCGTCCCCACCTGGGCAAGTACATACACGCATGCATGCAAACAATCAACAACCCTTGACAAGACATCTAATCATCCATAGACCTTCGACATCACTCATGCGCACAACCAGCTCCCATCACTTGGGACTTCACACACACGACATGCATAGACAAAGCAGCAATTGAGATAAAAGCGAGTCCTTCTTGTACACAAAAAATTCAATTAACTGCCGCCCCCAGGCGCAGCCTTCAAACCACCCAAGACCACCGACCACCATAGCCACAAGGCCCTGCTGCGGTCGGCGTCCAATCCCCACCACTGCTCAGTCCCTCCGTCTGCTTTGCCCCGAGACTACCGCGGGTCCACCCCACGTCGTCACTCTGCCCGTCCTTGGGCTCGTCGAGCCTGTTCTGCGCCGCGGACTCTCGTGCATGGCTCGCGCAGCATTGCAGCCGGGATCAAAGAGGAGGAGAGGAGAGGGTTGCGCGAATTTATAGCGCGGGAGGCGGCGGGTTGTCAGCGCGAGGTGCGGGCAACGCAGGTTGTAGATGAGGAGGACAGGAGGAAGGTGGGGAGTTCGAGGGTTCGACCCGCGGGATGGCATGGTCCTACGTGATTGGGGTGTCCGTTCAAGTGGCGCGCGGTTTCCCGCTCTCCACATTGATCCGAGCATCCCAACTACGCGGCCAATCACTTCGCGGGGATAGGATCGAGCTGGGCGGAGGGGAAGACGAAGAGTTTGACATGGGGAAAATGCGCGCAGCAAGAAGGGAAGATGGTGCGCGGATGCAAAGCAAGAAACGGGGATGCAAAACGCGCGAAGAGATCGGAGCTTGGGCGTGTGCGCGCAAAAATTCAAAAAGTCCCAACCGCCCCCGTTTCTTGGTTTTCATTCCGCGGCCACTATTCGCCCGCGCGGGAGTTATTAACCAAACAAAATGAAAAAGCCGTTTCAAAAAGAAAACAAAAGCAGAAAGAAAGAAAAACCACTTTCTGTCCGTGTTCGTACTTCGGGGCTTCCGTGGGATTTTTCCTCAGGGATACGGGAAGCCGCGCGGTACGGAGCTGAGCTTATCACATCTGTGATACGCAGGATGTTCCAAAAAATTAGCAGTCTCCCGACTGCTGATGTCATCATATCTTGGATGATCGGGCGGCCTCTTCATCGTCAGCTGGCCCGATCATCTTCCTAATCTACGTGGATGCATCCTGCATCCTCCATCGCCTCCTCCCATAGTATACATTCGATCGGGCGGCCCTTTCATCGTCAGCTGACCCGATTGGTAAGTAATTTTTATTTATTTATTTATTTATTTTTTTGGAGATATAGAGCGCGTATCATCGCGCGAGCTTTAGATCGGAAAAGAAGAAGAAAAAGAAAGAGGTGGTGGTGGTGGTGGAGATGATCATAGGAAGTAATCAATCTCCGGATTAAGAGGGGGGGGAAGAGGAGGGAGAAACGCCGCTAGCGCGGCCAAGTTGGCTGGCACTTCCACTTCATTGAAGTGGTGCTGGACAAAGGAGGGGTAGAGGAAAGCCCCCGACACATGTGAGAGGACCCGGGGCGCGAGATCGGCGATCGCCCGAATGGTTCGTCGTCGCAGCGGCCGATTTCTCGGACCCGTCAGCACCCGATGGGTCTCCGTGTATGGCCTCCGCTCCCGCTTAACCGCCGCGAAGACCAGGATATGGTACATAATGTTGGGCCGCCCGCCGGTCTCGTAGATGAGCGTGCCCACCAACCTCGCCGCTATACATCCGTCGAATGGAGGCTGCAAGAACGCCTCCCATGCCGGATCAGGACGCGGCGCCCCCTCGATGGCCTCAAGCCGGATGGTGGCCAGTTCCACCATGTGATCCACGTCCATTTGATGGACCGTCCGGCTCGGGGGAACTGCTAATGTCAATGACTGGGGTATCCCGGGTGGGCTGGCGAAATCGGAACAGTCCTGCAAGGAGGGGGGGTCTGGATGCGGGATATGGAACTCGTCCCAATCCCTCCCCTACGCCTGATGGCCCGGCTGCATGGCTATTGAGATCGGGGAGGCGGGGCCGCTGAGGTGTCGACTCCTGATGGCCTGTGGATCTCCGTGGTTCTTCGGCGGGGCAGTCCTCCCCCAGTCGGGGCCCGATGATGAGCGTGGCTCTTCTCTCGCGAACCGGATCGACTTCTCGCACCGGCGCAGGCTGGACGACCTCCTCGACAGGCCCCACTCGACTGGCCTGAGCTTCCGGCGATGGACTTCGTCGCCGCTTCGGGACGGTTCTTTTTCTCGGTGCCTTCAGGGCCGCCGACTTTGGATACAATGATGGAGGCCGCAGCGGCTTATCTTCGTGCCCGAAGTCCACGACGGACTCCCCCTCACGCGCCAGGTAGTCAGGTATCACCGCCGCATTATATGATCTGCACGGAGCTGAGGCGGTCCGCAGTCTGAGCTGCAAGTTTTCTTCTTCCGCGGTGATTACCTGCGCGATGGACAGCAACTCGATGTGAATGAGCTGTAAGAGCCCCGGGCGATTCGTTCCGATCCTCCCAAAAGGGTAAAGCGCCACCGTTCCCTCCTTCCGCTCCGGCTTCGGCTTGGCGATCACGTAGTATACGTAGAGGAGCTCGCCGACGTTATAAACTTCGTGCTCCACGAAAAATGTAAACATGCCTAGCACCACAAACGAATAAAGCGCCCGATGCAACTCCCACGCGTCCTCGTCACTGGGCGGCAACTGCTCCACGTCCGTCAGCTCCACCAGGTACTCGGGGAAGTTGCGCATAGGATAGGGGAGCTGTGTCAGTTGGTAAGGGAGGGTAGTGTAAGAGAAGAAGGGAGGCATTTAGATAGAAGGGGGAGGGACAACTTGGATGTTGAGGGGCTCGGCGGGAGGAAGGAGCGCGGGAAGTTGCGGCACCAATGCAAGTGCTCCCTCCGGAGTCCGCCGCAGAAGTCCTTCGTATGCGGTGAAGCGATGAGTGCCCCTTTCCTGCACTCACGCCACCGATCTCGCCACATGGAGGGCGTAATCGCGCAAGAACCTGTACGCCGGCTCCCGATCGTGCCCGGGCAAGATGGTTAAATCCCCGGTGAAAGTAGCGATGCTGTGCACAAAGTTCGTAGCCACCTGGATGGCTCGGAACTCAATGTTCCTGACCAGGCATGGGCGATATGTCCACATAGACGCCCGCGCATGTTACCCGCTCCGCGAGGAGCGAGTACACCGCCAAGTCAGCAACGCTAGGAACCGACACGTTCACTTGCTGAATGTCGAAGCGCAGCTGCCGATCGTCGTTGAACCGGTTCCGGAGAAGAGCATCCGAGATTGGCGGCTGGAAGTGCTCGAGCAGTTCATTCTCCTGTTCACAATGGTTCATCCTGCGAGGCAAGGTCTTCCGCGGATGCCGGCGATGCTGATCGGAGAGAAGGGGAAGAAGGAGGCGAGGACGAAGGAGCACGAGAGAGGGACGAAGAAGGTGATTCGGGCAGGACAGGTGGCCACACGAGATCTAGCGATGGCCGAAAAGGCCTGAGGGCAGCAACGTGCCTTGTCAGCGGGTGGCCCTGTGAGTTGTGCCTGGGAACCAGCTTCATGGAGTGCTGGCCTCGTGTGCCAACTTCCGTCACCTCGTAAATGCCTGTGTAGCGTGGGTGGATTTTGGAGGAGCGCGCGGATTTCCGTACTTGCACCAAGTCCCCTATTTTATAGCGAGGCAGTGGTCCCGCGGACGCATGTCGATTTTCGTAGTCGCGGATCTGCCGTTGATGTGTCCGATCTACGSCCCGCTGTCGCCGGCGCGCTAACGGGGGATAGGCCCTAGCCATYAAGTCCATATAGTGGCGGGCCTTATCTCTGTGCTGGGCCCGTGTTGCTCTAACTTCCGTACCTACCAAGGGGGACAACTGCACCCGAGGGACACTATTGGTTCTCAGTTGAAAGGGGGACACCCCAGTACTACCGTGTGGGGTAGCCCGATAAACGRCCAAGATGTGRTCGACAATRACRRGCCAGGGCCGGGTGTCTCCYRCMRTGATATTCCGTCTAAGGGYGGTCTTAATCAGTCGGTTGGCATTCTCTACCAGGCCGTTGGCTTGGGGCCAATGCCCCGGCGAGTAGATAATCTTAACGTCTGCCCTGACTAGGTGACGTTCTACTTCGCCTTGAAATTCCGACCTATTGTCCATGTGTACCTCTTCTACGTCTAGATGCATGCACAAGAATCGATTTACGTAACAGGCTACCACCTGCGAATTCCGGCTGGTCATAGGGTACGCCTCGATCTATTTCGAAAAATGATCGACGACCACTAAAAGAACATTGAGCTCTCTGTGATCGACGGGACCTCTCGGAACGTTGATATCCGTCGTGTCGATGCTAACCCTCTGAAAGGGGCACTTTACACGAGTGGGCACCATCGTCCGAGGCATCTGTACCGGCGCCTTGTCCGCCGCGCAGGCCGGGCAATTCTGGACGGTGTATTTCACATCTTCCCTAATTCCCGACCAGTACCATCCGTTCTTTTCAATGGCTTTTTCCATGTACTTGACCGCGAAATGGACCGCATCCTCTTGATGAGCGGCTCGTGTCCAATCGAACCTAGCGAGAGGGTGTGGAACCGTCAATCAGCTAGACCCTCCGTCATCATCGACCTTTCGTTTTTGTAACGTCGGTCCCTGCCAGCGATAGTCCTGCGCCCTCTCCGTGACTCTCCGCCGCTCGACTTTGGTAAGTTCTGACAGCGAGTCGCCTGACAACCTCCGTAGCAACAGAAGGTCCGTCCAGACTTCTGCTCGGCAGGCACTTGGCGCAAATCCGTCGGCTGTTCTGGCGTCCAGATACCGCTTCTCGGTAGGGACTTGGTCCGTTCTACAGTTAAGACAGACCCATGTCTTTTTACTTCGGTACCTAACGCACTGTCCGTGAGATTTGACCGTATGACACTGACTACACTGTACCCATAAAAAAAAACTGGGCCCTCTCGGATGTGACCCTTCTTGGTCCGGGACCATAGGCAAGGTAAAGAAGAAACAGGGACTTAGATGTGTTTTAGGGGACGAGTAGGGACTACATGAGAGAGCGAGGGAGTTGGATGAGGGCAAAGAGATAGCATCCTCCATCTCCGGCGAAACCTCCATTCCGGACTCAGGCGCCGTTCTTGCGCAGCACGTGTAGCTCCCCGTAGTGCGGTTTCGTCGCCGCGACTTCCGGCCTCCACGGAGTGAGTCGCTCGTTGGCGGGACACTTGTTGGGCGGCAGGAGGCGCGTCAATCCATCGGCGTTACCATGCTGCCGCGTGACACGGTGGCGGATGTTGAAGTCATAGTCTTGCAGACGCACCGCCCACCTGCCCAGGGTCCCCGTGTAGTCCGTGTTGTTGCGTAGGGACAGCAGCGGCTGATGATCCGTTACCAGTACAAATTTCTGGCCGTAAAGATACGATCGGAAATGCTGGATCCCCCACACCACTGCCAGACATTCGCCTTTGCACGCTTCGTAATTAGCCTGCGCCGGGCTCAGCGTCTTAGACGCATACTCAATGACGTGTTCCCTTCTGTCCGACCCGTGCTTAGTCAGCACCGCCGATATCGCCTGAGGCTGCCAGTCGGTGTGCAGTGCGAATGGTCTTGTCGGGTCGGGACGCGCCAACATAGGAGCAGATGTCAGAGCCTCCTTCAACGCCTGAAACGCCGCTTCACATTCCGGCGTCCAGATCAGTTGTTCCTTTTTTTTCAGCAGGTTCGTGAGGGGCTTCGCTATACTGGCGAACCCCTTGATGAAGCGTCGGTAATAGGATGCCAGCCCTAGAAAAGCCTGAACCTGGTGAGTGTAACCGGCGCCGGGGCGTCTTGAACTGCTGCCACCTTCCTCGGATCCGGTTTTAGTCCATTGACCGTGACGATGTACCCCAAGAATGAGATCTCCGACAAGAAGAACTCGCTTTTCTCCAAGGCCACTTTGAACCCCGCATCCTTAAATGCATGCAAAACCCACTCAATGTGTTCCACGTGGTATTCGTGTGTTTTTGAAAAGACAAAAATATCATCCATGTACACAATCACGCAGAAATTGATCAGGGGCTGGGTTAGTCGGGTTTTGTTAATGAACTCATCGAAGGCCATATTCATGGCCCGCTGAAACGTTGCAGGGGCGTTACAAATTCCCATGTGACACCGGACTCATTGCCACGTGCTCTCAAATAGGACAAAAGCGGTTTTGGGTCGGTCCTCCGGTCGGACTGCGACGTGGTGAAAACCGTGTCGGATATCGAACTTGGAAAAGACTCGATCGGCCCCGATAGCATCTAGCAAATCGTCGATTCGCGGCAAGGGATACACATCCTTGGTAGTGATAGCGTTCAATTTCCGGTAGTCGACACATACCCGGACCGAACCATTTCGTTTTGGCACGAGGACCACAGGAAAAGACCACGGTCCCAGCGATGGTTCGACCCACCCCAACCGCTCGAATTCCCGTACCCTTTCCAACGCCAGCTGTCTTTCCTTAAGGGAATATCGGTACGGTCGACAATGTATCGGGGCGTGATCCCCGGTATCGATCGCGTGCTGTATCAAAGGGGTTAGCCCTATGTCGTGGTCTTGAATACTGACGGCCTCAGGATAGGCCCGTATAACCGCCAGGAGGAGGCGTCTGTATTCATCCGGAACACGGGTTGGTAACTGAACTTCCATGGTTCCCCCAGGAAGGGAGACCGTCGTCGTAACCGTGGGGACCGCCGCGCTGGCCTCGGGCGAGGCCCCAAACAAAGAGTTATCGGTTCTCGCCGAAAGGACAGTCGCAATAAGTTGACCGTCCGCCGGACTCATCGGCTCGCTTTCCATGTCACTGTCACTGTCCAGTTCGGGTTCGACCGAGGGTTCTACCGAAAAGGCCTGCATCAGTTCCCTCGGTCCCCACCGATATTCCCTGGTTCGGGGTTGAAACGACACCCCCTTTTTCAAGAGTATCGCGGCTTTTTCATTCGTGAGTAGGGGCCGTGGAGGTCGAAAAGACAAATCGCACAGCCCCCTTAGCTCGGTAAATCTTTCAGGTAGGGGGTCCGTCCTGAGATATAAGGACGCAGGGGGTTCCGAAAGGTCAGCTATTCGGGACACCCTCAGAAGGGGGCCCCCCTGCACCACAGAGGAGAACTAGGGCGACCAATTAGACTCGCTCCGGACTATTTCCAGGGGTTGTCGCCGCCAAGAATGGCGCCACCGATCCTGAACTCGGATCGGGTATCGGTCTGGTACATCAGTCTCGTCAGTTTCCGACGAGGCTTCATTTTCGTTTAGCGATAGGCGTCGGATCATGTTGATTTGACGGACTTTCGTGGTGATTCGAGGCGCCGGCTGGGTGCGCATGTGCACCGCCAGTCTCATTGGTATCGTTTGTGGTTTGGGGTGGGCCGATGTGAGCACCACCTTACAGCTGTCAAAGTGCATTCACGCTCCGACCGCCGCCTGCCACAGAATGCTTAGCAGAACATCATACGCCTGTACATCCAGTACGATTGCGTCGCACAAACAATGCACCCGCCCCACCCGTATAGGTACGTTCGTTATTCGCCCTTTACAATGAATACTGTCTTCCATAGCGGATATATATAGTTCATCCGGTCGGAGGGACTGAACCTGTCCTTCCCTTCCCAGTTGTTTCGTCAATCTCCAAGAAATGGCGACCGCTGACGATCCCGAGTCTAGGATGGCGGCCGAGGGATTTCCCCAGACCTCGCAGTCACACTCAACGCTTTTCCAGGTTATAGGATAGGCTCGGAGGAATACCTCGAGTTGTTCCGAGGCAGAGTCTACGGCCTGGATCATTCCTATCCGGTCGACTTCGTGCACCTTTGGGGTCGAGGGCTGCGACTCCTTGTTTGTGGGTAGGTCCCGTAGGACCGGCTTTTTGCCCTTTCGACTTTCATCGAATTGGCGCCTGTTTTTGAGGCATCGTTTGATCAACTTTTCGTTAGCCGCTTCGGAAATCGTTAGCCGATAGGGAATAGGGACGGGGATCCAAAGATCCAGAGCCTTCAAGGCATCCAATACGTCGATATGGCCATCCTTGTATTCAGGACCAGGCGTCGCAAGGTCTTCAAACCCTAGTCGCCACGACCCGAGGTCGCTTTCCTCGGTAATCCGTTGGATGTGACGTATCACTCCGATGGTCCCGGGTTCGAACATCGCCACAGCCATGTATTCATCGGGCCTTATCTCGGTGGCCGCAGGGGTCACCATCTCCATTGCCCCAGTATCCATCACCGTGGCTACCCTCCCTTGTCATGCAGCGGTGGGAGCAGCTAGCGGGATTTGGGAAGGTCCAGTAGGCCCCGCGGGCCCACTCTGAGTTCGAGGTTTCGGACAATCTTTCGCAAGATGGCCTGGCTGATTACAGTTATAACAGCGCAGGGGCGGGACAGCCCCGACCACGGCCGGTCTGGTCATAGGGGCCGCGGCGGCCATAGCCGCCTGTTGTCGTTGTGCGGCGGCTATGCGTTGTCGCTGCAGACTTTGAACAAACTCCGTCAATGGGGCCACTACTGTAACTAGTTGGGCCGCGACCTCTTTCATGGAAGCTTCTTCCTCGCCCCGGCCTCCTTAAGCTTGCCCGGAGCGACGGGAGGTCGGAGTAGAGGACGAAGCTTTCCGATCCGAGCCTTTTTTTGTCGGACCCAGCCCGAAGCGATCTTCGAACATTCGTGCTGTAGCGGATTAGCTATTGCGTCGAACACCCGAAGGGTCGTCTTCGTCGGATTCTGAGTCCAGGCCCACATCTTTATTTTCCTTTCCATACTTAATGGTGTACTGAATTAGCTCCGTCAGGGTATGTTCTATAGCGTTGCATTTCTTGCGGATCTTTTTCCGCAGGCGAGAATCTGACAATCCTCTGACGAAATCAGTCTGTACTGTTTTCTCGTCCACCCCGGAGCGTTCGGCAAAGTACGTAAAACGTTTAGCATATCTAGCCAAGGTCTCCCGAGGCTGCTGCGTGTATTCCTTCATTAAACAGAGGCATTGACCTGGTGCGATGTGATCAAATCTATCGAGAAATTTCCTCTGGAAGGCTGCCCAATTAGTGAAGGGGTTATGTCCATACCACTCAAAAGCGGTTCCGGCTAACCTTCCGGGAATTCATTCTCGGAGCAACTGATCCGACCAGCCCTGGGCTTTCAAGGCAGCTAGCCAGGTGCGAGGGTCGGTGTCATCTTCGGAAAAAATGGGAACTTCGGAGGGAGGAGGTACAAAATACAGAGGATGATCGACCATCCCCACGTGGTTGTTGCCGTCGTTTCCACCCTTAATCCCGGGTTCAATCATCGCGGGAGGCGGACCCCGAGCCCAGCCTCTCGCTCGGTTCGGATTGCTATTCATGGGCCTCCGTCGACGGGGAGCCAACCAACTCAAAAAGCGAAAAATCTAATAAAAAGATCAAAAAGAAAAACTTTAAAATAGGGTAATCGTCCTAGGAAAACCTCGGAACCGAAACGAATCAGCTCTGATACCAACCTCACACCCCCTCGCGGCTTCCCGTACGGGGTCGCCGATCAGAGCTCTAGGAGGGGTGTGGCCGAGGACTTTTGGCCGTAAGGGTTGAGTCTCCCGGACGGAACGGGAGGCCCTCGTTTCGCGCCGGAGGTTTTCCCCGGGGTCGAACTGTTGTCGCGAAGTCCCGTTGAGGTCGGATCACTCCGAACGATAAAATCAGGAAGGTTTCCGCAAAAACGAACTGCTGCCGTGTATCAGGATGGGAAAAGGCATCAAGGGGAAAGGGCCATGGCGGCGGAAAACAGTAACTCCGACCGTTGTGGGTTAGGGGGATAGGTAGGGGGTTCAAAGCCTTCACGCCTCGTCATCGGCCTCACGAAGTGACCGGACCGTCGGGTTGTTGCTGTAGAGGTGGTTGGTTCGAGGCCTTCACGCCTCGGCGTCGGACTCGCAAAGTCCGCGCGGAAGTTCCCGAGAGGGTGAAGCGGCGGGAGGACTCGCCGGCGTCCGAATTCGAAATTGCGCGGGCAGCGCCCCCGCATTACGGGAAAGCTCGGGGAAACGTGTCGCTCCCTCGTAACCCAGGACTGGTCGTCGCCAAGAACACGAGTCCCTCTGGCAGCACTAGCGACAATCAAACTGTGGCTGCCACGCGGCGTGAGCGGGCGACCAGGGTAGCGCTGTCAAACCCGTATAAGGCAATATTAGAGTCGGGGAATCAAAACGCTCAATCAAGACAAACCTGTTCCCCCTTATATCACAAACCCGAGGTGGGTCTCGCCAGCACACTTGCTCCGTTCGCCTCAGCGCGCGCCGTACGTCCACATCGCAGTAGACGCTGTCGTCATCTGTGATGGGGAAGGTCGGTAGCGAGATGAGACGATCGGAGGTAGGCGATGAACACGGGCAAGATCCCGCGCTCCCGGTCATCCGAACCAACATCGACTCCATACAACACTCGATGCAACCTTCTCTCTTAGGGTTAGTGCGTCGGAGGAAGATGGCGAAATCGAAGCTCTCTTCTCTTTGCGGGGGCGTCGACCGCTCGCGTGGACGCAGACGGTTGACGTCACCGGTACGGGGACGAGATGCTAAAAAAGAAAGGCGGGAGAGAGAGAGAGAGAGCTTACACTAAGAACGCGCGCGCGCGAAGGGCCGTGGAAGGGAGGGGAACAATGAGATTAACACACATGTACTCCTAGGGAGACGGTCCCCCAGTTCAGTTTCTCCGTCCCCACCCGGACAAGTACATACACGCATGCATGCAAACAATCAACAACCCTTGACAGGACATCTAATCATCCATAGACCTTCGACATCACTCATGCGCACAACCAACTCCCATCACTCGGGACTTCACACACACGACATGCATGGACAAAGCAGCAATGGAGATAAAAGCGAGTCCTTCTTGTACACAAAAAATTCAATTAACTGTCGCCCCCAGGCGCAGCCTTCAAACCACCCAAGACCACTGACCACCATAGCCACAAGGCCCTGCTGCGGTCGGCGTCCAATCTCCACCACTGCTCAGTCTCTCCGACTGCTTCGCCCAGAGACTACCGCGGGTCCACCCGCCCGTCCTTGGGCTCGTCGAGCCTGTTCGGCACCGCGGACTCTCGCGCATGGCTCGCGCAGCATTGCAGCCGAGATCAAAGAGGAAGAGAGGAGAGGGTTGCGCGAATTTATAGCGCGGGAGGCGGCGGGTTGTCAGCGCGAGGTGCAGGCAGCGCAGGTTGTAGATGAGCAGGACAGGAGGAAGGTGGGGAGTTAAAGGGTTCGACCCGCAGGATGGCATGGTCCTACGTGATTGGGGTGTCCATTCAAGTGGCGCGCGGTTTCCCGCTCTCCACATTGATCCAAGCATCCCAACTACGCGGCCAATCACTTCGCGGGGATAGGATCGAGCTGGGCGGAGGGGAAGATGAAGAGTGCGGCATCGAAAAAATGCGCGCAGCAAGCAGGGAAGATGGCGCGGGGATGCAAAGCAAGAAACGGGGATGCGAGACACGCGAAGAGATCGGAGCTTGGGCGTGCGCGCACAAAAATTCAAAAAGTCCCAACCGCCCCTGTTTCTTGGTGTTCATACCGCGGCCGCTATTTGCCCGCGCGGGAGTTATTAACCAAACAAAATGAAAAAGCCATTTCAAAAAGAAAACAAAAGCAGAAAGAAAGAAAAAACCCTTTCTGTCCGTATCCGTACTTCAGGGCTTCCATGGGATTTTTCGCCAGGGATACGGGAAGCCGCGCGGTACAGATCTGAGCTTATCACAGGCTTACCTCTGCCTCTCCAGATTTTCATATTCATGTTTATGCAAGATTTCTCACTCTTTGCCAGCCCTTCCGGTTCTTCTTACTTTTCATTTGCTGCCCATTCTACTTCTCATTCTACTTCTTACCCTACATCTCATTTTGCACCACGCAGTTAGTAGATGGTGGGTATGTGATACGCAACCTCACGCCCCCTCGCGGCTTCCCATACTGGGTCGCCGATCAGAGTTCTAGGAGGGGCGTTATCGAGCGCATCGGTCCCGCACGGGGACCCTCCCGGCCGCGTCACGCAGGATTATACAGGACTTATTGCGAGAGCGTTTGCCGCTCCGGCCGAGTGCGCCAGCCGTACCTCTCGCGAGTCCCTACGCCAGGACAGAGTCACGCGAGGCACCGCTACCTCCACCTGCGGGAGCTGTCACCATCCCTTTGTTGGCCGTATCCCTGCCGAGCTACTGAACCACATGCGAAGGCTTTTATGATGCAATTGCAGAGGTGGCCCAACCGAGGGCGTTTCTGGTTCGCTGTAGCATAAAGTACGTGCGGTCAACGCCCGAAATCGGACCCGTACACAAATTGACGACACTGGGGGGCTGAGGTCCCAAGCTCGACTTGACGTCGGTCGACTAGGACGCTCTACGCACACCACGCGATACACCACTTAAAGCAAAATTTAAGTAACCCACGTTCACACACTCATGCGCCAAAGCAAAAGAAAAACACAACACTCCCAGTCCCTTTAGTACTGGACCCATAACCTTTTGGTACAAAGATTAGGTAGGCGTCGCATGCTGATTTAGTATAAAGAATCGCGCAATCGCACAAATTTCTCATACCAGCCAGTCATGCGTGTGCTTACAAGTGTTTGCAATAATGGGGTACTATGTGGTACCCAGGTCCAGGAGACCCTCAGGGATTTTGAGGGTCCCTTTTGGACACTCAAGTGTCGGCTGACAAGCGCTTCAAGGGTTAATCTCTCTGCGCTAGACAACCGCCATGTGCGGTTGAGGACCACACACCCTCTTCTGCACCCTGTGCAGAGTGGGTGGTACACAGGTTTCACGCCTGTGGTGGCAGAAGTCAAGGGGTTTGACTTTGACGGCTGCCACGGACTGCAACGTCCAACCATAAGAWAATAAAAAGAGGACAARGCTCGATATAAAGGCGTCGACCTAGTCTAACCCATATTGARCCCCTAYGYCTCCCCGATGGCTTTCTCGATGCGATGTGGTRAGTTGCTAYGGAGCTGCGTGTTCCTAAGGTTTGACTCAAGCCCTTGAGCGAGCCGACGCTCAATGCGTCRTATGCTCGGGCGCGAGGCCCTTCCGCGYATCTCSGCAACGCCGACCGTATYGCGATTCTACGTTCAGTGCCAGATCCATAAACTGTTCGGTGTGAGAATCCGCTTGGCACCGCGTGCCGGATTCGATATAATCCRTGCGGGTCCTCGACCTTCCCATACCRACCAGCAATGTTGTCTCACTCAAGCGGTCGCTGAAATATCCTCGCGATACTGAATGGCTGAAGGAATATATTGTGGGGRTTCGCCCCTCGCAATATTGAACGGCTTGAAGGACACGCCGTTCAGCCCTTGCGGYACCCCTACCYTTGAAGCTAGGCGGTCCGGTGGGCAGGGTTTTTATGCCCTGTGTGCAGGCAAAAATCCCTTGCTAGAGGGTTGGACTTTGGGTTCTTCCCGACAAGGACCTCGAACCCCTGGCCCAAGAATACGTCCGACTTTTCATCTTAACAAGTAAGTGGGGCCAACGCGAAAATGAGAGAAAGGTTATGCCTTTTCCCTATTTCGCCTTGGCCCATGACTCACCACGCACCACCTATACGAATCGTTTATGGGGTGGCGTGTGGATAGTGTTCAGGTCAAGCCGTGTAGGCAGCCCAACCCTCGGAGCATTTTCCTCGCTCGAGCGCGGGGTTCCCATAGGGCGGATCGACCTTATGACCTTTTTTACGCGTCGTTTTCGTGATATTTTGGCTCACGGCTGGACCCTTATCGTCCCACCAATTAAAATCACACAAGAATATAGAAAGCATAAGTATGTGCTCGTGCAACCGTGTGAGGGCTACGCGAGGGACATACTCAAATGCCATAACACTTAGTCAGACGAAAAGTTAAGTGATGATACAGTCTCACAATAGTTATGTGGCTTGCCCGCCTGAACTCAATACAGCCAGAATACCACAATCATTCAACATGTTTCACACATACCTGTGAACACACACAAGGATCAAACAACAGAACACACACTAAAAGGATCAATTTTTCAGCTTTCTGCAACTCACACCCTGCCTTATGCACACAAGCCCAACCTTTTCCCCAACATTCCAAACAAAGATACTCAGTCTTTTAATAAAATGGCAATTTACAAAGAATCTGGGTGAAAACCCAAGAAGGCATAAAACCAGTCAGGGCCAAGGCATTAGGTTGAGAGGCAGAAGAGGATGAGAGGTTGAGTCGTGCACCGATGAATCGGCAACCGACCTG
This sequence comes from Chara braunii, assembly GCA_003427395.1. Lineage (NCBI taxonomy): Eukaryota > Viridiplantae > Streptophyta > Charophyceae > Charales > Characeae > Chara > Chara braunii. The sequence continues at coordinate 2,646,418 of BFEA01000110.1, read as the reverse complement.
TTATCAGTGATAACAAAAGAATAGTCAGGCTGACCAAGTCAGACCTTCAATCAATGCGCACGGCCTGCACCACAACACAAGTCAAAAAGATTTCACTACAGCGTTTAGCCTAAGTAGGGAGTAATCCTCCTAAGTCACATCGTTACTCCTCTACTAAGCTCCTACTCAGCTTCTGAGAGGTTCAATAACACCTCCCCTACTCAGGGTTGAGTTGCTAAGATTAGTCTAACTGAAAATATTCTAACTCTCCAAACTTTTCAAAATTTCGGCAGCGCTTCCCGTAGGAAAAGTGCCTTTTCAGAATTTCGAGGAACCTGAATATGATTAACTCTTTTCAGTTTTGCAGAAATTTCGGCAGCGCTTTCCGTAGGAAAAGTAGACTGCCAAGATTTATACAAAGCTGGAAGTCAAAGTGCAAAGCAAAACTATACTTGGGGCTAACTCTTGATCCCTGCTTAACAACTTAGGCTCAATATTGGTCCACATGCCCTCTTAATGCGGCCACGAGCCAACGCTGATCCCAACCCTCAGCAGAGTCAGTCCTATCTCATCCCAAGCTTCCCTCCCATCATTCATCTTACCTACCTATGGCTCCAGCACTCGGCGAGCATCTACAACAACTACTCTATCAAAAGATGTCCCAAGTGAGAGCCCACGAGCATGCAAGCGCAAACATCTCTCACAATCCCACATGGTTCTTTTCCAGGCCACATAGTTCGTTCAAAAACCCTCATTATTCCTTTTTTACCCTTCCTTACATAAGACATAGGGTCAGCCAACCCAACTTATGGTGCCCTAGCCTGGTAACACAAATATACGTACGCATAAGACCAAACCACACCAACTTATGGTGTGACCAGTTTCTGCAAAACAACCGACATAAGGCGTGTGATCGGGCCGCACTAACTCATGGTGAGGCTGGTCAGCCTGAACATTCGGCATACACATAAAACTGAACCTCCCAACTTATGGGGGTCAGCCTTTGCCTAACCAACGATAGTGGGCATATGACTGGACACAATAACTTATGTTGTGCCCGGTCAGCCCAAACAGTTACATACGGCGTAGAGCCAGGTTACCCAACTTATGGATAGTCCAACCCAGCCTAGACAAAGCCACTTGCGCGAACGACCGAACAACCCGCAACTTATGCGTTCGCCCAGCCCTTCGCAATACAACCATGTTCAACTTTATGGCCATAAGAACTAGAACTTACCACAACAACTTATGTTGTGATAAGCCTTTGTCTGAACAAATGACATAAGGTGTATAACCAGGGCGCACCAACTCATGGTGAGACCCGATCAACGTAAACACTCGGCATAAACAAAAGACTGAACCACCTCAACTTATGAGGGACTCAACCTTCGCCTGAACAACGACAAAAGGCATATGACCAGACACAACAACTTATGTTGTGCCTGGCCAGCCCATACAGTGACATATAGCATATGACTAGGCTACCCAACTTATGGATAGTCTAGCCCTGCCTAAAACAACAACAAGCGCGTATGACCGAACAACCCGCACCTTATGCGTTCGTCCGGCCTCCGCAACACAACTACATCAGATAAATAAGTTTCACAACCAATTTCTTCCTTCAGACGAGTGGTCAGGTTATCTCAACTCATGAGGACCCCCACCCAGATGCCAATTATGTTTAGAAAGTGGAAAATATCCAAGCTTTATATAATTCTCTGCTTTGTGTTATCAAGGACATAGGACTCACTACCCAACTTATGGATGAGTTAGCCTGCCCAAAGTTATCACACCATTTTATACTCTCAATCTTCTTTCCCCTCTGCTTTGTCTGCTACCTGCTAAAATGGCTGGATCTCCCAACTCATGGCGCCCAACCTACCACGAATATTCATAATAGGCAATTGTATCACATTATATACTCTGATTCGCTTTAATGATGACGACTCATGACTTGACCACACCAACTTGTGGTGTAAATAGTCTCGACTGGAACAATAAAGCATAAGACCGAGTCACACCAACTTATGGTGTGGTCAGCTTCTGCCTAAACAATTGACGTAAGGCGTATGACCTGGCATAACAACTCATGTTATGACTGGTCAGCCTAAACTTTCGGCATACACAAGGAACTGGACTACCTCAACTTATAAGGAACCCAGCCTTTGCCTGAACAATGACAAAAGGCATATGACTAGACACAACAACTTATGTTGTGCCTGACCAGCCTATACAATTACGTACGGCGTAGAACCAGGCTACCCAACTTATGGGTAGTCTAGCTTGCCAAATAACAAGTAGAACACATGCTATCGACAGAGCAGCTCGCAACTTATGCGTTCGCCCAGCCTTCGCTACATAGTTACAACCCTTGTGTTGTCTGAATTCAATCAGCTAGTCTTAATTATCAATAAATACTTGTTAATTTATTTCGCAAAACAATGTCCTGAAAATAAACAAACAAAACAGTCAAATATCGTTTCCAGTCATACTTTCAGTCAGACAATAGCACAAGGTTAATATAATTTAAGGTTGGAATCACACGCATAAAACGAAGGCCATACCTGAATGTTCCCTGCCTTCAGAACCCCGCCTGGGTTCCGACAGAGCTCCCGCAATCGGTGGGTGGACCTCCCACACTGTCTCTTATACACATCTAGATTTGTATAAGAGACAGCTTTCAGTCAGACAATAGCACAAGGTTAATATAATTTAAGGTTGGAATCACACGCATAAAACGAAGGCCATACCTGAATGTTCCCTGCCTTCAGAACCCCGCCTGGGTTCCGACAGAGCTCCCGCAATCGGTGGGTGGACCTCCCACAAGGTCTTGCTGCGACTCTATGGGTTGCAATCCCTCCTGCCGCCTTTCTCTCGTCACCAATAGATCAGACTGAGATTAAGAAAGACAGATGTAGGTAGATCAGACTCTCGAGATCCAGGAGAGGTACAACTCAACTTACAATGAGAGGGCTTTGAAATCTTGATGTGCCTGAGGGCCCCGCAATGGCAGCCAGGAACGCAATAGAACCTCTCAATCCATAGCAAAATGCAGAATGCCAGCCCCCCTGACAATCCTCCACGTCGCAGTAGCAACCCCTCTGCAGAGTCTGACTCCTCCCTCCAAGTTACTGTGCTCAAAGTTGCAGTTACTTAGCCCAAAAATAGCCGTTGTTCGAATAGAGCACACCCCCGTCCTCTATTCGGCTACGGGCTGTAACAGCCTGGTGCAGTTGTGATGCACAGCAACAGCAATAAGTTGTGCCAATAGTCACAGCCACTAGTCAGCAGCAGCCACAGTCCGTGCCCAGTCCGCAGTATCCACAACGGTACACAACAGATACAGCAGGCCGCAGGAATCTCCCACAGTCCGTAATAACCAGCAATAGGTACCAGCAGCAGCAGCCCCGCTGCAATGAGGATCTGCCCAGTACCCTACTGCAACAACCTGATAACGCCTATCAATACACAGCCTGTGGCTGTGGCTTCTCGGAGGTACTGGTATAGTTACCGTAGCAACAACATTAGGTGGAGCGCACACCAGTCACCCACAGCAAAGGACGGTGCTTGCCTTCAAAAGTGGCCCCTAAGTCTCTGTGATAACCACCGTGTGCGCAGCCTGCTCATCTCCTCACGTCCGCAGCGATACACAGCAGGCCCCAGCAGCATTCAGCAGGGCAACAAGTATTCAGCAGTCCTCAAAAGTGCAGCCACTTACGGTCTGTGTGTGCTATGGCAACCCGGTTCAGAACTTGTAACACCAGTTACCCCCTGCTTGTAGCAGCAGTAATAGTTGGTGAACAGCCCGCAGTCTCTTGAAAACCCCTCCAGTTGTCTTAGTCACTCCCTCCATCCTAAGTATCCTCACTTAGGCCTATGTTGCAGCTGTACGTAATGAGGAACAACGCTCAGATCTGTAGTGAAGCAATAGGGGTGGCGCTCTGCACATTAGCGAGCCCGTCAACAGACAATCACCCTGCAYAGTAGTCCGCTATGGCAAGGCACAACGGGCAGCTCGGTACARCAGCAACTSTTCAGTCCCAGTGCAGTGGCAACCTGATCCCGTTGTAGTGGTGGTAGCTATAACAAACCCAGCAGGACTGCTGCTTCAGCATCCGAAGCCCTGTTTGAACAGCTGTACAATGCTTATAGTCTCCTCATAACAGTGGGCACAGAGTATATTCATAGCAAAGTACGGCATCAGCAGCCACCGCCCTGACGCAGCTTCAAACAGCCGGACCCGACATTCAGCAGCAGAAGCCACACAGCTAAAGTTTCGTTGTAGTAGTGGCTCCTAGCACTAGCCACCGTCTGTCGCGACCTTCCTTGGCAGCATCTCTGGCACCTAGTGGTGATATTTGGTAACAACAACCCCAGGCTGTGGCCTAGCCTAGCAATGCTGGTACAAACTGAGTAGCTACCGCCCCTGCTTTTTATATAAGTTTCAGTCCTCACCTAGTAGTCTTCCACGGGGACATGATGCACTCAAGTGCCTGCATGCCTAAATAGTACAACGATATCACGATAGTTTACTTCTTGAACATCAGTATTTTGCTGCAAATAAAAAAATAAAAAAAATAAAAATAAAAAGAGGAACTGCACTCCCTGCGTCCGCGGGTATCAGCCTTCCGCCTTAGTCAAAACGTTTGTGTCCCAATCAACAGGGAGCCCATAAGCTATAGCAGAAACAGCAGCGCACCGTGGTGCTCAACAACTGCACTTATTAACAAGGCAAAGTGACAATACTAACAACAACTTTGAGGGTAACAACATTGTGTCCTTGGGGCATGATAACAGTAGTGTAGCCTGGGCATGATGACTTCTTTTAGTGATACTTAGCTCTACAACAGCCAAAATCAGATTTTCATAATGGCAGCCCAACTGGTGACATAGCAACACAACTGGCTGTTCACGGTGCTGCTCAAATAGCCAGATATCAGGATAGCTGTTGCTGTGGCCGGTATTTAACAGCAACCTAGAGAGTCTTAATCATGTCGCGGCAGCAACCCCAATAATACTAARATCAGATTGCAGCTATTCCATCCCCTCCGTACTGCAATAGCGGGCTCAAGAGTTCTAGTYTGTTAGACTCCTGCTTGATCTAGCTACCCCTTTGTTGGCTGCTGTCGAAGCTTGGGTCTAGATACATGCAATCCCCCTCTAATACTCCCCTACCTATTCAACTCTCTCATAGTTTGTCACCTCCCCGTCCAACACTTGTTACCATTACTATTATTCATTTATTATTATTATTATTTTCACACCTCTGGTCAGTACCCATATGAAACATGATCACTACCCGATATATCTCTCACCGTTCACGACGCCTGACTGTAATAGTAGCCAGGTTCAAGGATTTCAGCCATAACAACCCAACACGACCCGTAAGGGAGTATGACGAGCAATGAGGACGACTGCTTTGGAAACGGAGAAAACAATCCCCATAGGGGGATGAAGGGCATGTACTGGTACTGATGGTGGACACGAAACCTATGCTTGGGTAGATATCATACCATGGGCGAACAAAAGGACAATGATTCCTTGGTAGGGAGAGGAAAAAAAATAAAAAAAAATAAAAAAAAAATGGAGTAATTCGATGGCTGGCTCGGCCATGGTGGCGCAGCCCCCTCCTCTTTTACCGACCAAACCGCTGTTCAGATTCAAGTTCTGATGCGTCCATCTGACTCAGAATACCTAAAAACCCCTATCTAGCATCTTACCTTGCTCAATTTGGTAAAAAAACGGCCGAGATCCGTCTACTTTCACCCCTACCATCACTGTTTCGCAGCATCTCCGCGCACCATTTTTCCTTTCTTTTTCCCCTCCTACTAACCTTCTGCCTTCCCTGACTGCAGATTCGTGTTCGTCAGCCTTCAAAACCACAGACTATCAACTCCCCTCATCAAGTCTCGTTAGGAAATAGCCGTGCTACGGATTCTCTTTCCGCCATACTCTCCAGCCCGACGTCACTTTTCCCTTCATCCTCCAAATGTATCTGGCGCAGAACCGCGTTCAGGTTCATTCCGCTTTCCTTACTTAGCTGTAGCCAGGTGGTTCATCTGTAGGACATGACCTCCTTCTGCTGTTTGCATGAGCCGGCTGCCCATAGCCTTGCTGAAGGTGAGCTCCTCTCTCTTCCTCCCAACTCCCTTCCTCTCCGACTCCCCGCCGTCCCTTCGTTACCTATGCTGCCAGCACTTTTAGTTGCACAGCGCAACGCCCATCAGCTCCGCCATGTCCCTTTCCTTTGTCAATTTCACACTCCTCATGGCACACTACCCTGCGATTAGCTCCTTCAAGAGGTCGCACAGCATTTGGCAATCTACCTCGTGCTACAGCAGCAACAGTGACGGGCGGTGACCCGGCTTTGTACTTGTCCTTCCTACGAAGGGACCGTGTCAGCCTGTTCTGTATCGTTCCAATTTTTTAACAGATGTCCCGTAGGACTATACCACAGCCTGGTGGTATCTGAATGGTCCGTGAGCGTACCTACTAAGTCGATCTGAGCATTACCGTCGGTCCACAGATCGGTCCCGGCCACGTCCCATAGTGGGATAAAAAAACAACAAATAAAATGAAATCAGAATTTTAGGAAAAAAAAATAAAAAATAAAAAAAAATCGTGACTTCGAAAATTTTGGGAAGAGAGGGCGAAGGAGGGAGGAGGACCGCCGACACTCGGTCCTATCCCAGCGGGCCCGACGTCGGACTTCCCTAGCAAAACTAAAAGGGATAGTCCCGCAGGACCCTCAACCCCCTAGTTCCCTTCAAACGCTCCTCCGCTACTTCACTGCCCCTTGCTGGCCTTTATCACGAGATCCGCCTGGTGAAACTCCAACGCCGTAACCAATAGGGCTAAGCCCCAACCTGATGGTAGCAGGCGCAAACTTACCTATAAACAATATCCGCAGATTTCTTAGGCCTGCGGAGGCATGCCAAGCCCACAGCAAGGCATGTCCCCCAAGCCATGGCTTTGCAGCATCGTACAACACCGCCTTGAGGCAGACATTTGCGTGTCTTGCCGCACTTGCCGGTCTTGCGTACCATTAACCGCAGTGTGTGGCTTTCCTGGCCACGCCGTGGCCGGCCTTTTTACCGCCGTCCCACTGGAAGAAGCCCGACATCCGCCCTTACCGAGACCAATCCATATCCATTCGTCCAACCTCCGGTCCCCTGTGACACACAGTCAACTCAATATTGTGCGACCCGCACTATGCGACCCAAAAAGAGGTCGACTTTCAGAGGGTCAGCCAGGACTCCTTCCTGGCCGTAGTCCTTCTAGTTACACTTATGTCGGCCACGACTTTATCAGTGGTCGTGAGACTGCGGCCCACACAGTCCGGTCTAAACTCCTAAGTTACCCGGTAGTCAAACAACTCGCGCATGCCCGCAAAGTGCGTGCTCACACACTCTCTAATCAAGCTATACATACGCCTGCCACTTCTGACATACAGTAGTCAGTCGCGGCTGGCGACAAACCCCCCATTCTTTCATTTATCGGCTCAATCGCCTCTTCTGCGAGGTGCAAAAACACGCACATTTACCCTTGTAAGGGTAATGGTGCCGACAGTTTTCCGGACGCTATTAAGCGACGTCCCCGTCGCGTCGGTCAGATTAAAAGCTATAAACAATTCAATTTCCATCTGCTGACAAGGAAGTCGACCAATCCGATTAGCCGGCTTAACTCTGTTCGAGGTACTTTATCAACCTACCCCGTCCACGGTGTTCCACTGCCAGGGTTTCAACCTGGGTCTCCCACGTCCTGGCCTCGGACTCCGGGGATACTTTGTTCCGTACTACAGCGTAATGTCCGCTCCCAGGTAGTAGCTTGATAGCCCTCTCCCTTTGCCTTAGACATCTGCCGGTTTACCGTTGGGTGTCCTGTTTAGTCATMGTCCTGCAAGCAGGGTCATAACTTAGGACGCGGGCCCTAACCGAGACCTCCTCAAAACACGGGGCACCTTCAGTCCCCAATCCACTGATAATGAACGCCCAACCTGGAGTCTAACACAGGCGGCTTCTAGGTCTCCATCCTGGCCCACCATAGTCTGGTTGATCGAGCCAGATCCACGGCCCACCGCGTTGTTATATTAGCGGTAGTGCCCTCGTTGGTTGCGCAACGATAAGCAAATTTTCTCTTACCTTGGCACCCTGAAGGGTCCCGACTCTTGACCTCATCGACCCCAATGACCTTCCCTCCGGCTTAAAACCTCTCCAGGCGGCCGACCTTTCGAGACTTAACCTTTGGTGAGCCATGGTCCCGCTGCCTGGTTGCGCCGGCCAGCGGCCCTCGCTGGGAGTTAGGTTCTACAGTTCCAGCGATGCTAAGTATAGCTCCTTAGCCTGGCCTCACATAATATGTCCCTTAGACTGACTGCTTGTGGTCTGGCCTTCTCTTTTCGCAATAATACACAAAGGATCACATACCAACTGCCCACGGGACTACGTGGAGGGATAGTGCCTTTCTCACGATTCCACAAATATTTCCACAAGGTCGTGTCTTTCTTGCTTTGATCAGGGCAGACAAGGTCACACGTCTTATAGGGACACCTTTCCAAAGTTTCCATCATACTGCCAGAATTCCATCCATAATTCTCACGAAAATTCCTGGTCTTTCATTGTCAGACTTTGCATGCATACAATTTTTCATCATCATTATCATCACAGCATCTCCTTAGAGTGCTCTCTCATAATTTCAATTTTATTCATAGGAAGGACTCAATCGGCCATTGAGTTCCTTTCACAATTTCAAATGCACACAAAAGGACACAACCTTCAGTTGTGGCCTTCCATTCAACATCATTACTCAGTTTCAATACACAATTTTATCACATGTGATGTGCATTCTCCCTTAACTATACTTAGTACTTTTCCTGTAACAATGACAGGTAGTCCAAGGTATCGAAAAACAATAGTGCAGATCAAGCCATCATAAAAACATCCCACAAAATTCAAGCATACATGGGCAAGTCCACAACTGATGTGAGCGTGAACCCCACAAAACTCTATCAAGTCTGAGTCTCATAGGTACACAAGGAGCCTGGGGTTTGCAAAATAGGCAAGACCCCTATTACACTCAAAGAAGAATCCAAGTATAGTACAAAAAAGTCAAAAGTGTCTCGAACAGGTCAAAGTCCCGAATGTCCAAGTATCAACTCACACTGCACACAAAGATCTCACACATCCTACTCTGAAAGGAGAAAAAAAAAAAAAAAAAAAAAAAAAAACCGTAGTTCATACACAAACACATAACGTACATAGTCTTAAAAAGATAGTCGAACTCAAACTCTATCTAATGTACACTCTGTCCTGTAGTATTGACGGTAACATCTCAATAATGGCCCTCACTACTGATATACATGGGTGTGATCCAATCCTCTATGTGTCCTCCTATATACAATCACCTACCAGTAGAGAGTCAGAGGTATATTTACTCATGCCAAGGTTTAGACCTTTCCGGACCCTAATGTCAAATCCTAGTCAATCATCCCCTCACCTATCTGTCCGCACAACTGCATTCTACCACCATCACAAGACCTCTCAACCAAATTACCATTCCTATCCCTCCAAATCCCAGTGGATACTCTGGTAACAAACCCTCTCGCCTCATCCTCATAGAACTTGGGGCAATCATCAGAGAAGTGTTTGCCCTTCTTACAGTAGAAACACTTCCCAGGCTTCTTCTGTGTCGTCTTCTCTTCTTCCTGCGAGAGTACTGAGGATGGAACTGCCGTAACTTCGCTCGTAACCTCCTGCTGGGGAGTCTCAGATGGTGTGGGGAAGGCTGCTATCTCCTCTGTCTGTCTCACTGGCCCACTCGCTCGCACTGCTGAACCAGACCCTGTGGCCCACGAGCCCAATGCCTCCTCCAAATTTGCTACCAAGGGCGTACCCTGAGGCATGGTAGAGTCCTCACAGGTCTCTTGGCCCATTCCCTGCTCAGCCTCAACCTTGCTCCCCTGGATCATCTGCCCCTCAGCAACCATCCGATCAATAGGCAGTGCCCCCTCATCTCTCACCACCTCTGCCTGCTGTGTCACATCCAGCCCCCTTCGAACCTGCTGGAGTGTTACAGTGGACGGCATCTGCCACTCAAACTCCTCACTCTTGGCTTTCCCTTTCATGTGCATCTTCTGAGGCTGCAACATCTGTTTATCCAGCAAGGGCACATCTTCTCCTCCCTGTAGATCGCCCTTTTCTTCCTCCTTCTGACTTCTAAAGGCTTCCTCTGCAGGTGACCTCTTCATTTCAAATCCTTGGACCTCAGTCCAATCCACCAAAGTTGTGGGAGCCCTCTGCTCGAGCTTCGCTTCCAGCTCCTTAATTCTCTTCTCCCACTTTACCTCCTTTGCCTAGAAGGAAGCCTGTTGAGCCTGCAGGTAGGCCCTCAGAGCCTCGTTGACCTTGTCGAGGGTCTGGTTCACCTGCCTGATCGCCTCATTGCCAACCCAGACCTTTTTCAGTTCCACCTTCATCGCGTCCAGCTCGCGGTCCTGTCTCTCTTGGTTCTTCTTCAACTCTTTGACCTCCTGCTCCCATTCCACCCCCTGACAATAGACCTTCTGTGCGACCTTGGTCAGTCTCTCTACAATCTTTTGATCTGATGCTCGTGCGACTACAAATCCTTCCTTCATTACTCCCTTCAATATGAGCAAGTCTGCGAAGACCAACTTCACCCCCATCTCTTGTTGAGGTCCCTCTGGTCCTCTCGCAGCTCCCATCAACCTATCAAAGTTCTCCAATGCTTCAGAGAGTAGACGAGGGTCTTCTTCCTGCTGGCTGCTCACACTCTTTCCCTTTCTGTCTTTCAAGTCCACTGGCCGCTCTCCCTGTTCCACTTTCCTATGAAGTTCCTCCAGGTTCTTCCTCCTGACTTCTGCTCTGATCTCCTGTTCCCTGGTGGCCCTTTCTTGTCTGTCCAATTCCTTCTGTCTGGCAGCCTAGTCCTCATCCATCCCCTGTCTTGTCAGCTCACAGGGTGCCTCTGGTCCTGTTTTTGTCATAGCCTGATCCTCTGGTCTCTGAATAGACTGAGGAGGAGTCTCAGGCACCTCTGACTCCCTCCTCTCCTGATTCCTCTTAGCCGGCAGCTCCTCTCCTCTCTCCATCCTGTGGGAAGCATGTTCCCTTCTTCTCTCATCCTCCTGAGATCTGGACGAGACACCTCTCTCAAAAGTCCTCCTGCCTTCAGCCTCAGGCTCCTTCCTTTTCTTTTCCATACTCTTTCTCTCCTCTGCCTGGCGTGTTGGAGTGTAGTAGTTCCTCAGTAGTCGTCTGCAGTCTTCCCAATGCAACGCTCTCTCCACGACACTCCTGACGAACATCCTGATATACCTCTTCACAAACTGGAAGAATCCTCTCACTCTGGTCTCAGGTACAATGTTCTGCTCGTCCGCAAACCGGTCATAAGCCCACAATAACTCATCCAATTTGTCCCATCAAATCGGATCGGTACTCCATCTTTCCCCACGGGCGATGGGTGCAATCCCTCCATCCTTCTCTCAAACTCTTGCTAGGTCGCTGACTCCCGTACATATCTGGCAATGAGCTCATCCCACTCGCCTTCTCCGCGTACCTCTCGCAACATCCTAGCTCCATTCCATCCAAACTCGCTCGCGTGCCGTTGGAACTCGATCAGAAATAGTTCGACGTTCCCTCCTGTGAAGCCGGGTGGCCTGTCTTCTCTCCTGGTCCATCCCTGCACTCTCTGTCTGGCTGCCCCCTGATGGGGTTCCACTGACCCTGCCCCTCCTTTCCCTCTTGGCATGGCTACGCCAAAATGGTGTCAAGCCTGCACAACAAGGAAGGGACAAGCAAAAGCATACAGAGGGTAAGTAGGTTTTGGCAACACAGTGAGAGACATACACATCCCATCCCATCTAACCTATCCATCCGTATATGCATACATACACATAAATACCTATTCCAATTCTATAGTCTGCCATGCCATCCTAATGACTATCTATACAACCTAACTAATATTTCTACTAAGCAAAAAAAACTTAGCAGGAAGGGACTTCTAGCCTGTGAGATTTAGGCTCACCTCATCTCGAGCAACAAACTTCTTCAGCCTCGAGCCTGACACCCAATCTCTCCAGGCTGTTCCATCTATTTTCTCAATCTGGTACGCGCCATACTCTCCAACTCTTGCCACCTTGTACGGTCCCAACCACCACTTATCAAACTTCCGTGACCATTGTTTCTCCAAAGATGAGTCGTACAACAGCATCGTGTCTCCCACTCTGAGTGGCTCCTTCCTCAGTCTTGCCATCTTGTCCCACCTGAACTTATCCTGTGCCCGGTTATATGCCACCTTACTGGCTGCTCCTTCAATCCTGTCTTCTATGGCTCCGATCTAACGCGCCCTTAGATCGAGCAGTTCCTCGAACGTCAACTCTGACTCGAGGTCCTGCCACCTCCATGTCTTCAGGAAGCTCTCGATAGGGAACGTTGTATGCCTGCCATGCCATAGCGTGGCTGGCGCATAACCGGTGCTCCTCCTCACAGTGATGTTGTCTACAAAAAAAAACACTCTAAAAAAACCAGGCCACTGATTTGGCCTCCCACTGGTCCATTTTGCCAGAAGGTTCGAGATGGTGTTGTGCCCTCTCTCCACCAGTGCATTTGCTTGAGGGTGTGCTGCAGTAGTATACTCAGCAATCACCCCGTACCTCTTCAAGAGTGCTTTTACCTCTGCACTGGTGAATTCAGACCCCCTGCCCATGACAAATCTGGAGACAAAGGGATATCGGAGGTAATATTCCTCGATGCATCGCGCTAGCGTCTCGCCAGTCTTGGTGCGAATAGCCCTTCCGTCCACAAACCCGGAGAGGTTATCGCATGCATCAAACCCCCCCATCCCCAACGACATTACTAGCAGGTCCAGATGTACGACGGCTCCAACCTCACGAATGTATCTCGGGTGAAGCGGCTCCCTTGGCCTAAGGGAAGATCGCTCCTGACATGGGACGCAAGATTTGCAATAATCATTAATCATTTTCCCCATGCCATCCCAATAGTACAATTCGTGTATCTTGAGATACGTTGTGTCAGTACTCCTGTGCCCTCCAGCTGTGCCGTCGTGCAGGGCGGCCATGACATCGATCTGACGATCGATGCCACAGACTAGCCTCCTGGGATTCCTCCCCTTGCTCTTCATGAACAGGTGCCCATCCCTTACCAGAAAGCTCAGTCTCATCTTCAAGACTTTCTCGCTGACATCTCTTTCTCTCATTTCGCACGAAAGAAGCGTTCCGAGTTCAAGATAAACCCCATCATACTCTTCTGCTCGAAAAGCCTCCTTAATCTCGCCTTCTTCGAAATCATCGTCCTCCCCCTCATAGATCACATTCTCACCCCTTTCCTGATCCTGCCCAGCGTTTCTGGCCACTTCCGCCTGCAACAAGGCATTGGCCAGGAGATAAACCCCTCCTACAGACCTTTCATGATCCTCCACCTGCCGGGCTCCATCCTCCATCGTGATCAGATCCTCACCCAACTTTGTCTGCCAAGGCCAGATCCATCATCCACTGCACATTCGGCAGTCCCCATGGGTCCTCGTCCACATAGGGTTTAAGGACTAAGTTTGGCAAGCATGCATACCCTGGAGGTGTCAGCCACACCGAACGTCCAGGAGTAATGTAGTTACCTACCGCCAAAGACCAAGAGTTGATGTAAAGTCTCACATCCTCCTCTTTGTCCAAAAACCCGTCGACTGGGGGAGTATCCTGGATCACTCCTTCGCTGTTTTTGCCCCAGTCGACTCGACTTAACCCATCCGCCCTATTTTTGTTCCCTGGAATCCGCTCCAGCTCAAAATCAATCATCCAGATGTATGTTAGCCATCTGGCAATGGTTGGATATGAGGGAGCGTAGTTCTTCAGCGAACCAGCTAGAGCGGTTGGGTCCACCCTCAACACGAACCTGCTGCCAAAGAGGTAGTTTCTGAAAATTCTCAAGCAGTGGAGGACTGCCAATGTTTCACGCTTGAACTGAGAGTAGTTTCTCTCACCCGTATTAAGCGTTCGACTCTCGAATCTTAGCGGTCGCTTCTCTCCATTGAGGTCTTTCTGGATCAACACTCCTCCCAAAGCAGTCGGTCCTGCATCTGTCTCTATGATAAAGGGTCTGGTCATAACGGCCACATGGTCTGGCACTCCCAATACCAGTCCTCCTTCTTCAAACTCCTTCTTCAGGTCTTTTATCATAGACTCTTGTCTATCTCCCCACTCTCAATCTTGTCCTTGGCGCACGAGCTTTCGCAGGTGCTCCGTCTTCGTCGCAAACCCTTTTATAAATATTCTCCAAAATCCACACGTTCCGAGGAAGCTTCTCACCTCAGTAATCGTCTCGAATGGGGTTGGCCATTCGAGAATCTTATTGGTTTTTTTAGTATCTGGCCGACGACCCTTCTCGTCGCACACAAATCCTAAGATAGTCGCTGCTCGCATACAGTGCTTGGATTTCGGCCCACTTGCAGTAAGGTTATGCTCTTGTAGCAAGTCCAGGACTTGACACAAGTCCTGCACATGATCTCAAACAAACCGCCTGATTCCCGGCATTACCTCCTGCTCATCCTTTACCTTCGACCCTTTCACGGCCAAATCATCGATATAGGGCTGCGTGATGTGAGGGCTTACTGGCTGCAWYGCTCTCAYCATATGCCTCTGGACCATAGCAACCGCATTTGTCCACCCCTGCGGTGCGACATTCATGTGGATYAGCCCTCGTGGGGTATGCATCGCCRTCATCGGCCTGTCAGATRGGTAGACAGGAAACTGGTCATAACCAGAATACAAGTCTATCAGAGATATTATAGCCCTCCCAGCGCATGCCTCTGAAAGCGCATCTGCGTTAGGGAGGCCACGTGCATCTCTAACAGTCACAGCATTCAGGCGCTGTAAATCTTGTACCCACCTCAACGTCCCATTTGGTTTAATAAAACAAAACCATGGGGATGCATATGGTCCGCTTGAGTAGTCTGCCACATGTGTACGGATCTTCCCATCGAGGTAGTCAACTACCTTCTCTTCGTCAGCAGGATTAGGATAGCGTGCGCCCCGCAAATTCCACGGCTCATACGACATAGTATGTATCTTAATCATGAGAATTTTATCCACATCCAGGCATCCTCTCTCATCATCATTGAAGGCATATGCAGTATGCCTTCCTCTTATGGTTTCCACCATAAGTTTCTCTTCCTGCGCTATAAGGAAGCCAGACTCCCCTATAATCAACGCCTTCTCGGTCTCCGGATTGATACGACACGGCATGTTTGCAGCATCCTCTCGCATTTGCCGTATCAATTCTCTCTCCCGCTCGTAGTACACCTCTTTTTCTTCAGCTACGAGCACCGGACAGGGCGACACTTTTGATCTACCCTTTCGTACCGCCTTTGTGAACCCTGCTTGAGCCCACCTCTAAAAAAGGCCGAGTTGCAATTCGAGGTAGGGATCCCACCATTCCGCCGGTCCCTCCTGGTACCCGGTATACCAGTTCCATCTCTCCAACTCCCATTTGTTCCACCAGTTTCTCCCTCAAGGTCTCCACGGCCACAGAGTCTGCCATCCCATAGGTCGACACTATATCCATAGCGTCACCTATGCTCGCCAAGCTAAGGGTCATTGCTTCTGGCCGTCTTTCTTCTTCACTGTCGACTCCCCTTAGCCTTTTTCTCTCTTCTTCTGACTCCTCAGTTGTAAAAGAGTCAGCGCTAGGTCGATTCCTAATACTCCTTGGTCCTGTGTTCTGGCACGTGACAACCTCATAGTTGCCACACACAGGATCGCACATGACCAGGAACATAGTTCCGTCATGCTTATTCAGGATGACGGTCTATGTTCTGCTAAAAAATGATCGCCCCAGAAGAATAGGGTGATCGAGGTCGGGCATTACGAAGAAGCAACTCCTCACTTTTACCTTCCCGATCTCCAGCACCACCTTGGATGCGCTCCCCACAAAAATGGACCGACTATTTGCTCCTACTAAAATACCATTGTCGGAGTGGTCTATCTCCATCCCTAGGCGCAGGGCATCCTCCTCCTTGATGAGGTTCATTTCTGCGCCTGTATCCACCATTGTCGTGCATGCTTTTCCCTTTACAACAACATCAAAACACCCGCACGCCACAGACTTCCAGTCCATTTTCGTACCGGTCTCCGACCACTCAGCTTCCTTAGGGATTATGGCCCCTAACCGTATGCTAGCCACCATCTTCCTGCACAAACGTGCCTTGAGCTCTTCTCACAGTCTCGGCGCTGATGCCAAGACATCTTTCAAGTTCATGAGGTGGTTATGTCCTTCAAGGATTCGGTCCATAATCTCTTCCACGTCGAATCCTTCCTCCACCCTAACTGTGTACTTCTTCTTTTTCTGCTCTGGGGCCTTTTCCGTATCGGCCTTAACGCCCCTCTTCTTGGCTCTTTGCTCCACCTTTTCATCCTCCTCGTTCCTTAGGCGGTTATCCTCCTCCTCCTCATTCACGGAAGGTTCTACAACTTCCTTCTCCCCGCTCGACCCGGGAATATCCTTAGCCGGCGGTTCCGGATTCGCTGGCCCTCGAGCTCTCGTCCTGATCGCCTGAGCGGCCCTCCCAGATCGTGAAGGCGGCCTAAAGCTCATCCCTGATCTGGGAGTCCCCCCTGTGACCGATACGTTCGGAATGCTCGCAGTCGCCCCCTGCGATTTTGGGCCTGACCCATACATGAAGACTTGTGGCCTCTGCCCTTGCCACTCCTTAACCTCTTCGCATAAATCTACCAGCTTTCCCTGGTACCTTCGAATTTTATCCATTAAGTCRTYCATATTCTCCATCGTCTGTCGGKCCGTTCTMCAATAGTCTTCCCCTGTCTCAACGTGCAACGGCCTGTTCCAGTAATCCTCTTCAATCTCATCGTCCGACTCTACTATGATGGGCTCAGCCTTAGTAGTGCCGACTTTCCGCTCTCGCTCCACCTCTTCGTTCTTTCAACCTTGTTGTCACTGCTGACCCCTTTCTCCTGCCATATCCGAAACATGGCTGGAGGAGCGGGTGGTTCACCTGCCTCGGCTCGTCGTAGGGCCTCCTTCCTTGTCCCGCCTGGGGTCCTTGGATCAAGGTGGTACCCCCACTTGTTGTACATATCCCCATCATAGTTTGGTGCTGATTAGACCTTCGTCTTCATCGTTTCTCCGGACATGGCAGAACTTGTTAGTGTGACCTTTCTGCCCGCAGTGCCAACAAATGGCGTTCCTCCAATCTATTCTCCCCCTGCCAGCAGCTCTTCCACCTTCCTGGCCACCTTGACTCCCGGATGTTGTCCAACCCTCGCTTCCCCCGCCTGCAGCGTTACCACCACCATTCCCTCTGCCGTTTCTTCCCCGACCACCATTCCCTCGTCCCCGGCCCCACCCTTGATTTTGTCCTCGTCCACCGCCTTGATTGCCTTGCGACCTTTGTAGGGCTGACTGCTGGGGTTGGGTTGGCGGTGGGTCTGGGTGACTTACTTGCTGAGCTTGGGGCCCCGGGCAGCCGCAGGAAGCCATGCTCATCGGTGGTCCGGCACACGACCCATGCAGCCCACTCTGTGACCATTGCGTATGAGCAATGTCCATGTCAGTGGCTTGGTGGTCCACAACCTGGCCACGGCCCATAGTGTGCTGGTGCGGCTTGACTAGGTGACTCAGGGGGCGGCATGGCTACAGCTTGTGAAACCTGGCCCCTCTCTGAGCCTTGCCCTCCTTGAGCCAAATTCCTTGCTTTCCTTTGAGCCTTTGTCAGCTTCTGCGGCTAAGGCTCCTCTTCTTCTTCCTCTTCTTCTTCTTCCTGCACTACTGCCTTTTTCACTTTCCCTACGGTCTGTGGCGCTGCCATGGTTTTTCTTCTTGCCTCCTTCGCTGCATCGAGTTGGGCCACCGCATCCTCCACAATTTTCTTGAAGTCGCGCCCATCACTCGTCGTAGCGTCTAAGGCCTTCCTTTTCTTCCTAGCCTGCCTCATCTGGAAGATGTCTACCTGGTCCAGTTCTCCGTCCATTACGCCTTCCTTTATGGCAGCCCATGTGCGCTTCTTTCCTGACGCAACCTTCTTAGTTAGCGACGAGCCCTCCCAGTTCTTGAAGTGCCCTAGGAAAGTGGCACACTGCTCCTCTTCTGCCAACCCTGGGACTTTCTTTGCCATTTTCTCAAATGCCGTGGCGAAGGCCCCCACTGTGGAGAACTCATCACGTCTCAACATTTCCAGGTCTTCTTTGGTGAGCACGCCGTCACCTAACTTGAAACGTCTCTGCATCTCCTCTTTAAACTTTGCCCACTCACCATTTGCGTCGGCCGCTACCTTCATTACCTCAGGTCTAAGCTCCCACCATACATACCTAGGCATCAGCTTGAATTTGTCTGCTTCTGACGCCTCGCTAGTGACCCGCTCCGGCAACTCAAGCCACTCGGACACTCTACCCCCGTTGAAGTGAAAAATGTTAACCTTGGGCACCTGAAGCCGTGCCATCTCTCTTTTTTCCAATGCCTTGACGAAGTCCTCAGGTGTAGCACCCGGGCCCCACTCGATTCCGTCGGCGTCCGCCATCTTTACATTTTCTCAAACACCTGTTGAGGGACGAAAGGTTTTAAAAAAACAATCGACCGTTAAGTCTCTAACTTGCCTACTTTCATCATTCAACTACTGTCTTTAATAACTAAAGTAACCTATCAGGTCTATATTATTACTCTGACCCTACCGCTGAAACGGATACACACAATGCACACTTCCGACCTTACTCACAATCAAGGCAGACAGATCTGACGTGTCATTGAGAAAGCCACCATACTCGAATCATCATCAAGGAGAAAAATCTTTCCATCGAAGGTTGTCGTTTTGCCTGGATCATCAGCCTGCACTTAACCTCAGTTCGTTCTCATAAGGACCCCGGTAGGCAGCCGAGATTCCCCGGCAACGGCGCCACCTGTCGAGCGCATCGGTCCCGCACGGGGACCCTCCCGGCCGTGTCACGCAGGATTATGCAGGACTTATTGCGAGAGCGTTTGTCGCTCCGGCCGAGTGCGCCAACTGTACCCCTCGCGAGTCCCTACGACAGGACAGAGTCACGCGAGGCACCGCTACCTCCACCTGCGGGAGCTGTCACCATCCCTTAGGTGGGCGTATCCCTGTCGAGCTACTGAACCACATGCGAAGGCTTTTATAATGCAATTGCAGAGGTAGCCCAGCCGAGGGCGTTTCTCGTTCGCTGTAGCATAGAGTACGCACGGTCAACGCCCGAAATCGGACCCGTACGCAAATCGACGACACTTGGGGGCTGAGGTCCCAAGCTCGACTTGACGTCGGTCGACTAGGACGCTCTACGCACACCACGCGATACACCACTTAAAGCAAAATTTAAGTAACCCTCGTTCACACACTCATGCGCCAAAGCAAAAGAAAAACACAACACTCCCATTCCCTTTAGTACTGGACCCATAACCTTTAGGTACAAAGATTAGGTAGGCGTCGCATGCTGATTTAGTATAAAGAATCGCGCGATCGCACGGATTTCTCATATCAGCCAGTCATGCGTGTGCTTACAAGTGTTTGCAATAATGGGGTACTATGTGGTACCCAGGTGCAGGAGGCCCTCAGGGATTTTGAGGGTCCCTTTCGACACTCAAGTGTCGGCTGACAAGCGCTTCAAGGGTTAATCTCTCTGCGCTAGACAACCTCCATGCGCAGTTGAGGACCACACACCCTCTTCTGCACCCTGTGCAGAGTGGGTGGTACACAGGTTTCACGCCTGTGGTGGCAGAAGTCAAGGGGTTTGACTTTGACGGCTGCCACGGACTGCAACGTCCAACCATAAGAWAATAAAAAGAGGACAARGCTCGATATAAAGGCGTCGACCTAGTCTAACCCATATTGARCCCCTAYGYCTCCCCGATGGCTTTCTCGATGCGATGTGGTRAGTTGCTAYGGAGCTGCGTGTTCCTAAGGTTTGACTCAAGCCCTTGAGCGAGCCGACGCTCAATGCGTCRTATGCTCGGGCGCGAGGCCCTTCCGCGYATCTCSGCAACGCCGACCGTATYGCGATTCTACGTTCAGTGCCAGATCCATAAACTGTTCGGTGTGAGAATCCGCTTGGCACCGCGTGCCGGATTCGATATAATCCRTGCGGGTCCTCGACCTTCCCATACCRACCAGCAATGTTGTCTCACTCAAGCGGTCGCTGAAATATCCTCGCGATACTGAATGGCTGAAGGAATATATTGTGGGGRTTCGCCCCTCGCAATATTGAACGGCTTGAAGGACACGCCGTTCAGCCCTTGCGGYACCCCTACCYTTGAAGCTAGGCGGTCCGGTGGGCAGGGTTTTTATGCCCTGTGTGCAGGCAAAAATCCCTTGCTAGAGGGTTGGACTTTGGGTTCTTCCCGACAAGGACCTCGAACCCCTGGCCCAAGAATACGTCCGACTTTTCATCTTAACAAGTAAGTGGGGCCAACGTGAAAATGGGGAGAAAGGTTATGCCTTTTTCCTATTTCGCATTGGCCCATGACTCACCGCGCACCACCTATACGAATCGTTTACGGGGTGGCATGTGGATAGTGTTCAGGTCAAGCCCTGTAGGCAGCCCAACGCTCGGAACATTTTCCTCGCTCGAGCGCGGGGTTCCCATAGGGCGGACCGACCTTATGACATTTTTTACACGTCGTTTTCGTGATATTTTGGCTCACGGTTGGACCCTTATCGTCCCACCAATTGAAATCACACAAGAATATAGAAGGCATAAGTATGTGCTCGTGCAGCCGTGTGAGGGCTACACGAGAGACATACTCAAATGCCATAACACTGAGTCAGACGAAGAGTTAAGTGATGATACAGTCTCACAATAGCTATGTGGCTTGCCCGCCTGAACTCAATACAGCCAGAATACCACAATCATTCAACATGTTTCACACATACTTGTGAACACACACAAGGATCAAACAACAGAACACACACTAAAAGGATCAATTTTTCAGCTTTCTGCAACTCACACCCTGCCTTATGCACACAAGCCCAACCTTTTCCSCAMCATTCCAAACAAAGATACTCAGTCTTTTAATAAAATGRCMATTTACAAAGAATCTGGGTGAAAACCCAAGAARGCATRAAACCAGTCAGGGCCAAGGCATTAGGTTGAGAGGCAGAAGAGGATGAGAGGTTGAGTCGTGCACCGATGAATCGGCAACCGACCTGTTATCAGTGATAACAAAAGAATAGTCAGGTTGACCAAGTCAGACCTTCAATCAATGCGCACGACCTGCACCACAACACAGGTCAAAAAGATTTCACTACAGCGTTTAGCCTAAGTAGAAAGTAATCCTCCTAAGTCAATCCTTACTCCTCTACTAAGCTCCTACTCAACTTCTGAGAGGTTTAATAATACCTCGCCTACTCAGGGTTGAGTTGCTAAGATTAGTCTAACTGAAAATATTCTTACTCTCCAAATTTTTCAAAATTTCGGCAGCGCTTCCCGTAGGAAAAGTGCCTTTTCATAATTTCGAGGAACTTGAATATGATTAACTCTTTTCAGTTTTGCAGAAATTTTGGCAGTGCTTCCCGTAGGAAAAGTAGGCTGCCAAGATTTATACAAAACTGAAGGTCAAAGTGCAAAGCAAAACTATACTTGGGGCTAACTCCTGATCCCTGCTTAACAAATTAGGCTCAATATTGGTCCACATGTCCTCTTAATGAGGCCACGAGCCAACGCTGATCCCAACCCTCAGCAGAGTCAGTCCTATCTCATCCGAAGCTTCCCTCCCATCATTCATCTTATCTACCTATGGCTCCAGCACTCGGCGAGCATCTACAACAACTACTCTATCAAAAGATGTCCCAAGTGAGAGCCCACGAGCATGCAAGCGCAAATCTCTCTCACAATCCCACATGGTTATTTTCCAGGCCACATAGTTCGTTCAAAATCCCTCACTATTCGCTTTTTATCCTTCCTTACATAAGACATAGGGTCAGCCAACCAAACTTATGGATGTGACTGACCTGCTAGTTTATATGACTGGGCCACACCAACTTATGGTGCCCTAGCCTGGTAACACAAATATACGTACGCATAAGACCAAACCACACCAACTTATGGTGTGACCAGTTTCTGCAAAACAACCGACATAAGGCGTGTGATCGGGCCGCACCAACTCATGGTGAGGATGGTCAACCTGAACATTCGGCATACACATAAAACTGAACCTCCCAACTTATGGGGGTCAGCCTCTGCCTAACCAACGACAAAGGGCATATGACTGGACACAACAACTTATGTTGTGCCCGGTCAGCCCACACAGTTACATACGGCGTAGAGCCAGGCTACCCAACTTATGGATAGTCCAACCCAGCCTAGACAAAGCCAATTGCGCGAACGACTGAACAACCCGCAACTTATGCATTCGCCCAGCCCTTCGCAATACAACCATGTTCAACTTTATGGCCATAAGACCTAGAACTTACCACAACAACTTATGTTGTGATAAGCCTCTGTCTGAACAAATGACATAAGGTGTATAACCAGGGCGCACCAACTCATGGTGAGACCTGATCAACCTAAACACTCGGCATAAACAAAAGACTGAACCACCTCAACTTATGAGGGACTCAGCCTTCGCCTGAACAACGACAAAAGACATATGACCAGACACAACAACTTATGTTGTGCCTGGCCAGCCCATACAGTGACATATAGCATATGACTAGGCTACCCAACTTATGGATAGTCTAGCCCTGCCTAAAACAATAACAAGCGCGTATGACCGAACAACCCGCAACTTATGCGTTCGTTTGGCCTCCGCAACACAACTACATCAGATAAATAAGTTTCACAACCAATTTCTTCCTTCAGACGAGTGGTCAGGTTATCTCAACTCATGAGGACCCCCACCCAGATGCCAATTATGTTTAGAAAGTGGAAAATATCCAAGCTTTATATAATTCTCTGCTTTGTGTTATCAAGGACATAGGACTCACTACCCAACTTATGGATGAGTTAGCCTGCCCAAAGTTATCACACCATTTTATACTCTCAATCTTCTTTCCCCTCTGCTTTGTCTGCTACCTGCTAAAATGGCTGGATCTCCCAACTCATGGCGCCCAACCTACCACGAATATTCATAATAGGCAATTGTATCACATTATATACTCTGATTCGCTTTAATGATGACGACTCATGACTTGACCACACCAACTTGTGGTGTAAATAGTCTCGACTGGAACAATAAAGCATAAGACCGAGTCACACCAACTTATGGTGTGGTCAGCTTCTGCCTAAACAATTGACGTAAGGCGTATGACCTGGCATAACAACTCATGTTATGACTGGTCAGCCTAAACTTTCGGCATACACAAGGAACTGGACTACCTCAACTTATAAGGAACCCAGCCTTTGCCTGAACAATGACAAAAGGCATATGACTAGACACAACAACTTATGTTGTGCCTGACCAGCCTATACAATTATATACGGCGTAGAACCAGGCTACCCAACTTATGGGTAGTCTAGCTTGCCAAATAACAAGTAGAACACATGCTATCGACTGAGCAGCTCGCAACTTATGCATTCGCCCAGCCTTCGCTACATAGTTACAACCCTTGTGTTGTCTGAATTCAATCAGCTAGTCTTAATTATCAATAAATACTTGTTAATTTATTTCGCAAAACAATGTCCTGAAAATAAACAAACAAAACAGTCAAATATCGTTTCCAGTCATACTTTCAGTCAGACAATAGCACAAGGTTAATATAATTTAAGGTTGGAATCACACGCATAAAACGAAGGCCATACCTGAATGTTCCCTGCCTTCAGAACCCCGCCTGGGTTCCGACAGAGCTCCCGCAATCGGTGGGTGGACCTCCCACAAGGTCTTGCTGCGACTCTATGGGTTGCAATCCCTCCTGCCGCCTTTCTCTCGTCACCAATAGATCAGACTGAGATTAAGAAAGACAGATGTAGGTAGATCAGACTCTCGAGATCCAGGAGAGGTACAACTCAACTTACAATGAGAGGGCTTTGAAATCTTGATGCGCCTGAGGGCCCCGCAATGGCAGCCAAAAACGCAATAGAACCTCTCAATCCATAGCAAAATGCAGAATGCCAGCCCCCCTGACAATCCTCCACGTCGCAGTAGCAACCCCTCTGCAGAGTCTGACTCCTCCCTCCAAGTTACCGTGCTCAAAACTGCAGTTACTTAGCCCAGAAAAGGACGTTCTTCGAATAGAGCATACCCCCCCCATGCTCTATTCGGCTACGGGCTGTAACAGCCTGGTGCAGTCGTGATGCACAGCAACAGCAATAAGTTGTGCCAATAGTCACAGCCACTAGTCAGCAGCAGCCACAGTCCGTGCCCAGTTCGCAGTATCCACAGCGGTACACAGCAAATACAGCAGGCCGCAGGAGTCTCCCACAGTCCGTAATAACCAGCAGTAGGTACTAGCAGCAGCAGCCCCGCCGCAATGAGGACCTGCCCAGTACCCTGGTGCAACAACCTGATAACGCCTATCAATACACAACCTGTGGCTGTGGCTTCTCGGAGGTACTAGTATAGTTACCGTAGCAACAGCATTAGGCGGAGCGCACACCAGTCACCCACAGCAAAGGACGGTGCTTGCCTTCAAAAGTGGCCCCTAAGTCTCTGTGATAACCACCGTGTGCGCAGCCTGCTCATCTCCTCACGTCCGCAGCCATACACAACAGGCCCCAGCAGCATTCAGCAGGGCAACGAGTATTCAGCAGTCCTCAAAAGTGCAGCCACTTACGGTCTGTGTGTGCTATGGCAACCCGGTTCAGAACTTGTAACACCAGTTACCCCCCGCAGGTAGCAGCAGTAATAGTCGGTGAACAACCCGCAGTCTCTTGAAAACCCCTCCAGTTGCCTTAGTCACTCCCTCCACTCTGAGTATCCTCACTTAGGCCTATGTTGCAGCTGTACGTAATGAGGAACAACGCTCAGATCTGTAGTGAAGCAATAGGGGTGGCGCTCTGCACATTAGCGAGCCCGTCAACAGACAATCACCCTGCACAGTAGTCCGCTATGGCAAGGCACAACGGGCAGCTCGGTACAACAGCAACTGTTCAGTCCCAGTGCAGTGGCAGCCTGATCCCGTTGTAGTGGTGGTAGCTATAACAAACGCAGCAGGACTGCTGCTTCAGCATCCGAAGCCCTGTTTGAACAGTTGTACAATGCTTATAGTCTCCTCATAACAGTGAGCACATAGTATATTCATAGCAAAATACGGCACCAGCAGCCACCGCCCTGATGCAGCTTCAAACAGCCGGACCCGACATTCAGCAGCAGAAGCCACACAGCTAAAGTTTCGTTGTAATACTGGCTCCTAGCACTAGCCACCGTCTGTCGCGACCTTCCTTGGCAGCATCTCTGGCACCTAGTGGTGATATTTGGTAACAGCAACCCCAGGCTGTGGCCTGGCCTAGCAATGCTGGTACAAACTGAGTAGCTACCGCCCCTGCTTTTTATATACGTTTCAGTCCTCACTTAGTAGTCGTCCACGGGGACGTGATGCACTCAAGTGCCCGCATGCCTAAATAGTACAACGGTATCACGATAGTTTACTTCTGGAACATCAGTATTTTGCTGCAAATAAAAAATAAAAAAAAATAAAAATAAAAAGAGGAACTGCACTCCCTGCGTCCGCGGGTATCAGCCTTCCGCCTTTGTCAAAACGTTTGTGTCCCAATCAACAGGGAGCCCATAAGCTATAGCAGAAACAGCAGCGCACCGTGGTGCTCAACAGCTGCACTTATTAACAAGGCAAAGTGACAATACTAACAACAACTCAGAGGGTAACCACATTGTGTCCTTGGGGCAGGATAACAGTAGTGTAGCCTGGGCATGATGACTTCTTTTAGTGATACTTAGCTCTACAACAGCCAAAATCAGATTTTCATAATGGCAGCCCAACTGGTGACATAGCAACACAACTGGCTGTTCACGGTGCTGCTCAAATAGCCAGATATCAGGATAGCTGTTGCTGTGGCCGGTATTTAACAGCAACATAGAGAGTCTTAATCATGTCGCGGCAGCAACCCCAATAATACTAAAATCAGATTGCAGCTATTCCATCCCCTCCGTAATGCAATAGCGGGCTCAAGAGTTCTAGTCTGTTAGACTCCTGCTTGATCTAGCTACCCCTTTGCTGGCTGTTGTCGAAGCTTGGGTCTAGATACATGCAATCCCCCTCTAATAYTCCCCTACCTATTCAACTCTCTCATAGTTTGTCACCTCCCCGTCCAACAYTTGTYACCATTACTATTATTTATTTATTATTATTATTATTTTCACACCTCTGGTCAGTACCSATATGAAACATGATCACTACCCGATATATCTCTCACCRTKCACRACSYCTGGCTGTAATAGTAKCYAGGTTCAAGGATTTCAGCCATAACAACCCAACACGACYCGYAAGGGAGTATGACGAGCAATGAGGACGACTGCTTTGGAAACGGAGAAAACAATCCCCATAGGGG
>BFEA01000110.1:2597648-2619273 GCA_003427395.1 Chara braunii | reverse complement strand
TCTCTCTTCCTCCCAACTCCCTTCCTCTCCGACTCCCCGCCGTCCCTTCGTTACCTTCGAATGCACCTAGCGCAGGCCTGCGTCTAGGTTCCCTCAATTTTTTCCTCCTCTCCTCGATTGCTGCCAGCACTTTTAGTTGCACAGCGCAACGCCCATCAGCTCTGCCATGTCCCTTTCCTTTGTCAATTTCACACTCCTCATGGCACACTACCCTGCGATTAGCTCCTTCAAGAGGTCGCACAACATTTGACAATCTACCTCGTGCTACAGCAGCAACAGTGACGGGCGGTGACCCGGCTTTATACTTGTCCTTCCTACGAAGAGACCGTGTCAGCCTGTTCTGTATTGTTCCAATTTTTTAACAGATGTCCCGTAGGACTATACCACAACCTGGTGGTATGTGAATGGTTCGTGAGCGTACCTACTAAGTCGATCTGAGCATTACTGTCGGTCCACGGATCGGTCCCGGCCACGTCCCATAGTGGGATAAAAAAACAACAAATAAAATGAAATCAGAATTTTAGGAAGAATAAAAAAAATAAAAATAAAAATCGTGACTTAGAAAATTTTGGGAAAAGAGGGCGGAGGAGGGAGGAGGACCGCCGACACTCGGTCCTATCCCAGCGGGCCCGGCGTCGGACTTCCCTAGCAAAACTAAAAGGGATAGTCCCGCAGGACCCTCAACCGCCTAGTTCCCTTCAAACGCTCCTCCGCTACTTCACTGCCCCTTGCTGGCCTTGATCTCGAGATCCGCCTGGTGAAACTCCAACGCCGTAACCAATAGGGCTAAGCCCCAGCCTGATGGTAGCAGGCGCAAACTTACCTATAAACAGTATCCGAAGATTTCCTAGGCCTGCAGAGGCATGCCAAGCCCACAGCAAGGCATGTCCCCCAAGCCATGGCTTTGCAGCGCCGTACAACACCGCCTTGAGGCAGGCATTTGCGTGTTTTGCCGCACATGCCGGTCTTGCGTACCATTAACCGCAGTGTGTGGCTTTCCTGGCCACGCCGTGGCCGGCCTTTTTACCGCCGTCCCACTGGAAGAAGCCCGGCATCCGCCCCTACCGAGACCAGTCCATATCCATTCGTCCAACCTCCGGTCCCCTGTGACACATAGTCAACTCAGTATTGTGCGACCCGCACTATGCGACCCAAAAAGAGGTCGGCTTTCAGAGGGTCAGCCAGGACTCCTTCCTGGCCGTAGTCCTTCTAGTTACACTTATGTCGGCCACGACTTTATCAGTGGTCGTGAGACTGCGGCCCACACAGTCCGGTCTAAACTCCTAAGTTACCCGGTAGTCAAACAACTCGCGCATGCCCGCAAAGTGCATGCTCTCACACTCTCTAATCAAGCTATACATACGCCTGCCACTTCTGACGTACAGTAGTCAGTCGCGGCTGGTGACAAACCCCCCATTCTTTCATGTATCGGCTCAATCGCATCTTCTGCGAGGTGCAAAAACACGCACATTTACCCTTGTAAGGGTAATGGTGCCGATAGCGTGGCCGAGGATTTTTTGCCATAGGGGTTGAGTCTCCCGGACGGAACGAGAGGCTCTCATTTCATGCCAGAGGTTACCCCGGAGTCGAACTGTCGTCACGAAGTCCCGTGGGGTCGGATCGCTCCAAAACGATAAAATTAGAAGGGTTTCCGCGAAAAGAAATTGCCGGCGTGCATCAGGACGGGAAAAGGCATCAAGGGGAGAGGGCCATGGCGGCAGAAAACAAAACTTCGGTCGTCAGGGGTTTGGGGGATAGGTGGTGGGTTTGAAGCCTTCAGGCCTCATCATCGGCCTCACGAAGTGACCGAACCATCGGGTTTTTGCTGTAGAGGTGGTTGGTTCGAGGCCTTCAAGCCTCTGCGTCGGACTCACAGAGTCCGCGCGGAAGGTTCCGAGAGGGTAAAGCGACGGGAGGACTCGTCGGCATCTGAATTCGAAATTGCGCGGGCAGCGCCCCCGCACTACAAGAAAGCTCGGGGAAACGTGTCGCTCCCTCGTAACCCAGGACCAATCGTCGCCAAGAACACGAGTCTCTCTAGTGGCATAGGCGACAATCAAACTGCGGCCACCACGAGGCGTGAGCGACCGACCAGGGCAACACAGTCAAATTCGTATAAGGCAATATTAGAGTTGGGGAATCAAAACGATCGATCAAGACAAACCCGTTCCTCCTTATATCACAAGCCTGAGGCGGGTCTCGCCAACACACTTGCTCCGTTCGCCTCAGCGCGCGCCGTACATCCGCATCGCAGTAGACGCTGTCGTCATCTGTGATGGGGAAGGTCGGTAGCGAGATGAGACGATCGGAAGTAGGCGATGAACACGGGCAAGATCCCGCGCTCCCGGTCATCCGAACCAACATCGACTCCATACATAACTCGGTGCTACCTTCTCTCTCGGGGTTAGCGCGTCGGAGGAAGATGGCGAAATCGGAGCTCTCTTCCCCTTGCGGGGGCGTCGACCACGCGCGCGGACGCAGGCGGTCGATGTCACCGGTATGGGAACGAGAAGCTCAAAAAGGAAGGAGGGAGAGAGAGGGAGAGAGCTTACACCGAGAACGCGCCCGCGTGCGCGAAGGGCCGCGGAAGGGAGGGGAACAACGGGATTAACACACTCGTACTCCAAGGCAGACGGTCCCCTAGTTCAGTTTCCCCGTCCCCACCCGGACAAGTACATACACGCATGCATGCAAACAATCAACAACCCTTGACATGACATCTAATCATCCATAGACCTTCGACATCACTCATGCGCAGAACCAGCTCCCATCACTCGGGGATTCACACACACGATATGCATAGACAAAGCAGCAATGGAGATAAAAGCGAGTCCTTCTTGTACACAAAAATTTCAATTTGCTGCTACCCCCAGGCACAGCCTTCGAACCTCCCAAGACCACCGACCACCATAGCCACAAGGCCCTGCCGCGGCCGGCGTCAAATCCCCACCACTGCTCAGTCCCTCCGACTGCGTCGCCCCGAGACTACCGTGGGTCCACCCCACGTCGTCACTCCGCCCGTCCTTGGGCTCGTAGAGCCTGTTCAGCGCCGCGGAATCTCGCACATAGCTCGTGCAGCATTGCAACCGAGATCAAAGAGAGGGAGAGGAGAGGGTTGCGCGAATTTATAGCGAGGGAGGCGGCGGGTTGTCAGCGCGAGGTGCGGGCAGCGCAAGGTGTAGATGAGCAGGACAGGAGAAAGGTGGGGAGCTAGGGGGTTCGACCCGCGGGGTTGCATGGTCCTACGTGATTGGGGTGTTCGTCCAAGTGGTGCGCGGTTTCCGGCTCTCCACATTGATCCGAGCATCCCAACTACGCGGCCAATCTCTTCGCGGAGAAGATGGGGCAAGGATCGAGCTGGGCAGAGGGGAAGAGGAAGAGTCTGGCATGGGGAAAACATGCGTAGCAAGAAGGGAAGATGGCGCGGGAATGCAAAGCAAGAAACGGGGGCGCGAGACGCGCGAAGAAGTCGGGGCTTAGGCGCGCGCGTGCAAAAATTCAAAAAGTCCCCACCGAAACCGTTTCTTGGTTTTCATGCCGCGACCGCTATTCGTCCGCGCGGGAATTATTAACCAAACAAAATGAAAAAGCCGTTTCGAAAAGAAAACAAAGGCAAAAAGAAAGAAAACCCCCTGTTTGTCCGCATCCGTGCCTCAGGGCTTCCGAGGGATTTTTCCTCAGGGATACGGGAAGCCGCGCGGTACGGGTCTGAGCTTATCACAGGTAGGGCTGGGTTGCGGAGGGAGTTTCCACTGGTGCCACCCCCGCCACACCCGACCACACCTTAGGCTAGGTAGGGAGGTTATAATTCGGACATGGGACGTTGGACCCGGTTTCCAGCACTGTGGTGTCAAATTCAATGGTGAAGAAGAGGAAGATGTATCTAAGGGACGCTGGACCCGGTTTCCAGCAGGTGAAGCTCCCCACCAATAGATGGAGTGGTCCACCAGACGAAGCCTCAATCCCGGTGGTTCTCTTACCACCATTGGGATAGAGGTTTTGCACAGGCCTATTTTTTCATTAAAAAAAAAAAGGGGGGGGGGGCGCAACCCGTGCCGCTGGCCCGGCGGAAACATCCAGGAGGTACGCAGTGTTGACCCGTCTGGGAGTGTTATGCGTTCAAGACAGAATGGTAATGGAGAGTTGTATGACGGAAAACTGACACGTACGGTTCGGAGGGCAGAGACTCACCTCTAACCCCTACCCATTTTAGGTTTTGCTTTAACTGAAGCTATAATTGCTTTATTCGCCTTAATGATGGCTTTCTTAATTTTAGGGGCGACGGCGACACTACCAAATGAATTGCTCCTTTGCATTGTTTGTTGTCTCAGGCGCGATAGCGAAAGAGATGATGCAGTAGTCCGCAGCGAGATGGACACGACTTCTGTGCTGGTACATATAATTCTGATGAATAAGTTGATGCTTGATAAATTGCTTCCTGTTCATTGAAACTTGGTTCTTGTAATCTATATTTTTTTTCCGTTAATAAAATACCTTAGTTCTCCGCTAGAATCTCGGATTACTGGAAACTTTTGGAGTTCTTCTAGCACACTTTTTTCTATGAATTGATGAGAAATTCCTAACTGAATTCTTATAAAATCAGGCAGTATGAAGATATCATTATTTTTTTGAATTTTATTATACTTGTCGAACTTTTTTGGCTTGTGCCATGAGAAATAACCGTATTATGTCTGGAACGTGGCCTCTACAACAACCCGGGCTTCTCTATCTCTATCTCTATACTCTTAAAAATTACAAAGGGCCCACCGTCAAGCTTCCCGGCTGGCCCAGTGAAAATCGGTGCCGAGCGGCAAACTGGTGGGACGTGGCCAGCTGTGCGGAGGTTCTTTGTTTTCTTGTTTTTGCTGCGGCGTGAGTTTTTTTCCCTTGGCGAATGTCCCGCGCGGCGGGATTTTTTCATTGGCGAGGTGTGTTGCAAGCGCCGAAAAGAAAAGTGGATACTCAGCAGTGCCGCAAAGCGGCCTGAGTCAGGTGTTTGCGCGGGGTCGGGAGGAGGACAACGACAAAGGGGAGGATTGGTACGAGTTGGAGCGTGGCGAGGGGGAGGAGGAGCGGGAGGAGGAGGACCTCGAAAAGGTAAAGGGAGATGACAAGGAGAGCAGGGCGACGACAAAGGGGAGGAGCGACATGAGTTGGAGTGCGATGAGGAGGGCTGGGCCGACGAGGGGGAGGAGGGGGGGGAGGAGGATCACGAGGAGGTGAAAGGACGACAAAGGGGAGGAGCGACAGGAGTTGGTGTGTGATGAGGAGGGCTGGGACGACGAGGGGGAGGAGGCGCGGGAGGAGGAGGACCACGAGGAGGTGAAGGGTGATGATGAGGAGCAGGATGGCTGCCTCCCGTCCTGCCCCTGCTCCTGTTGCTTCTCCCACACCTCCTCCGGCTCCTCTTCTGTGGGATGATGAGAGAAAGAGGAGCAGGAAGAGGAGGGGGAGGAGGAGGGGGAGGAGGACGAGTAACAAGGAGGGGGCCATGGAGGAGGGGGAGCAGGATGTGGTGGCGGGGAAGAAACTGGAGGAGATTATGTAGGCCTTCTCTCTCTTTTTCTCCCCCTCGCTCGCTCTTCCTCTCTCCCTCTCTCCCTCTCTCTCCGTCTCAGAGCTGAACGACGACTCGTATGCGGAGAGTGATGCGAATGATGAAGAGGTGGAGGAGAAGGATGAAGAGAACAACATTGTGCCCTTGGAAGGTTTCTTGGTGCCAAGTGTCCGACTACAAATGATTGGGATAGAGATTGAGATTGTGGAGGTGAACAGTGTTGACGTGGGTTGTGGACGCAGACAGGATGATCGCAAACAAGTGCAAAAGGGGAGGAGGAAGGAGAAAGTGGGTGCAGGCCCGGTGTATTTGTAGCACAAACGGCAGATGAACTGCGTTGCGGGTGAGGTGTGGTTAAGAAGGGAGGCGGCGAAGGAGAAAGGGGACAACCGAGGAGAAGAGGAGGAGGAGGATGTCGGAGGAGGATGTCGGAGGAGCAGGGGTGGGAGGCACAAGCAACACAAGGTCGAGGAAGAAGAAAGGTGGAGTGGAGTGGGGAGAGAAAGAGAAAGAGGAGGAGGAGGAGGAGGAAAATAGAGGAGGAAGAGGAGAGCGGCAACAAAGGAATAAGTGAAAGATGCGTGAGACAAGGAAGGAAGTTGATCTGGAAGAAGAATAATGAGGGAGCGAAGTGGAGGGAGAGACAAGAAAAATTGGGCAAGGACGAGACAACCGACGAGGAGGAGAATGACGACGATGACGACAATGAAGGACAAAGAAGGACGAGGGGGTAGAGAAAAGGACTGAATGCTCGAGGACGACGAGCAGGAAATATAAAGAAAGATGAAGCGGGGATGGAGAGAGACAAAAAAAGGTGAAGGTAGAAAATGAGTGAGGGGACGAAGAGGACGACGACGAAAGAGAGGGATCACACGCAACAGTGGAGGAGCGGGGGGGGAAGTTTACGGCAAGAGGGGTACTTGCCCGGGAATGCAAAGGCGGTGGAGTCCAATATGTCAGATTTCAATCACTGATTCACTGGCACTCATTAGAGCCAGCCAGGAGTTGAACCCGCGGCCTGTTTCTTGCGACACAGGAACCTGTAGAAACACAAGAACCTGTAGAACTTAGACGCCCGACCAACTGGGCTACTGCACATCTGTCTTTGTGCTCCATGTATCTGGTAAGAGTCGGCATGGCCATGCGCATGTGTGGGAGAAGGGGGGCTAACCTAAGGGCTCCATCTATTAGTGGGGAGCGTCACCTGCTGGAAAACGGGTCCAGCGTCCCTTGTACAAGGTAATTCAGAAAAAAGTCAGCATAAGAAGAAGCTGAGAGAATCCTGCCAGCATTGATCACTCTGAATTCAGAGGATTGATTGAGCAGGTTGTTGAAAAAAACTAATACCAACCTTCTCCCATCCTACTGTACCCCACCCCCCCTGCCAATTCCTCAAGTGGAGACACGAAAGCAACACTGGGGGGCACCTGTGAGACTATCCGTTCCCCTGCGAATTCCTAACCCCTTCCTCTACCAAAGTTTGTTTGGCTGCTAGCAGTACCTGCTCCTTTCGTCAATCTGGGGAGTGACTTGGGTGCTAGTGGGGGCCGCTGGGGGGCACCAATGGTTCTTCCCATGGTTCCCCTGCCCACTCTATCTTATGTCTATTCTCAGTAGGGCTTAATTTTATCCTTGTGTCTACAACATGGCAACTCATACTCCGATTTCAAGGGCTAAGGGATGCGGTGGGAACGGGTCCGGGAAGTCTTTTGCTGGCCTCATGGGGCTTTCTGGACCAATATCCATCCAATTTTTAAAAAGAAGGCGGTAGTCCTAGGGGAAATCCCTTTCCATTTTATCCTCATGGGGTCCCCTCCCACCTCCTGACCATCGCACCTCTGCCACCCATCCCCCTTGTTCCCCTCCTAACCAGTCTTTGACAAACCTTACAATTCGTTCCATAATGTCCTTCTTTTTGTGGAGGGAGTCAAGAACCTTTTTAGTTTCCCCCCACTGATGAAGCTCTAGTTGAAAATGTTGTTTGAAATGTTCCCGCATTTCTTCTCCTTCCACTCTCACCCAGTCGAAGACCAAGGTGCAGCGCCGCCACCATAGGGTCCAAAGTACCGCTCGTCTGCCAAGGTGGAACATATTCTTTACAAAAGTGTCTCCTTGAATTGTCGGGCAGTGTCCCAGTAGGAGGGTTCTCCAGTCGTAGGGCCACGGGACTTGGGGGACCATTTGTCGCCAAATCCTATCCCACCACCTCCATGTAAGTGTCGCTGTTGGGCATTGGAGAAAAATGTGCTCGATTGTCTTCGCTCTTTTCCTTGCCGAAAAATTCTCAGTGCAGCACGGACACCACGAGAGGGCCCTACCCTGTTGCTCTAACTGTGAGTGGTCAATCAGCCAGTTATTTGTTGGCAGACAATGGTGTGTTATTTGCCACTGGAAGGACGTGATCTTGGCTGGTCTGGTCTTGCAATCGTGGAACCAGCGGATGTGAGTTAGGAGTTATCGGTCAATGTTTAGATGCCACCTATCAACCACAATATCCTTCAACTTTCGTTGGGGTCGGAGCATCCTATAGATAGCTTTTACTGTCAACTTGGAAAGCCTCTTGTTTTTGGGCACAGCTGTTGCAGGGGGTCTCTCGGGATTCCGAACCCATTCTTCAGGGTCCAGGGGTAACTGCTCTATCGAGGTCTCAGAGCGGTAGGCCCGTAGCTCCTCTCCCTCCTCTTGGACTCTCACTCTGTATAAACGTCTTTGTTCAATCCACTCAAAAGGATCCCTGCTACCGGCAAGACCCTCATTTCTTCCTACGGTGAATTTCTCAATAAGGGCATCGTCAGGCCTGAGCCGGTGTACCCGACCTACCCAACCATTCGGTCTTGCCTCCTCCACCCAGTCCCCTTCTCTTAATACACGCCCTTTTCTCACGATGGGAAGCCACCCTAGCGGGAGGGCCTCTATAATTTCCTCTAGTGCTGCTTCCGTGTTATGGCAGTAGTGCAACTCCTCCCTCAGTTGTTCCAGTAGCTTTGAGTCCTTTCGGTCATCATCCCAGATATCACCTACCCGCATCATCCCGTTTTTTACCCATCCTCTCCACGGGGAGTCTAAAGCGAAGAAGATTTGACTATGTGTGTCCGTTATCCAGGTGTTTATGAATAGAGGTTGTCCTCCCATCTCTCCGGGGACCTCCTATTTGGGGGGGGAAGCTTCCTCCATGTTTTTAGCATGCGGCTCCAGAAACCGTTTTTTTTCTTCTATCGTTCCTCGTGGTTTTCGTTGGATCTTCCAATACCGGTTGTCGATCCATGCTAAGGGGTCGATCGAAGCATGGGCTCTAGGAGCCAGGCGTGCAATTTGTTCCATGGCCAAGGGCCTCCATGGAAGGGGGTTATCGAAAATCAATCGGGTGGTCCACTGCAACATCAATGCTTGGTTTTGTGTAAAGGGTTCGAGAATGCCCAACCCCCCTTTTGCTTTGGGATGCACTACCGAGTCCCAAGCCACCCGATTGATTGTATTATTACTTTCACTGTCCTCTTTCCAAAGGTACTAGGCGGTCACCTTTAGTTTAAGGGATTTCTGAGTCGTGACACTTCGTGGCCAAATGACGGATTTATACCAAAGGGTTGACACCACATTGTTTATTACTAGGGCTCGTCCAAACAAACACGTTGTTTATGGTTCCATTGAGACAATTTTGCCAGAGCCGGGGCTGCTTGCCATCCATCATTTTCCAGTGGGCAGCCTTGTGTCGTCATTTTGACACCTACAGTCTTCCCCCGAACAAAACGCACGTGCGTTGTATATGAATACAACGCACTGGGTGCGTTGTATTCCTATACAACGCACATGCGTAATGCTACGGATTTTAGGGACTAACTTCAGAAAAGCCCTCCCCCGAAAAAATCCAGTATATGTCGATACCTTTGCATGAATCAAGAAATGGTCGAAAGCAAAAAAAAAAAAAAAAAAAAAAAAAAAAACACAGAGCCCGATACCAGGGCTCTCTCTCCACTACTTACCAAATATTAGAAACGTGAAAAGAAAATAATCTGAATGAATCTTTTGCCAGAAAATGGACAAATGCATCACCATATCTTTTGTCTATTATGCATGAGAGAGCAGTGGAACAAGGGCCGGTCTGTACGTACCAATCGAAAAGTCGGCCACGCTACTTGCTGAGAGTTACATTTGAACAGTCATGCAGTCTTGGATCTTCATCTTGGCCCAGCGAGAGGGAGAGAGAGGGGGCACAACACTCTAAATATGAGTGTGGCACTGCAGACGGGTACGCGTGGCACACACACACACACACACACACACACACACACACACAGAAAGAGAGAGAGAAGGAGGAGCACTGCAGGGCACACGTTCTTGAAAGTGAGCACCACATTTTGTATGTTCTGTTTGAATAGAACACCCACACGTGCGTTCTATTCGAGCAGAACATATGTGCGTACTATTTGAACGTGCGTACTATTTGGATTTCAGGGGGCGACTTCAAGAAATCGATTTTTCAAAGGAAAGTTGAATAGTACATACGTGCGTTTTATTCGGGGGAAGACTGTAGAACTCTTATAGGGACCTGAGGGGGTAACCAGGATATATGTGGTACCTCTGGTGGACGTCCTCCTTGGTGATGGAGCCACCAACCCAACGTCTTCTGACCCCAGTTAATTGCCATATCTGATAGGGTGCAGAAGAGATCCATGAGTCGTTGTATCTCCTCCATGTTTACTTTTGTAGCCTCTATCATTACCGTGAGATCATCCGCAAAAAGAGGGCAAACGGGAACTGCTTCATCCGGGATTCCTGCGATCCGAATCCTCGCTAGGTTCTTATTGTGGCGGAGGTTGGCTGCTAGAGCCTCCATTACTACTATAAAAAGGAAGGGGGCTATAGGGTCCCCTTGCCGAACCGATCTTTCTAGACGAATCTCCAGAGCTAGTAATCCGCTAACCCGCACCCGTATTGTTGCATTCCGGTGCAGGATCTGCACCCATCTTCTAAAGTCTGGACCAAAGTTAAGCTTATGGAGGCACATATCTAGGAACGTCCAATCGACGTGATCATATGCTTTCTCGAAGTCGATGAAGATAAAAGCTGTATTGGTTGCAGACTATCGTGAGAGGCTTATGACCTCATTAATTACTAAGATGTTTTCCTAAATATTCCTATTTCGGATAAAGCCAATCTGGGATGGGTGGATGATGTCCTCTATAACCCTGATCATTCTGTTGGCGAGTGCTTTGGACAACATCTTGTATATCACAGTTAAGATAGTAATCGAACAGTAATTCCGAATATTCATTTTGTCCCTTTTTTTGTGGAGAAGTGACAGGACCCCTTGCCCCAGCATCTCCCCCATCTCTCCTGAATCCCAAACGACCCTATAAAAGCTCATGAGGTCATTGTTCAAGACGGGTCACATGGTTTCCCAAAATTCCTTGGGGAAGCCATCAATGCCCGGGGTTTTCTCCTCATCCATTGGGAGGAGAGAAGACCATATTTCTTCCTTACTAACCGGTCTTTCGAATCTCTCCCTTTGCGATTGTGTGAGGCTATTTTCCATTGGTTGGAGGAATTCTTCTATGTTTGGTGGATGGTGGTGGTGTTGTGGTTGTAGGACATGTGAAGCGAAGAGGTCGCAATAGAAGGATCGAGCAATTTTCATACAGTGTGCTGTGGTGGTTGCCACTTCATTTGTAGCAGGATCGAAAAAAGCCTCGATCGTTGTGCGATGAGCTTTGATTGATGCTAGGCTGAAAAATTGCGAATCCATAGTGTCTTTGCAATAGTGAACATGTCCAAAGCCTTGGCCCTCAAACCCGAGCTCAAACACCCAAACCCCAATCTAGACCCTAATCTCTAGGCCCGAAGTTGTTGACCCCAGACCCTGACACAATTCAAAGATCCAGACTTAGGCGTACACTCAGGGCCAGACTCAGGACATCAGACCCAGGCAAAGCTCAATGCTCATGTGTGGGGGAGGGGGTGCTACGCCTCCCCCCCCTCCTCAGCTGCCGCTCGTAGCACAAGACAAACGTCGACGCAAAGACCCTGCCGCAAAGGCTCTAGAGCGGGGAAGCGCTATTTTGTGAAGCGGGCAGGCCCCAGCTGTTCAGGTCAGTGAGGCTATCCTGAGGCAGCTGTAGCTGTTTTAAAGAAATGGCAAAAATGCATGCACATTTTCTGATTGCAGCGAAATGAACAAAAGATGCTGCGACGTGAACATATACCCGCGTCTCGAAAGGGTTGAGAAGCATCCTATTTTTTGTCTTTTCATGCTCCATCATGATGTGGATGACACCAGTCAGTCTAGCCATGCTCATGTGTGGGGGAGGGGGGGCTATGCATCCCTCCTCCCCCTCCTAACTTCAGGTTTGCAATAGCGAACATGTCCAACACAATGTCACTTAAACCCAAACTCTAGTCTGTAGTGTCCAGTTGATGTAGCTCAGTGGTTAGAGCATTGGTTGGAAATGAGCATTGTGGTATGAGGTTGCGGGTTCAAATCCGCAGCCTCGCCCATGGATACCGGCAGGGCGCTAGAATGACGCACGGCTGGACACACACCCCCTTGGGATGGCGCAGGTTAGCTATTACAGACACTGCCTGCGCACCACCCAAGGGTTGTTCATGGTGTTGCATGCTGGTTCTGGGTTTCACATGGGTTTCTTGGGGGTGTTGGTCTTGGGTGTTCTATTGATCTCCCCAGTCTGGCATATCACACGTTCGTGCCATTTCCACTAGTCATTCACATGGTAGAGTCATTTGATTACATGTTACAAGGTCACGGGTTCGAGCTTGGTTCGGACGTTGGGGGGTCCCTGTCCAGCTTACCCCGTTCTCTCTCTGATATGCACACGTGATGCTGCCTATACATCTCGAAACATTGATTCACAGAGCTGATATGCACACGTGATGCTGCCTATACATCTCGAAACATTGATTCACAGAGCACACATAGCCTTCGGGCATATACATAGCTTGCAAATTATACATGGCCTACGGGCTACATACACAAGTTTCCAGACATGGTGTTGTCTGTACATCTTGATACATAGATACACGGAGCATACAATGTCATAGCCTTGGGGTACACACATAAATTGCGAACTACACAACTATCAGACTGGGGGGGTCTAGTCACTGGGTCGGGTCTAGTTTTTTTTTTTTTTTTTTTTTTTCACACCGGCCAACAGGTAAGTCTCCAACCCCGCGGCTGGACTCACGCTACTTCCATCGATATGATGAGCAAAATCGAAAGAATCTTCTGCATCGATAGGATGAGCAAGATCGAATCAATCTACTGCTAGAACATGAAAATATACACTGCCACTCTCTCTCTGTACTGGGTCGGGTCTAGTATTTGCAGTAGGGACAGGTATGGGCCACCGAAGTTCCTACTGATATTTAAATGGAACTGTCTAGTGACCATATGTAAGGCTTAGACCCAGGAGTAAGGGTAGGGGTATAAGTCGCTCAAGCCAGTCTGAGTTCCGCCTGGCCTTGGGTAAGCTAGGGGAAGGACGGTAAGACTGCTTCAATGGGTGCTACCCTGTCTGAAACCTAGGGCCCAGAGTCTCTTGGGGCCTGTAGTAGATTGTCGGGGCCTGGCGTCCAAAGTTCCCGTTCGACAAGGCTCGTCCGATTCCGCTTCTACCAGGGCTGGGCAACCTATCAGCCCTGGTGCCTATCACTGCAGTTCGGTCCAACTTACCTGCCCATTGGTAGGGTAATGGTCCTGAGTGCTGGTCACACTGAGGTAGGATAGTGGGATAGGGGGTGCGCTAGGAGTATTGGCGTGAGGATGGGATGGCAGGTGGTCTCATATTCCAGGACACCCACGACCTACTGCTCCAGGTGCTCACTGTGTACTCCATGACTGGCCTCTACAACACCATGTGTGGGGGAGGTTTGCCCCTCCCTTTCCCACACACACCCCTGCCGGTCCATGCACCGGCGTAGACAAGCGCGAACGCAAAAACCCCGGTACAAAGGCCTTAGAGCGAGGATGCACTATCTTGCACAAGGGTCATGCTAATGTTTTTTTTTTTTTTTTTTTGTGGCCCAAGCGCACTGGATTGGGGTTCCAATTTTCAGGGATGTCCCGCTGAAGGACTCGTCACAGTGTTGTGCGGGGGAGGTATGGCTATGCCCCCCCTCCCTTGCTGCTCTTAGCACCAACATAGATGAGCACGAGCGCAAAGACTTTCATGGCCAGCGCACACATGACTGGGGATCCAATTCTCACGGATGTCCCGTGGAAGGACTCGTTACAGTGTTTTGTGAGTGCCGGCTCGCTTGCTTCAGAACCACTCAGCGCTGCAGAGCAAAAAGACAGAAAAGAACTCGTCGATGACTTTTCTACGGTCACTACCGCTGCAACAGACTCCTTTTTTGGCATGAATGAATGTGCCGCTTATGGGAGTAAGATACGTTCATTCCGCTTCATTATTTTTGGCGGAGGCTTGGTATCGGATAGTGTAAGAAAGCATCCGAAAGAACCTTAAGCTCCCCCATCATACCTCCACAACTGGAAAATCAACTGTGGGGCTCCACCAGACGCATCCTCTGTGATCTGCAGTCTTCCGTACTGGAAAACCCAATCACCATGTCGGAACTCACATCTGCAGTTAACAGCATGGCAAAAGGTAAATGCCCAGGGCCAGACGGTATCCCAGTCGGATTCTATCTGCGCTTTTGGCAACTAATCGCACCCAATCTACTGAGAGTTTTCAATCAAATCCTCTCCGGACAGTCCTTAGGACCTAGAACAGCTGAAGGCATCATCACCCTTCTCTATAAGAAAGGAGGAAAAACAGACATTAGGAACTACCGCCCCATCTCTCTCCTCAATGTCCATGGTAAAATCCTGGCCAAAACACTGGCCCGCAGAATAAACCCACTACTCAACAAACTAGTACACCCAGATCAATCCGGCTTCATCCCTGGCAGACAGGTGCTAGACAACGTAATGACCATATCCCAATCAATTGACTTGATCCAACATCACAAACTCAACAAAGTAACTATCCTAATAGATTTCCAAAAAGCATATGACCGAGTGAATTGGGATTTCGTCCAAGCTACTCTTGAGCAAGTAGGTATTGGTAATAACTTCAGAAAATTGGTCAAAGCACTTTACGTTTCCTCAACAGGCAGAGTCATGGTCAATGGTCACCCCTCCCCTCCCTTCAAAATCACTAGATCACTCCGCCAGGGCTGTCCATGGGCACCACCCAAAAGCAAGGAAAACGGACAACAGTCGGAATCGACCCCCTCATCCTCGACGCTGCCGCCAAAAGACAAGGAAATCAAACAATGGACGGGATCGACATCCTCATCCTCGGCGCCGCCTCCTCCCCCCTCCAGAAAGCCGAACAGAACATAAGTCAGAATCTGCAAACCCGAGAAAAACAGAACCCAAAGAAGCGAACTTGGGGTCCAACAGCAAAGGAATACATCCCGAAAAGAGTCCTTCTGCCGGGGCCCGGGGGAGGGATCCAACAGAATGTCCCCCTGTCAAATGAGACCCAGCTGGGGGCCCACAAGGCCACAGACATCCTTCAAGATGCTTTTGGCCCAGAACCCATGGACATAGAGACCATCCCCGGTGCCCCGGCCCCGCCCCCTCCCCCCGAAGTTGAAATGTCGGATGCAAACGTCGCGGTGGACGGCCAACCACCCAACGAGCCCCCGTCGGCTACCGACAGCGGTAGGGACGGTCTGAGAGAGGTGGCAGATTGGGTGATGGAAAGCTGGAAAGCAGCACAAGCCTCCTAAATGCATTATCCTAGGGCTTACCGGTTGGAAAGTCTTGTCTGGATGTCTGCGCTAAAATCCTGCACATTGTCTCGCACCGCTTCCATCCCCGGTTATCTGGTATGGGGAAAGGCCAGGACGGAAAAACGGACACCCCCGGGGACACCCCGGATGCTCGGCCACAAAATCCTACGCAGGTCGAGAAAGGGGTAAGCAGACCGAAACATTCGCCCCAGCAAGGAGATGGCAAACCTGGGGAAAACGCAAATGCAGACCAACAGAAAAGGTCTTACGAACCCCTGCCCACAGAGCCGGGGTCCGAAACGCGCTCAGAAGCGGCCGAGGCAGAGAGCCCAATCTTGTCGGGGATTGAGCAACGACCTGAGGAACTAGCGACAGGGGGCTTAAGCCTGACAGTGTCAGAGAGCTCAAACCCGTCAGGGACTGTTGAGCGATCTGCCGAACCCGTGGCAGAGGGCTTATGCCTGGCCCTGCCCTCTTGGAGCCCGAAGGCACCAAAGGAACAACTGATTGCAAAGGAACAATTAATCCCCCMCAACCCCCCCCCCCCCAAAAAAAACCCGGAGGGTAACCTGGTCAGTAAATGGCAAAACATCCGACATCTTCTTGAACTGTCAACAGGGGACACCCCCCCCTCTAATAAGGGGATCATCCTCCTTCCGGTAAGAAAAAAGGAATGCCAATGGGAGGTGGGTCTGTCGACCCCGACAGGGGCGAAGCACGGGGAGATTACGCTGCACGAACGCTCATCGGTCTTCCTCTCACTTACCTCCTGGGCGGGTAGCTGGGCGTTACGGAACACGGACATCGCCCAGCTGGCCCGGGACCAGCTCCCAATGGGTGCCTCGTCTGCTATGGTTCTTACTCACGGATAGCATAGACTAGCCACCAAGGATATTTTCCTGCGATACGATCACCCCAAAGCGCAGGACCTCATATGGCTGGACCATAATGCCTTAATGGACCTGCAAATATTGAAAATAAAGTCAAGTGATTTGTGGTCAGCATCTTAGATTACCGCCTTCCTTGTAAAACTGATCAGGTACGGTACCCTGCAGAACGGAGACTTTTTGGCCTCCCAGGAGTGGCTCCCGCTGTAAATCTGGGGTGCGAATCTGGGGAGCTTGATGCAACGCCAAAATGAATGTTGTGGATGCGCTGTACGGGAGGGATAGGACCTGGAAACTTTGTAAACGGCAGGCCGATCTCGACCTGCGCTCCCTCAATGTAAACGGCCTCGCGTCAGCAGGGTCCCCTAAAAGGCAGGCTATTACAAACCTATTGAAGGGGGTGGGGTGAAGAGACTGGCCAGACGTGGTGTGTCTACCGGAAACACACCTCATGGACACCCCAGAACACAACCACAAACACAAGGAACTCTGGCCCCACCAAGCCTATAGGGCCCATGCCCCAAGACCTGGGAGTGGGGGAGTGGCGATATGGATCCCCCCAGATTCGAAGTTAGAAATGCTCAATTGGGAAGCCGACCACTAGGAAGGAAGGTGGGTCTATCTACTAGGAATGTTAGAATTGGAAGTCGTCAGTATCCTTAATATCTACGCCCCCAATAAATCGGCTTCACGACAATCCTTTTTTGAATCACTAAAAGTCAAACTGCCTGTGGGGATCCCCGTGATCCTGGCAGGGGATTTCAATGCAGCCCCAGATCGTTGGCTGGACAGGTGGAAAATCCCCACGCCTTGTCCTTATTACGTGGAAAGGGATGAAAGAATTATTTATGATCTTTCACAATCCCTCACCCTGTTTGACACCTTCCGGAGACGTTTCCCCACCGCACGCCGTTTCACCTGTTTACGGAAAAACAGCACGGAAGGAATGTCAAAATCTCGCATCGATCTGATCTTAGCTTCAAAAGAGCTACTGGGAGCACTCCAAATAGCAGAAATCTTTCCCCACAGTCCCTTCCCTGGTTTGGACCACGCAATGTGCCTGGCCGTTTTCCCTTTCCGGAAAAAAACGGACATAGGCAAAGGGTTCTATAAGCTCAACACATCCGTTTTAAAGCTTGACCACTTTAAAGCCTACCTGAAAGACGTGTGGGCCTACTGGCAAGAACAGAAAGCTCATTCATGATGACGTACTGTGGTTTAACAACGGCCTGGCCTACCTGGGCCGCAAGTGCAATGAATTCTCCAAACTATTAGCAGCACGACACCATGCAAAAGAGATAGAAGCACAACGCCTTTTGCACCAGCTTCGCCAGCAGGATGACGACACAGG
Source organism: Chara braunii (assembly GCA_003427395.1). Taxonomy (NCBI): domain Eukaryota; kingdom Viridiplantae; phylum Streptophyta; class Charophyceae; order Charales; family Characeae; genus Chara; species Chara braunii. Next base: position 2,601,725 of record BFEA01000110.1, on the reverse strand, counting down.
TGCTCTTGACCTTGATCAGGCTATCCAAGCATTAGAAACAAATCTGCAAACCCGCATGGAACACAGATGGCACGGTGCCAGGATTCGGGGTAAGCTCTCTAAATATAACATGGAAGGCGCAATGGATGCAAAGTTCTTCACAATGGCCAGGATGAAATCAGGAAGATCGGTGATTGAAGCACTAGGGGATCCCCAAAGCGACCGGGCCCCCCTGGTCACATCCACGGCAGCGTGCACAAAAATAGCCAGGGATTTTTACCGGGAATTATTTACGCCCAAATCCGAGGACCAACGAAAGCTGGAAATTGAGGAATTCTTAACTCCACTCAATAAATCCCTCACCCCCCTGCAAAGAGAGGCGCTGGAAAGCCCCCTGTTAAAAGAGGAGGTCTGGGTGACGCTGAACCGAATGGAGGAGGAAAAGACCCCAGGCATAGATGGTCTACCAAAAGAGTTCTGGGAATGTATGTGGCCGATCATCTCACAGGACCTTATGGACTTCTACCATGCAATCTGGGAGACTGGTCGAATGGGGAAGTTTATGGGACAAGGAGTGCTGACTTTACTTTACAAAAAAGGAGACAGAACTAACATTAGGAACTATAGACCAATCACACTACTCACAGTGGTCTATAAGCTGATCGTTAAAGCCCTAACAAACCGCTTGGAACCAATAATGGTTGACCTCATCCATCCAGACCAGACGGGCTTCATACAGGGCATGAACATCCAGGACAACATCCTTCTGGTCGATGAAGTAATTAAGCTAACCAGGCAGTCCCACAGTAATGCGACGATAATTTTTATCGACTTCGAAAAGGCTTACGATCATGTTGATTGGTACTTCCTTGATAAATGCCTCGAAAAGCTCAACTTTGGGCCTGACTTTCGTCGCTGGATCCAAATCTTGCACAGGAATGCGACAACCAGTGTTATGGTTAATAAAAATCTGGCCCCGCCGTTTGTGTTACAGAGATCAGTCAGACAAGGGGAACCCATTGCCCCCTACTTATTCGTTATAGTCATGAAAGCACTGGCGGCCAACCTATGGACCCATAAAGATATAAAAAGGATCGGCGTGTCAGCAATACCTAAAGATGCAATCCTGGTGTCGGGCGGCTGCCTACCAGCCGCTGGGTTTTTTCTTTAAAAATGGAAAACGGTTTTCTTTCGTTAAGGTTTTTTTGCTTGGTTTTGACGTGTGCATGCATGCGGGTATGATGATTCTGATGTCCTCGGGCATTTGGCCTTCTTACTAACCCTTCGAGGGGCTGGAGTGACGATCCCAAACCTTGGTCGTTAGCGGGCTCGAGCGGACCTAAAGTTCGGAGTTTTCGATACCGGGGACAGCCAATCAGGAATTGGTGACAGACTTTGAGGCGGGTCTGTGGAGTCTCCGGGATGGCTATGGAAAACCGTCAAATCACTCAAGCCCCGCGACACGACTTTTGAGGGCCTGCAGCGAGTCGTAATGTTCGTATGGAGACTGCACGGAGCAGGAGCGGGCCATGGTCACAGACGGATTCTCTGTGGGATGCTTGTGAGTATGTGAATCGCAAGTGGGGGCCAACGACGCTCAGCCAAAAGCGGGGCCCGACGCGGGTGGAAGAGTTCGAGAATCCCAAAGGTCAGCACGGAACGATGGGGAAAGGCTACGAACCAACTTCTGTCGGAGAGTTTACGGTTACTAAGCGGGTCAGTCAGGTGACCGCCCGACTTCAAAAATTTCTGTGGATGCCAAGGAGGGGCGAAGGAATTAGGGTCGCTAGCTCCTAACCCTATCCACAGGCACCACGGGGCATACGAACGGACAGTGCACTGGCCGAACCTCCCCAGCCTCAGACCAACTGTTAACGGAAGAGGGCAAGGGTCTCCCGCTATGAGGTAGTACACTTGATCGCGGTTCGCCCAGAAAGAGGATGTAAGTGACTCCGGATGGTGCGGATTCTGTCCGATGAAAATTCGCCCTGGGTCGACCTCCGGCAGAGATTCGAAGCGACCAATCCAAAGAGAAGTCGGGGAAGGGGCAAGGGAAGAAGGTGTGAGAGAGAGGGGGAGGAGGAAACTGACCAGTGAGCCGAAAGTCGCAGGATCGCTACCTCGAGGACCCTGAAAGAAAAGGGTGGGTGTCAGGATAAGAGGAATGAGGGATGGGAAGGCCCCAACAGAGCGTCGGGAGGAGAGTGATCGGGGGACGTCCGGAGAGGGAGGATTGAGCCAATCAAGAGGAAGAAAAGAAGCGAGGGAAGCTGAGCGAGGGAATCCGACTAAAATGATTTGGCAAGAAACAGGCGTCTTCGCTTTCTTGAAAACCGCCTGGCAGCAACAAGGAGCTAGCATGCACCTGGACCTAAGAGCGGGGAGAATAAGGACGTGGGAAATGCGAAGCAAGGGGACTGGCAGAAGGAATACGCGTATGGACCGGAATTCGGGGGCATATTCTGCACAGAGTACGCAAGATTGATGAGGTAGGCGGGAAGGAAATTTTTCGGAAAATTTAGACGAACGGCGGGAATGTAAGAAGTGAGGGCGTGACCAACGGGACGGAAGTCGGAGGAAAGACCGAAGTTGTGATTGGAGGGAACGAGATGGAGAGGGATCGGTGATGCGAAGAATTGATGACAGTCGAGGGTATATAAGAAGGGGGAGAGGAATGGAAGAGGGGGGGGAACACGCTCAGGCGCACGAAGTGTTCGGGAGGATAGCGAAAGCGCTCGGCGCTTCTCCAGCGAACTAAGGAGAGAGGACTCGTCCCGGCGCTCGAAGCATTCGGAGAACAGCGAAAACACTCGGCGCTCGACTAGCGGAAGGGGAGAGAGCTGCCGCTCGGGGAAAGAAACCAGCGGGAGCGAGGAGCGAGAAGGACCGCTGGAAGGGGGGGATCAACGCCGAGCGAGCTTGCTCGAAGTCCTTAAGGGAGGAGAGCGTCGATAGAGAAGGAGCGTTCGAGAAGGGAGAACGAGAGCACGAGAGCGGACGGTGGCCACGAGCCCCCTCAGTGGATCGGCCAACGCGGTCTGACGGGCGGGAGCAAGCACCGGCGGATCTTGAACAAGGAGCAGGAAGAGACGCACGAAGACGTACGAGGAGTGCGAGATCACGGGCCGACGCGAGAAAGGGGGAGGTGGAGAGAAGGAGGTAGGAGCACGGAGGGGACTCACGGGCTCTCGGAAGGAGGTCTTGCGGAGCACTGGAGGGTCTGAGTGCACGACGTCGCCTCGGGTAGTGATCAGAGTATCAGAACGGGAGGCGCTGAGCTACGGGTGATGGCGGTCATCTAGCGTAAGCAGCGAGCTCTTCGGAGTGACGTTGAGAAAACACGCGTTGGGGGAGGAACGGGGGTAAGCGGGGAGATCACTTGAAGCAACGAGCCCAGTGTCGGCTACGAAGCACCTCGGCGGGCGAAGAGGGCCGCCGTGAAGGGAGAGACACTTGCGCACAGGACGGTCCTGGGACTAGTTCTCAGCAGTGCCTAGGGATAAGGTAGGCTCGAGCGGAGAGAAAGAGGGAGAGTGAGAGAGGAAGAGAGAAGAGAGAAAGAGAAAGCGAGCAAAAGAGAGAAAGAAGGAGAGAAAAGAGGGGGAGAGAACAAGGGGGTGGGTTCGCTACAGCTAGACTTGGTGCCTTCCGCCTCGGCTCCAGCCAGGATCGAGTTCGCACGGTTGAGCTTCGCTAACTCGTGAACTTGGGCTAATATAGAGTTCTTTTGACACGGGTGGTTAGTCATCCCAGGTTTCAGTTCGGTTGCAGTTTGCGCGAAACCGCTCGCATTTTGGGCCAAGCTCACTAGAACATCGGGCTGTTCAATTTCTGAGTTCATGTTTCGGCAACAGTTGAGTGTAACAAGCTCCTTGGTTTAAGCGTGCTCAGTGACTTTTCTTTTCAGTTCGGTTGCAGTCTGTGTGAAACCGCTTGCATAGTGCAGTCTGGGCAAAAGCTCATTAGAACAGCGAGCTGTTCAATTTCTGAGTTCATGCTTCGGCAACAGTTGAGTGTAACAAGCTCCTTGGTCTATGCGTGCTCAGTGACTTTTTTTTTCAGTTCGGTTGCAGTTTGTGTGAAACCGCTCGCATAGCG
>BFEA01000110.1:2566888-2584758 GCA_003427395.1 Chara braunii | reverse complement strand
AGAGAGAGAGAGAGAGAGAGAGAGAGAGAGAGAGAGAGAGAGAACTTCGACGCATTTGCTTTGTCGGTTCTCTCTTTCCCCCCGGCCAGTCGCGTTCCCACTGTCCCTTGTCACAGTCTGACTGTTGAAGGTGGCACCGCTGTCGAGCGCATCGGTCCGGCACCGCACGAAGCAACGCGGGACCCCCACCGGCCGCGTCACGCAGGAGTTGGTTTATATCCTTCGTCGCAAATATACATGGAGCTTCCACAAGCCGCTCCAGCCGAGTGCGCCAGCCATACCTCTCGCGAGCCCCTATGACAGGATAGGGCCTACACGAGGCACAACTTACCTCCACCTTACGGGAGTTGTCACCTCCCTTCGGTGGACGTATCCCCGCCGAGCTACCAGTCCATAGTACGAAAGCTAATCAGTTGCAATCGCAGAGGTGGACCAGCCGAGGGCGTTTCTCGTTCGCTGTAGCATAGGGGGTACGCGCGGTAATACGCCTATCGGACCCGCACACGAATCGACATCTTGGGGGCTGAAGTCCCAAGCGCGGCTCGACGTCGGTCGACTTGGACGCATCCCATACACCACGCGCACACCACTCTAACAACCACAAAAAGACAACGCACACACATACACACGAAACGACACGACATAAACAACACGACAACGCTCCTAGCCCCTCGGTAGCCATCCCATAACTCTCCGACGCGGAAATCGGATAGGCGTCGCACGCGAGACTTAATATAAAATTGTGTGGACGCAGGGCTAATTCATATCGACTTGCAATGCAAGTGTACGCAAACTGTCACAATGATGGTGTACTATGTAGTGCCCATAGTCAAGCGGTCCCTCGTGGATCCGAGTACCACTTATGACACTCAAGTGTCAGACTCGAAGTGTTGTGAGGGTCTAATTCCTCACGACATTGCACGGCTGAAGGAATAGCAACGCAGCCGCCGCGAGACCTTCGGCCTTTGGTCTGAGCGTCTCGGCAGGCAAGGCAAATAGGCTCTGCACGGGGACAGATTCCTTCCCTGCAGAGTCTGGGGCTTGGGATGTCCTCGACAAGGACCTTGAATCCCGACCCAGGACCAACGTCCGACTATAAAAATCTCTAAAAAGCAAAAGGATAAAAGGGGATCTCCCTTTTCTCTCAAATCATAACCTGGTTGGCCCTTGCGCACGATCTCAGTAAGTCACACACATACCCAAGGCACATATAAATATATATTTATATATATATATATATATATAAGGTTTGTTTATATAGGACGATCACTTCTCACAGTCACAGTGCACTCCTCTCAGTCATATATGTATGTAATCGCAGACATCCAGAGTCCGAACCACGCACGTACTTGCAATCACATAAAATGTTCAACAAAGGTCCACGCACTACACGGGGTCAACTTCAACCATTCCTTGCACTCATACCCCTCGCTTTCGCCACACAAGCCTCACTCGTGCAACTCTTAAATAAATACTCAGTACTTCTGTTGGATGACCATTCAATAAAGTTTGGGTGAAAACACAACAAAACAGTTCAATCACAAGGCTAAAACCTTTAGGTTGAGTGGCAGGAATGAATTGGAATTGAATCGTAAACCGACGAATAGACAACCGACCTGCTATCAGTGATGACAGAAGATGATCCTCGTAGGATTAAGCTGAAACTAATCCAAATCCTAAATCGGACGGTCAAGAAGACTTGTAACACAAGACAGGTCAAACTCAAGCTAAGTCCACAAGTTCATGGAGAATAATCCCCAAATCACGATCTCACTCAAAGTTATCTGCCAACTAAGTCTAAACCTACCTCTAAGCCAATGCCCAAAGAAAAGATAGACTAATGACAGAATCGCCCCTATTTAGGGTGGATCGCCAAAGTCGCCATCTGTCAAAATATAATCTAACTCCTCTAAATCAAGAAAATTTCGGCAGCGCTTCCCGTAGGAAAAGTGTCTTTCCAGAATTTATATCAACCCGAATATGAAAGCAGGAATAGTCTTATTTGTCTAGCTCCCTGAATTAGCAAAAAATTGGGCAGCGCTCCCTTTAGAAAATGAGACTTCCCAAATTTCTACTAAGTCATATACAAACTTTAGACAATTTGAACTTTTAAAAGTCAAAGGTTGACTAACCCCTTGAATTTGTAGAAATTTCGGCAGCGCTTCCCGTAGAGAAAGTGGTTTACCAAGATTTATACAAATCCAAGTATAGCAAAAGATCTCAGAAAATGCGAGAATTGATCCAAGTAAAATAAAGTTTGGCTCAGAAAAAGCAGCAATTGAAACTAACTCCTATGGCTCTAGCACGTGGCGAGCAGCTAAAGCAACTACAGTTCATAGTCTTTCAATGATTTATCCCTTTATACCCTGCTTACATAGGGCATTGAGATTGGTCATTCGTCTTAGAAACAATGTCAACTCTCTTCCTTAGTTAGACACGAACAGGTTGCACAACTACTTTTCTCTTCATTGGGCATATAACTAAGCCATTCATCTTAGAAACCATGCTTCGTCGCCCTGATCTGCTTAATTAGCCAAGTTATATATACCTCTTTGAACTTAATCTTCAAAAATGAGCGTAGGACTGAGTCATTCATCTTAGAAACAATGCTCAGTCGGTCCAAGTTACCTTCAATTATAACTCTTAGTTATACTCTCTTAACTTGTGATAAGGCTATAGTCAGACCATTCGCCTTAGAAACAATGTTTGGCTAGCCTTGTTCTTATAAACATGTAGATATAGACATATAGAAATTCATATTCCTTTGTTCACATTATAATCTTGTGGCTTCAGACTTAGACCATTCATCTTAGAAACAATGTCTAGTCTCTGGTCTGAATCTCCCTCAGAACAAAACAAGCTTAAAATCCTCTCAATCAGGCAGACCCTCAGAAATAAACACAGCAACCAGACCATTCATCTTAGAAACAATGCCTGACTCTTCAGAAAACAGCCAAATAAACATAGCAATCAGGCCATTCATCTTAGAAACAATGCCTGACCTTATAAGACTCATTCATTCGCAAGCAAAACTGCCTTCCTCCCGACCTTACCCCTGATGCAACCCTTTGTGACAATCTGCTTTCAGACAAACAAAGAAACTGAAACTTCCATTATACATGCATTCTTTTACTTTGTTTAGTTATGTCCTAAATAGAAAGCAATAATCATAGGGACAAACAAACATACATCAATCAAACTATAGGGGGAATAGGCAAACATGNAGAAAGCAATAATCATAGGGACAAACAAACATACATCAATCAAACTATAGGGGGAATAGGCAAACATGGGTGTAGTGGGTTATACAGATAGAAAGATAACACCTGATGGTTCCCTGCCTCCAGAACCTCGCCTAGGTTCTGGCAGAGCTCCCGCAATCGGTATGGCGAACCTCCCACAGAGGTCTTGGCGCGGATTACGGGTTGCAATCCCGCCTGCCGCCTTCCTCTCAAAACCAATAGACCAGACTTAGACTGAGAAGGGCAGAACGAGGTAGGTTGAGACTCTTAGATCCAAGAGTGGTGCGCTCAGACTCGCAGGAGAGGGCCTTGCTACCTTCATGCGCCTAAGGGCCCCGCAATGGTGGCCAATGTAACGGCTTGGTCAACTCTAAGTCAGACTGTCGAAATTACTCCCCTGACGGACTCTCACACCACCGCACTAATCTCCTTTCTTAAGCCCAACCGCTCCACTGAGTCCCAACGCCTCTCCTTCGCCCAGTTGTTGCTGCATAGCAGCCTGTAACAGTCCATACACGCAGCCGCAATACTCAGCGGCGGTCAACAACAATAGCAGCAGCTGCCAGTAGTAGCAGCCCGCCCTCATCCAACAACAACCTGTATTGGCAGCATGGGCATGGTTCGTAGTAGCAACGCTTCACAGCAGCAGTCACGAGCAACAACAACTGTACTTGTCGGTGGTCAACAGAAGTGGAGGTGGCCTACAATAGCCACAGCCCGTACATAGTCCGTAAGCGTCGCATCCATACACAACGATCACCAGCGCACAACATGCGGCAGCAGATCCTCCCCAGCCGCAGCAGCAATCAACAGTAGCAACACACAGTCACCCGCAACAGTTACCAGCAACAACTTGCACATGGATGCCGCCGCCAACCATAACCAGTCGCTGCATGCAGTCGTGCACCGTAGTCAACCAGCAGTCGTTCGGACCATGATTAGATTGCCCCAGATAGACAGGCCTGACTCCCTTCTTTTGGCAGTTTAGTCGTGCTGGCCTTGTCTGCTATCGCGTCTTGCTTTAAGCAGAACAAGACCAAGCCTTCGGATAAGGCTCAGTCGACAGAGCTTCTGCAAGCCGGTAGGTGTGCCTCCTATCCCCGGAATCAATCCTGATTCACAAGTGCCCCAGGCAATCGCCCCGTCAACTTCGTACAATAGCTTAGTGACACGGTTCGCGGCAGGTAAACATACCCCCCCCCTCATCTTCATTCGTCCGAGCGTGAGCCACAAGCTGAAGGTGATTGCTACGAGAATCCTACCCTACATCCTGGTGCCCGCTCTGCCATATATGGCTGAAAACGAATCCCCTCCTAGAATGTGGGCATACACATTGCCCTTTCAACCATGCGCAGTCGGGCACCGTACCTCGACTTTCAGTTCACCCTACGCCGATCCTTTCATCGGCCAGGTAAGTTAGTTTTCAGGCTCTCTCTCTCTCTCTAATTGAACTAACATACTAATGGCCAGGCTCACCCTCACCCCCCCCGTACTAACTCGCCCGTCTGTATCTCCTAGCGCGTCTGCGCTGCGCGTTTGTCCCCACCTTTACGAATCGATAAGCAAAAAAAAAAAAAAAAGAGTGAATCTTCTACTCAAAAGATGGCTAGATTCATTCGTTTTCTCAAAGCTGCTCTCCTCTCCCAGCCGCAATTCCTCCTCTTCATACCATCAATCCTATTCACTAACCTCAAAACTAACTCCCCCGTCATGCTCGCAATGTCCTAAAACCCCAAGTTAGCGCCCTCCTTCTCCCGTTTTCGTCACGAAACGGGCGGGTTACCTTCTTCCTAGCCCGCCATCCCCTTCTCCCGCCATATCCCGGCGCACTCCACTTCTTTACTAACCTCTTACCTACTAACTCATCTTCGAAACTGATGCCGCCACTACATTCGCCCGACCTCACGACCTAGGATTTGGCCGAGATCACTATACGTTTTCCGCCCGTCGTCTTCTCTTCTCCCTCACTCCTCCATAACCCCGGCGCTTCACCTTCCCTTACTAACTTTACTTCTACACATCTAACTCCCAATCTAATCGCATATCCGGGCTCGACATGTCAAAACACCCGCATCTGACAACTTGGCCCGCCCGATCCCATCGAGGAACGGGCGAGCTACCCTGCCTTCAGCCTGCCATAGCTCATCGCAGCACTCCCTCCGCCTCGCACACACCTGGACTCGGTTCCCGTTCGGGTTCACTCAGCTTCCTTGCGTGCTTCGGCGAAGGCCGCCCGACGGGTCCTACTGTGCAGAAGGGAGTGAGCTACTACCTGGCTCGTATACCCTTTCACCGCACTACGCCGTTGCTCCTCCGCTGCCAGGTAGTGTTCCCCACTCTCTTTTTCCCTCCGCCTTGCCTTCAGTCCACCCGGCTCGCTCCTCTGCCGGCTCCGCTCGTCCCTCTGGCTCGGCGTCCTATAGTCTTTGCTGCCCAGTCCCACTTCTGTCGTGCCTGGTCGCACCTCCTCCAGACGCACCCAACACTCTTTCTCGTCCCGGTTCATCCGCCCCCTTTCCACTTGCCCCTATCCGGCCCCGCTGTCTAAATCGCTCTGGTCGGTAAGTACCCGACCCCGGGCGTACTCACACAGCGGTGGCAATCTAGCAAAACCTGCTAATTTTTTTTTCCCATGTTTGCCGGAATAGTACCCCGCCTAGTCACACATGGGTTGCAAATCACAAAGACGAGCAGGACTCTCCGCAGCCAGGTTGTGTTGGCTTGCAGTCATCCAATAGGGGTTGCGCCCTAGAGGTGCTAACCTTTACCGTTTAGCTTGGTATTCCTTAATATGCCTTGGGCTTAGCACAAGTGTCTAGACGGTGCGTCGCAAAACAGACCACAGACCCACTGCAGGATTACGCAAGGGTCTGTCTCACTTTTAAAGGGTATTTACCAGCTTCCTATGGGACAACATAGAAAGCCCAGCCCCTTCTCATGATCACAAACAAATCACCGTTAGACTCACACACAAGGCCGTGGCCGTAATCATAGACAGCAAACCACACATCCCACGACATCTTAATGCACTGACTTGCGACCTTCTCAGTTCCACCAATGATCCAGTCCGTAATTTTGGTTCCTCTCGTCAGACTTTATCAACTCAAACTTTTCTTACCATGCCCTTAAATCTATTAACCACCTCTCACACGATGGAGGTCTCTCTCAATAGGTTTCCCAGCCATCCCTCTCTCTCTGGATGGGCTATCACGCGACCCTTTTTAAAACACCTTCCTTTTTTGAAGATGAGTCTTCCAATAAACAACGTCACCACTTTCCTTAATCTGAAGGGGTCTCAATGATAAAACAACTCAACTGAGAGGCCTACTTATGGGTCCTCTCGACAACTCGACCACGAAACAACTCAAACTGAGGGACCTGCTTACGGGTCCTCTTCACAACTCAGCCATAAAACATTCGGCATGGTAAGTATTCGAGTCTCAAAGACTCGCAAAATCCCTTAGGATTCTCACGCTTTCACAATAACAGACTGCACTCCCTCTCCTTATACTCGGCCCCGTCCTGCCTATAGGCAGGCTGCACGAGTATACCGGATAGTAGACAGTTCACACCCATTCGTTCTCATAAAATCCACACGATCCAATACACATGAGACGTATCTCACACATCTCTCACACAAAACTACCATACATCAGGATAAAATCACACATGTGAGAGTGATAGTAATCGTCATATACAAGGAACAATCTCAGATAATATATCAGCTTAATATACACTAAGGGGCGTAATATCCCAAGTCAAAAGCGAACCAATATAGCCTTGAATTATATATATATACGCATACGGTCGAACAATCTCAACTCACGCTGGCACCGGTGGTCCAGCCTCGCCCAAAAAAATCATAGCCTCCTTAGTCAGAGCTAAACGGAAACAACTCTAAACAAAGGTAATCGCACCCCTAACACTGGAGGGATCCAAGTAACCCCAGATCCATCCTAATATCCAACCCGAAACACAAAGTCCATCACGTCTCAATCAATCATAGGCTTACAACAGCCCCGAATCAAAACGTCATGCATACTTCTCCCTTATATCTCAGCACAACCCGTATAGCAAGAGGTTTAGCACCCTAACTCTCGAGGTCATAACGCCCTGAAACCATAATCCTGGACCTACTTAATTGAAGTCAGCCTCCTGTATACAAACGTATATAGACACGCGTACCCCTTTTCCAACTCCGGGTGGCGTGGTTAGAAATAAACTCGGCCTCTAAAACACAATCAATTCATCCTGAATCGTAGGACGACATTCCTGAATAAAGGTATATGTCTTAATGAAGGACAAATACCACCACCAGAATCAAATTAGTCTTCTTAGTAAGACCCTATCCTTACCCAACCTCGTGATGCGCTCGGGTCTATATTACAAGCCATTCCCTCATCCGACTCTTATCTCCAGCGGCCTATACATACACGAGGCTTACTCTCATGCTCTACCCAATCCCCCATTGAGTGGGTGCAAAAGCCTGAAAATTTGCTTATCCTACTTAACCTGAGGTCTCTTATATTCTGATATAGACACACGATGCACTAAAGGTTTATATACACCTCTTCCAACCCGCTTTGTATACAGTCAAGATCCTGTAAACTAAAACATAGGACCGGAATCACACAACCAGTTAGCCTTCTACCTTGGCTCCTGTGCACACGTATATATATAAGCTCATAAGGGACATACTTACGACAAAACACAAGGGCATCCTCTGTTGCCCCGCCACTGCCCGGACCTCATCCCAATCTACAACCCTGTCATCCGGATCGTGGGAGCCTACATAAACTTCAACGATACTGACCAAGCTCCTTAGTCTTTGGTCATGGGGTACGAATCTTTGATCCAGATACAGGTCATACAACAACTCGCACGTGTGCTCTACATATCCCCTTCCTCGCTCCTTCATCGTGGCATCAACTGCGGCCTCTACCCCAATCTTCCCTTGAGAACCTTCCATCTCGAGCTCCCTCGACCCTATCACCTGTTGAACTACAACAGCGGCGTTAGGGTCGAGGCTCGAAAGGAGTTACGCAACTAAATCTAATGCAGAATATATCCCTACTAATCATCTCATCCTTATCATGAAAACACATATAAGAAAATTTTATTCATTGATATTCAGAACAACGACATTACCGAAGAGAGTCTTTAAATAAATACCCACCTAGAATAACGCATAAACACTTACAATAAGCCTCTCAGATCACATCTCGGGCATTAACCACTTATGGTTTCTATTGTCAAGGAAGGGCACAACATACTTATGCCATATAGGTGGATACTCCAACCATTAATCCCAAATGCAATACAACCCATGGTAAGTAACATATGCTCGCGACAATAGTCATAACATAATATACACAACTTATTAACAAGGTTTGTATCTGAAGAGCATGACAACGTTATACATAGCAACGTGAAACCGACTCAACTGCCAGTCATATAATGAGATAAACCTCCACAACGTAGGCCATATTTCATAAAGCAGGATAAAACTAGCAATGAGTAAATAACATGATACAATTGTTACCCCTTGAACTCTTAAGCGAAGCATATAAATAAGAAGGGCGGTGTAATCCTTGTGAGATAACATCTTGACTCTTGAGCCCCGCTCCAAGGATCAAGCCTCACCACAACCCTCTCTGATTCCAACGCTTGCACCTCACCGGACCTAATCATGGTTAAATGGACAGCCACACTCATACCTATCTGGGCCACGAACAGCGAATTCGCACCCCTATAAATATGGTGATCCTGCTTAATGGGAGACGAGCCTAGGTCGCTACGCCAGATCCGCTCTCATTAAGCAGTAGCTGTTCCACTTAGCAATCACCGTTTCGGAGAGGCAACAAGCCCCTTCCTCTCCTCTCAATAGATAGTGTAGTCACTTTCCTATCATAGGAAAGTTTGCAACACCCCACTAATGGACCAGGAATATAATTTCGGCGTAGGTCTCACTATCATCTTTGAGAATAACTACTTCCTTAAGCCTTAATCGAGGGGGTAACAATTCAAGAATGCACTTCCACTAAGGACAACTATACACGCCGACTTACTTCCTCGAGGAAGAACCACCTTCCCTAGGAGTGAGTCATCCCATTCACCTCTGGTCCTATGTTAGATGTGGGTCTCATGCAAAGTCTATGTCCTCTCTGGAAGACAATCCATATATACACCTTGAACCATACATAAAACAAAGTACAGGAAAACGCACATAAAGCACAACCAGATAAGAACCCTCATAAAAACAAATATGTACTTATACACACGAGCCTATCTTCGGATTAGCCAAACTGTTAGCTAGGTAATCAATAATTGTTAAACTCTATCGATAGTTAGCTAGACGATCCTCAAATGACTCAACTCAGTCCCAACTCACACCATTAACGAACCTAGGTACAATATTCATCACAGTATCTATCGTATCTTAACTCACACTAATATCGGGGAAAGACCTCTGCAACCAAACCTCTCACTCCGCACTCATTAGTCAACCCCTCATTTGTGTCGCTCATGCCTCATCTGTGTCGCTCATATATCAGAAACCTCCTCTAAAGTGACACTCTACTGACCAAAGGGGAGACGTCTCTGCTTAGCGTCTCTACATCCCAAGGCAAGCTTACCGCATAGCTCACGTAATAAGTCACTAGCCTTGTGGCTTTGACAATTATCAACTAAGTCTGCCTCGGTAATAGACATACCAAAAAATGTGAATGCTGCCTCAAGGCCCTCAACTCCATCAAGGCCGCACTAAACACACCATATATTGCCCAAATATCAAAAGATACTTAAGAAGGCAAGGTGCTCGTTGAGACCCTTATTATATGCTTCATAGTACTTAAGTGTATAGCCAAACACTTCCCTCCTAAAGTAAATCGCGCATACGTTAATAATCAACGTTTCACGCTCGGGCTACAGCCTTAAAATATCTACAACGATAGCCAAGATATCAAGCAACCGATTATATCTATGCAAAGAAAATTTTTCACTTTGCCTAGTTCTCACCGTCTCATACCCGGATGTCGTTCAACCAGGGATAACGGCAGGCAACCGTTATCCCCGGCAACGACGCCACCTGTCGAACGCATCGGTCCGGCACCTCATGAAGCAGCGCGGGACCCCCCCCTGGTGGCGTCACGCAGGAGTTGGTTTATATCCTTCGTCGCAAATATATATGGAGTTTCCGCAAGCCGCTCCGGCCGAGTGCGCCAGCCATACCTCTCGCGAGCCCCTACGACAGGATAGGGCCTACGCGAGGCACAACTTACTTCCACCTTACGGAAGCTGTCACCTCCCTTCGGTGGGCGTATCCCCGCCGAGCTACCAATCCACAGTACGAAAGTTAATCAGTTGCAATTCCAGAGGTGGACCAGCCGAGGGCGTTTCTCGTTCGCTGTAGCATAGGGGGTACGCGCCGTAATACGCCTATCGGACCCGCACGCGAATCGACATCTTGGGGGGCTAAAGTCCCAAGCGCGGCTCGACGTCGGTCGACTAGGACGCATCCCACACACCATGCGCACACCACTCTAACAACCACAAAACGACAACGCACGCACATACACACGAACCGACACAACATAAACAACGTGACAACGCTCCTAGCCCCTCGGTAGCCATCCCATAACTCTCCGACGCAGAAATCGGATAGGCGTCGCACGCGAGACTTAATATAAAACCACGTGGACGCAGGGCTAATTCATATCGACTTGCAATGCAAGCGTACGCAAACTGTCGCAATGATGGCGTACTATGTAGTGTCCATAGTCAAGCGGTCCCTCGTGGAACCGAGTATTGCTTATTACACTCAAGTGTCAAACTCGAAGTGTTGTGAGGGTCTAATTCCTCACGACATTGCACGACTGAAGGAATAGTCGCGCAGCCGCCGTGAGACCTCTGACCTTTGGTCTGAGCATCTCGGCTGGCAAGGCAAATAGGCTCTGCACGGGGGCAGATTCCTTTCTTGCAGAGTCTAGGGTTTGGGATGTCCTGGACAAGGACCTTGAATCCCGACCCCGGACCAACGTCCGACTATAAAATCTCTAAAAAGCAAAAGAATAAAAGAGGATCTCCCTTTTCTCTCAAATCATAACCTGGTTTGCCCTTGCGCACGATCTCAGTAAGCCGCGCGCATACCCAATATATATATATATATAAGGCTTGTTTATATAGGACGATCACTTCTTACAGTCACAATGAGACTTCTCTCAGTCATATATGTATGTAATCGCAGGCAGTCACATCTAGAGTCCGAACCACGCACGTACCTGGAATCACATAAAAGGTTCAACAAAGGTCCACGCACTACACGGGGTCAACTTCAACCATTCCTTGCACTCATACCCCTCACTTTAGCCATACAAGCCTCACTCGTGCAACTCTTAAATAAATACTCAGTACTTTTGTTGGATGACCATTCAATAAAGTTCGGGTGAAAACACAACAAAACAGTTCAATCACAAGGCTAAAACCTTTAGGTTGAGTGGCAGGAATGAATTGGAATTGAATCGTAAACCGACGAATCGACAACCGATCTGTTATCACTGATAACAGAAGATGATCCTCGTAGGATCAAGCTGAAATTAATCAAAATCCTAAATCGGACGGTCAAGAAGACCTGTAACACAAGACAGGTCCAACTCAAGCTAAGTCCACAAGTTCATGGAGAATAATCTCCATATCACGATCTCACTCAAAGTTATCTGCCAACTAAGTCTAAACCTACCTCTAAGCCAATGTCCAAAGCAAAGATAGACTAATGACAGAATCCCCCCTATTCATGGTGGATCGCCAAAGTCGCCATCTGTCAAAATATAATCTAACTCCTCTAAATCAAGAAAATTTCGGCAGCGTTTCCCGTAGGAAAAGTGTCTTTCCAGAATTTATATCAACCCGAATATGAAAGCAGGAATAGTCTTTGACTTTTCAAGATCCAATTTTTGTCTAACTCCCTGAATTAGTAAAAAATTGGGCAGCGCTCCCTTTAGAAAATGAGACTTCCCATATTTCTACTAAGTCATATACAAACTTTAAACAATCTGAACTTTGAAAAGTCAAAGGTTGGCTAACCCCTTGAATTTGTAGAAATTTCAGCAGCGCTTCCCGTAGAGAAAGTGACTTACCAAGATTTATACAAATCCAAGTATAGCAAAAGATCTCCGAAAATGCGAGAATTGATCCAAGTAAAATAAAGTTTGGCTCAGGAAAAGCAGCAATTGAAACTAACTTATATGGCTCTAGCACGTGGCGAGCAGCTAAAGCAACTACTTATCAAACTGAAACTAGGACTAAGTAGCAACCTCACTCCATCACATGCAGGCCAAACCACAAAGGTAAATACTCTCACCATCCCCAAGTCAACTTGGGAAACAATAGTTCATAGTCTTTCAATGATTTATCCCTTTATACCCTGCTTACATAGGGCATTGAGATTGGTCATTCGTCTTAGAAACAATGTTAACTCTCTGCCTTAGTTATACACGAACAAGTTGCACAACTACTTTTCTCTTCATTGGGCATGTGACTAAGCCATTTATCTTATAAATCATGCTTAGTCGCCCTGATCTGCTTAATTAACCAAGTTATATATACCTCTCTAAACTTAATCTTTAAAAATGAGCGTAGGACTGAGTCATTCATCTTAGAAACAATGCTCAGTCAGCCCAAGTTACCTTCAATTATAGCTCTTAGTTATACTCTCTTAACTTGTGATAAGGCTTTACTCAGACCATTCGTCTTAGAAACAATGTCTGGCTAGCCTTGTTCTTATAAACATATAGATATAGACATATAGAAAGTCTTATTCCTTTGTTCACATTATAATCTTGTGGCTTCAGACTTAGACCATTTATCTTAGAAACAATGTCTAATCTCTGGTATGAATCTCCCTCAGAACAAAACACGCTTAGAACCCTTTCAATCAGGCAGACCCTCAGAAATAAACACAGCAACCAGGTCATTCATCTTAGAAACAATGCCTGACTCTTAAGAAAACAGCCAAATAAACATAGCACTCAGGTCATTCGTCTCAGAAACAATGCTTGACCCTATAAGACCCCTTCAATCGCAAGCAAAACTGCCTTCCTCCCGACCTTACCCCTGATGCAACCCTTTGTGACAATCTGCTTTCAGACAAACAAAGAAACTGAAACTTTCGTTATACATGCATTCCTTTACTTTGTTTAGTTATGTCCTAAATAGAAAGCAATAATCATAGGGACAAACAAACATACATCAATCAAACTATAGGGGGAATAGGCAAACATGGGTGTAGTGGGTTATACAGATAGAAAGGTAACACCTGATGGTTCCCTGTCTCCAGAACCTCGCCTAGGTTCCGGCAGAGCTCCCGCAATCGGTATGGCGAACCTCCCACAGAGGTCTTGGCGCCGATTATGGGTTGCAATCCCGCCTGCCGCCTTCCTCTCAAAACCAATAGACCAGACTTAGACTGAGAAGGGGCAGAAGGAGGTAGGTTGAGACTCTCAGATCCAAGAGTGGTGCGCTCAGACTCGCAGGAGAGGGCCTTGCTACCTTCATGCGCCTGAGGGTCCCGCAATGGTGGCCAATGTAACGGCTTGGTCAACTCTAAGTCAGACTGTTGAAATTACTCCCCTGACGGGCTCTCACACCACCGCACTAATCTTCTTTCTTAAGCCCAACCGCTCCCCTGAGTCCCAACACCTCTCCTTCGCCCAGTTGCTGCTGCATAGCAGCCTGTAACAGTTCATACACGCAGCCGCAATACTCAGCGGCGGTCAACAACAATAGCAGCAGCTGCCGGCACTAGCAGCCCGCCCCCATCCAACAACAACCTGTAGTGGTAGCCTGGGCATGGTTCGTAGCAGCAACGCTTCACAGTGGCAGTCAGCAGCAACAACGGCTGTACTTGTCGGTGGTCAGCAGAAGTGGAGGTGGCCTACAATAGCCACAGCCCGTACATAGTCCGTAAGCGTCGCATCCGCACAAAGCGATCACCAGCGCACAACATGGGGAAGCAGATCCTCCCCGGCCGCAACAACAATTACCAGTAGCAACACACAGTCACCCGCAGCAGTTACCAGCAACAACTTGCACACGGATGCCGCCTCCAACCATAACTAGTCGCTGCGTGCAGTCGTACACCGTAGTCAACCAGCAATCGTTCGGACCATGAATAGATTGCCCCAGATAGACATGCCCGACTCCCTTCTTTTGGCAGCTGCTATCGCATCTTGCTTTAAGCAGAACAAGACCGAGCCTTCGGATAAGGCTCAGTCGACAGAGCTTCTGCAAGCCGGTAGGTGTGCGTCCTATCCCCGGAATCAATCCGGATTCACAAGTGCCCCAGGCCATCGCCCCGTCAGCTTCGTACAATAGCTTACTGACATGGTTCGCGGCAGGTAAACATACTCCCCCACCCCATCTTCATTCGTCCGAGCGCGAGCCACAAGCTGAAGGTGATTGCTACGAGAATCCTACCCTACATCCGTGCCCGCTCTGCCAACATCTGGCTGAGAACGAATCCCCTCCTAGAATGCGGGCATACACATTGCCCTTTCAACCATGCTCGAAGTCAGGCACCGTACCTCGACTTTCGGTTCACCCTACTCCGATCCTTTCATCAGCCAGGTAAGTCTTTTTTCAGGCTCTCTCTCTCTCTCTAATTGAACTAACATACTAATGGCCAGGCTCATTCTCACCCCCCCCGTACTAACTCGCCCGTATGTATCTCCTAGCGCGTCTGCGCTGCGCGTTTGTCCCCACCTTTATGAATCGATAAGCAAAAAAAAGAAAAAAACGAGTGAATCTTCTACTCAAAAGGTGGCTAGATTCATTCATTTTCTCAAAGCTGCTCTCCTCTCCCAGGCGCAGTTCCTCCTCTTCATACCATCAATCCTATTCACTAACCTCAAACTAACTCCCCCGTCATGCTCGCAATGTCCTAAAACCCCAAGTTAGCGCCCTCCTTCTCCCGTTTTCGTCACGAAATGGGCGGGTTACCTTCTTCCTCACCCGCCATCCCCTTCTCCCGCCATATCCCGGCGGACTCCATTTCTCGACTAACCTCTTACCTACTAACTCATCTTCGAAACTGATGTCGCCACTACATTCGCCCGACCTCAGGACCTAGGATTTCGCCGTTGGTTCGTCGGAATCCGCCACCAATCGAGGTCACTATACGTTTTCCGCCCGTCGTTTTCTCTTCTCCCTCACTCCTCCATAACCCCGGCGCACCACCTTCCCTTACTAACTTTACTTCTACACATCTAACTCCCAATGTAATCGCATATCCGGGGTCGCCATGGCCAAAAACCCCCATCTCGCAACTTGGCCCGCCCGATTCCATCGAGGAACGGGCGAGCTACCCTGCCTTCAGCCCGCCATGGCTCATCGCAACACTCCCTCCGCCTCGCACGCACCTGGACGCCGTTCCCATCCGGGTTCACTCAGCTCCCCTGCGTGCTTCGACGAAGGCCGCCCGACGGGTCCTACTGTGCGGAAGGGAGTCAGCTACTACCTGGCTCGTATACCCTTTCACCCCACTGCGTCGTTGCTCCTCCGTTGCCAGGTAGTGTTCCCCACTCTCTTTTTCCCTCCACCTTGTCTTCAGTCCACCCGGCTCGCTCCTCTGCCGGCTCTGCTCGTCCCTATGGCTCGGCGTCCTATAGTCATTGTTGCCCGGTCCCACTTCTATCGTGCCTGGTCGCACCTCCTCCAGACGCACCCAACACCCTTTCTCGTCCCGGTTCATCCGCCCCCTTTCCACTTGCCCCTATCCGGCCCCGCTGTCTGAATCGCTCTAGTCGGTAAGTACCCAACTCCGGGCGTACTCACACAGAGGTGGCAATCTAGCAAAACCTGCTATTTTTTTTTTTCCATGTTTGCTGGAATAGTACCCCGCCCAGTCACACATGGGTTGCAAATCACAAAGGGCACGAGCAGGACTCTCTGGCAATTGCACAATTGCTGCCCGAAAGGCCAACGAGAATTTGCAACGGCCAAAGGAGAATTTGCCACCCCCCTCCCGAGGTGGTGGCCCCGCCGCCCTGCCTTGCGACCCCACGAACCGCAAAACCACGAGGAATTGCCTTTCCCGATCTCACCCTCGTGGCTCCTCCTCGCCACTCTGGTACTCCCACGTCCTTGCCGCTCGATCTCGATCCCTGAACCCCTCAGGTGAAAGTCCGACGCCATAACCAATAATGCTAGGCCCGAGTCTAGGTCTAGCTCTGGCGGACGCTTGAATAAACAGACACTGCGCGACGCACCCAGCTACCAAGGCGCCTTCAAAAGTCATATTGTCGTCGATGTCGTCCTCCGTGCGTACGCACAGGTCACAAGCAAGCGCCTCGATCAACAAGACATAATCTTTTTAATCCCTGTCTAATCAGAAGAGCAATTCCGGCCGGCGATCACGCCGACTCTTCAGTCATCAACAATTAAGAAGATCACGCGCGCCTCATAAATCCGCGCGCCCACACACTCTCTATTCTGGTCAACCATCCAGTCAACGCAAATCACAGATACAGCCGCGCCTAGCGCGGTATACTTAAACTTTAATCCAAAACTATTTTCTGTCGCTTGCAAAAACCAGGGCGGATAATTACTTACCTCTTCTCAGTTGTAAACTACTGCAGCAACCTTCTCAGAAGAACTGCAAACATATCAGCTGAAATGCTCACCCACAACATTTCCCTCGACTCTACCAGGGCAATCTCCTCATCTCTCACTGTCCGAAACACTGTAAAGAGTCTGAGCTGCCAAGGGGGGTTTCCCACCACGCACACAATGGATACACCTCAAGTCTGCTCTTCACCTGTTCTCCTCTTGTTCCTCTGTACCAGTAATTTTCCCACTGCCCCTTGTCACGCTCTCATTGCTCAAGGCGGCGCTGCCACTAGTGGCTCCGTGAGTTTTACCCTTAAGTACTACTCAAAAATTACTTCCTCTCTTATCATTCAGATAGGAGTGTCTGCTCTTATCATCACTCCTATCTGTAACCACGAGAGGGATTCTTAAAAAAAAAAAAAAAAAAAAAAAAAAAGAAGTTGCTGCCGCAACATTCTCTAGAGTCTAAACTACTGCCAACATCTCAACATGAACCTTTCCCTCTAAACTTAGAAACAAAAATGTGTACCTTTCCTTTGTCTCAATTTTCTTCTCTTCTCTTCTCTTATACCTTAAAAGGAAAAAGCGCTCCGCGCGTGACGCTCCCACTGGGCCCAGCAAAAATCGGGCAGGGAATTCCGCGCGGGGTACCGCAGGGAACCGAGGAGGGCGCGTCGGTTTGCGGGGGTGCCAGTTGGTGGGGGAAATTCGCAGGCCCGAGGGCCGTATTTGCGACGACGACGGTGGTGGTAGGCGGGGTGTCGGTTCGCGGGGGAAAATCGCGGGGGCCTAGGTCGGGGAGGCCCGCCAGTTGGAAAGAGTGGCGTTGCAAGGGACCGAGGAAAACAGCGGCGTGGCGTCGCGGGTGTAATATCGGGCGAAGGGGCGGGGGAGCGACGACGAGGTGGGGGCACGGCGACGTGTGTGGGTTAGTGCGCGGCATTTGGGCCGGTACCTGGAATCTCTCTCTCTCTCTCTCTCTCTCTCTCTCTCTCTCTCTCTCTCTCTCTCTCTATCTCTATATGT
>BFEA01000110.1:2545937-2563383 GCA_003427395.1 Chara braunii | reverse complement strand
CTCTCTCTCTCTCTCTCTCTCTCTCTCTCTCTCTCTCTCTCTATCTATCTATCTATCTATCTATCTATCTATCTATCTATCTATCTATCTATCTATCTATCTATCTCAACCTCCCACGAGAATGAATCTCCCTCATTATAGAGGAAGATTCATTCTCATTGGCCTTGTCTGATTTCCTTTTCCTTTTATTTTTTCTTCTTTTTTGCAGAATGTTGTATGTTTTTTGTGTTTTTTTCTTTTTTTCGTTTTCCGTTTTGTACTACCGGTTGTCTGAGGCTCGACAATAAAGTCCGAGGCTCGGGTACGAACGGGCTACCGGTAGTCCAAGCCTCGGACTTGATAGCTGAGCGAGGTACTGGTGGTTTAAGTTAGTGCTACTCTGAGTACGCCCTAAGGGTTTACTCTCACATGGGTAGCAAAACATCAAAATTTGCCGCATTTGCTACCCCAATTTGCTGTGTTGCGATGTCAAACAGGGGTAGCAAATTTGAAAAAACAATGCCTCGATGCCCTGCCATTTACGAAATTGCCCACTTGTGTGGTCACACAGCAAAAGTAGTCGAGGGACGTCTGCAATCCTCTTTTTTTCTGGGCGGGGTAACTAGGGTGTTGTCACGGTTTCAGGGCGTACTCACACTGGGACCTATAATCCCAAATTCCCCCCCAAAAAGGTAAAGGACTTTTTTTTTTTCCTAATACGGGCCCAGTGCCCAAGGCTGAGATTACTAATGAAAAATATTGAGGCCGGGGTCCTCACAGTCTACCCGGAGTAACGAAACCGAGATTGCCGAGAACCGGGCTCAGCGTCCCTTATGATGACAAGAAAAATCATAATAAAGGAAAAATAGGATTTAGAAGTTTTAAGCTAGTCAGAATTTTACTTCGACAAACTTCAGAAAAACAGTCTGCTACAACTAAAAATGCCACCACAAAAGTCCACGAATGCTCATAAATCTACGAGCTCCTAGCAACCCATCTGAGCCTTCCAGCGCTGACAAACTCCCTGCCGAGCTCTTCCAGGTCTCGTGCCCCCACCCTGCTGAGTTACAGGGCAACACGACTCACCCCAGCTCCGACCAGCGTCGTCTTAGCAACAACCCTTGGTTGTCCCTTAGAATGCCCCCCCAAAGCATCCCCAGATCTCTCTACTAGGCCTCACACTCCTGCATTCGCAAGTTACAGGGCAAAGCCCCAGCACCGACCAGTGTCGTTCTGGCATCAAACCTCCGGAGGTCACTGAGTACATCAGCACTGGATCATCTAAGCTAAGTTATTAGAAGTCCCCAGATTCCTAAATCATTCTTAAGACCCTCGTTGGTGACCAAGGTAGCAGACCTTTAGATCTAGACTCTTAAGGTAATTCCTAGCCTTCCTTTCCCCTGGACATACATACTCAGAGACAGTACCAACCAGACTAACATCTCCCATAGTCGATCTCTTCTCGCCACCACGCAGCCCCCCCCGGTTCGCCACTTGATTGCCTTCCTCCCTCAGCAACCCCCAGATCTCTCTACAAGACCTCATACTTCTGCGAATTTGCAGGTCACAGGGCAACACCCTAGCTCCGGCCAGCGTCGTTCTGGCATCGGCAAAACAGGGGCACAGAACAGAACAACTCAGCAGAGATCAGTCCAGGTGTGAACCTCTCTAAAATCCTATACCCCGGTTGCAAGTAAAGACTAAATACTACCAAGGATCCAGGACCAGAAAACATTAGTAAGAACTGCGCAAACAACAACATCCCATCCTCCCCTCAACTATTGAAGAAAACTACAGGTCTCGTATTCAATCCTCGATCCAACACACGGCTGGTCTCATACCCTCCCATGCTAGAGTTACAGGGCACTGCCAAGCCCCAGTACCGACCAACCTAGTGCAGATGGTAAGGAGTGCTTTCCTCCCTCGGCAGCTCCCCATAGCCGCATGCCCCTAAGGTGACAGGGAAATATCCCCAGCTACAACCACGTCGAAAGTGTTGGTTCTGTCTTCCTCCCTTGACAGAACTCCCCAAGCCTTGTGCTCCTCTCCGGGTCACAGAGCAACAACGTTCCAGCACCGGCCTGCGCCGTTCCAGCCCCTTCCTTCTGACCTACTAACAAAACCCACAATCCCCCCTAGGTTGCCCCCCCCTTCCCACCTCTTACCCTGTAGCCCTCTTGGAGGGAGGACTCAGATCTATCCATGGAGAATAAAAAGGAGCCCAACACCCCATAAAAGAGAACATCTCAATGGGTGAATCTCTATGAAGACGGGAACTGGTAGCACCCACCTCCCAAGCCTAACCAACCTTACTCCGGCAAGACTTACCGCAGTGAAGCCACCATCTCCTTTGCTGTTGTGCCCTAATTCCACTTTGCAGTTAGCCCCTTCCCACAGAGCACGTCCTTTCCCCCCATCATACCATTCTACCCCCCGCAACCAGCCCCCTCCTCAAGAGAGAAAACAGACGAAATTGAGATGAGTATAAGATGAGTGTTCAAAAGAACTCGGAAAAATTATGTGCAAGTTTCCAACGACAATTTTGTGAAATTGATGAGTGCAAAATTAGCCTCCAAAAATTACAATAGGAGGCCAATTCTAGAAATCGGAATTCGGCAGCAAAATCTTGAGATGGATTTTGGAAATCAGATGTAGAAAAAAATTAAGAGATTATCTGGAACGTCTTTTGTAGAGTTACAATTTTCCAAATGAGATTTGAGACGAATTATAAGAAATCGTGTAATTAAAATTTTCCAAATGAGATTTGAGACGTATTTTAAGAAATCATGTAAGAAATCAGATTGAGAATTAAAACGTAACAAATTTCAGATTAGGAATTTCAATTATGGATCAATTACTAGCAGAAATCGTGATGATCGAATTAAGATTGAGAATTTAAAACATAGCACTCCGTATATCTGATCGTAGTAGAAATCGTTTTTCCGGACTGGCAACTAAATGGCAGGCGTCATGCATGAGAAAATTACGAATTAAAAGGCTTGATGAAGAGTGGTCACCAAAGAAACCAATCAAGAAACAGACAGTAAACTCTCAGATTAGTATCAATAGGAGATCACTCAGCTAAAAAATTTCCGCCAAGTTGCTAATCATCCGATATCACCAATACAAAACCAAAGTCCTACCCGATGATCAGCTAAAACAAAACCAGAATCAGACAATAGGATGTAACTGTACCAAGAAATCAAAAGGATGAGCAGTTGAGACTACCCTGGAATGGTGCATGATGTTTTTTTTTTTTTTTTTGAATAGCAGTAGCCAAATTCGAAGAAATCGATGCCCACCTTCCTCCCTTGAAAGACTGTTCCTCCATGAAGAATTTTGCGATCCCTCTGCCTCCCCTTCATCTACCCTCACTCAAACCCTACCCCATCACCTTCGGGAGAGAGAGACAAAACTCCCTCCATCTGTCTGCTATAATAGCCTCAAGGCCAGCCATAACGGCAAAAGCAAGCGAACGAAAGTATCAATCGGTCATCTTGACACTCTTCAACATCCGGATGGTGTGGTTAATATCTCGTACAGGACCGGTCACACAGATTTGCCAAAGTCCTAAATGTACTATTCGTGTGCCCCCGCTGGACCCGTTTTCTAGCAGGTGTTGCCCCCCACCAATAGATAAAGCCTTCCCCCAGATGCTAGTGGTGTCTGCTCGTATCAGCACCACTTGCACGAGGGGGCGGGGAAAAAAAAAAAAAAAAAAAAAAAAACCATTCGTGTGCCCATTTGTCAGTGGCCTGTGTAACCGCGGGGCAATGGAATTTGCAGTCAGCTCTGGAGGTGACCACAAATGCCTTATTCCATTTTTTTGCATTATCTTCGAGAATTGGTGAAAATTCATTCACGGAAGTTCTTGCACAAGTTGTGGACGACTCTGTGTGACCAATGAACCAAATTGGCTTTGCTCCAGATAGCCAGGACCTTTTCCCATCTGAAAGGGTACAGCAGTGCGACCCGAACTATGTCCAAAACCTCAAATCGGCCCTTCCCAATTTCACATATTTTGCAGATTTGATGTCGCAGTGTGAGTATGCCCTCAGTTTGAAAATGTGTTTCATTCATGATTCCGCGAACGTTGTGCCAAACCGAGGAAAATCATGAATGTATACAACCCAGCTTTAGAGTCGGGTGGGGATGCGTTGTATTCGATGGATGCCTGAAGTGGATTTAAAACTGAAATCGTGACTGCGCCCTAGTGACCGCGCCCTAGTGACCCCTTTTGTCTCATTTTTGCAATCCTCGTCTGTGAGCTAAACAAATTTGAAAAAAAACAAAATTGTCAGCACCTTTACTGCTGCTGGCCAAAGCAACCCCATGCTGCTGCAGGTGGTGTATTTTTCCATGTTTTAGGTGAAGATTCATTTTCATTCATATCCCTCATTTGGCGATCGAGGCCCTCAAAGAATTCCAAGAGGGAGGGAAAAGGAAAAACGGCCCACTGCGTGCCGATAAGGGCGACGTACGAGATGTTTTGTTTTGTCCTTTTTTTTTTAAGTCTTTGGTCCTGCCCACGACCATTTTCATACAGCAGAGGGAGCGGTCGTGGGCTCAGAATAGCTGGAAGGGGGGTTAACTGTGTCGGCAATATTGCCAACCAGCCCATTCCCAGGATTAGACGATAGGATGTGTATGGCAGTATGGACCTTTCGTAAACAGCCTGATCAGGGGGCTGACTACTACAAGCTTAACACCTCCTTGCTCCTTTCAAATCCTTCCAGGAGTACCTCAACTAGGTTTGGAACTATTGGAAGGGCTGCCGCCATCAACAAGACTCTCATATTGCATGGTTCAACAACGGTTTATTCTTCATGGCCAAAAAGTGTATCGAATACTCCAAATACCTAGCTACACAACGACATCAACAAGAGATCAAGATTATGCAAAACCTTGTCGACACAGAACATGAACAAAATTCGCAAGGCCAGAAACAAAAGATCCTATAAACTACAAACCCAAATACAGGATTTGAAAGCCCAGCTACTGAAACACGCATAGTATCGATAGCAGGGAGTCAAAACACGGGCAAGACTAACCAGATTTTCAACTGAAGGCATGATGGTTTCTCATTTCTTCGGTTTGGCCAGGACGCGGCTCAAAAGGGCCACAATCGAGGCCCTCTATGACCCGGAAGCAGGGGAGGCGGCCCCGACCATGACCACGACCAGATACACTAAGATAAGATACGACTTTTATAAAGACTTTTTCTCCTCACATGTGGATATGTCGAACGACCAGTTTCATGATCGCCAAATTGAGGAGTTTTTGGAACCGGTAGACAAGGCGTTAATGCGCGAGCAACGTGAGTCCCTAGAGGCCCCACTCTCCAAGCAAGAGATATGGACAACCCTTCTACAAATGAAGGAGGAAAAAGCATTGGGGATTGACAACTTTCCCAAAGAATTTTGAGAAACTACTTGGGTTTTTTTTGGGACAGAATGTCATGGACTTCTATAAAGAAGTGTGATACACAAGAGAGATGGGAGAGAGGGTGGGCCAAGGGATATTGACCATTCTATATAAAAAGGGGGACAAGATGGACATTAGAAACTACCGACCAATCACACTCCTCACAGTGGTGTATAAAATGTTATCGAAGGCCCTAACCAATAGAATGATCCCGGTCATGGAAGGCATTTTTCACCAATCCCAAACCGGCGTTATGGAAAATAGGAATATTCAAGAGAACATTTTGTTAATACATGAAACTCTCCAACTAACAAGACACTCCCACCAAAACGTGGCCTTGATTTTCATCGATTTTGAAAAAACTTATGACCACGTGGATTGACTTTTTCTCGATAGATGCCTGGAAAAAATGAATTTTGTCCCGGATTTCAGGCGGTGGATACAAATCTTACACCAAAATGCGACCATTTGTGTGCAAGTTAATAGATGCATAGCGCCGCCATTACGCCTGAAGCGGTCGCTTCGCCAAAGGGACCCAATAGTCCCCTTCCTTTTTTTAGTTATCATGAGCTGCTAACCTCAGGGCAAACAAAAATATCACGCGAATTCAAATCACAAGCATCCCGAAGGTCGCAATCCCCGTGTGCTCTCTTTTCGCAGACGACCTCACAATAATGGCAGATGCCACACATCTCAACATGGAGGAAATTCGACAGATGATGGAAAGGTTTGCTAGGGTCTCCTACATGACGATCAACTGGGGGACCAAGACACATGGATGGTGGATTCACCACCAAGCAGGACGCCCCCCGAAATCGCCATAAATTACATGGACGCCGCTAGAAGCCTCGGTGAGAATCTTAGGAATAATCATAATTGCAGGGGGTCACCCACCCACCAATGATGAATGGATCAGCTCCCCGGCTCTGCAAAAACTAAACAATTGGATGTAGCTCAACAATTAAACGACCGGTTGGAAATGCGCAATATGGTACTAGGTTGCGGGTTCAAAACTCAATTGCAGCCTTGCACATGGACACTGGCAGGGCGTTAGAACGACGCACGACTGGACATACAACCCCTTGGGCTGACGCACAGTAAGCTTATATAGACATTGTTTGCGCACCACCCAAGGGGTTGTCCATGGTGTTGTATGTCGGGTCTTGATACTGCGTGGGTTGCTTGTGGTTGTTGCTCGTCGTTGTTCTGTTGATCTCCCCAGTCTGGCATATCACACACAAGGGGCATTTACGATTGTCACTCAAATGGTAGAGTCTTCAGGTCACATGTCATAGATGGTAGAGTCTTTGGGGGGGGTTCTTGTCCAACTTGGCCTGTCATGCCTTCAAAAAAAATGAACACATAGTTCCCTCTACATAGTACTGCAAATATCTGGCCTTCGGGTACACATATCTCGCTATACAGTTATACAGAGCACACATAGCCTTCGGGAAGACACAAAAACATGGCCCTATGGGCCTATACAAACATACATAGCCTCTGGCCACACACATATACACACAACCACGATACTGGGCTAGGGGGGTCTATCAGGTATATGACGAGGTCTACGCATGCATGGGTTAGCTCTAGGGTAGGGTAGGGATATAAGTCGCTCCGGCTAGTCTGAGTTCCGCCCAGCCTTGGGTAAGCTAGGGGAAGGACGATAGGATGTGTCCGCGGGCGCTCGCCTGCCTTGCTTAGGTAATCCTGCTGGTAGACTCTCTGAATTGGGCATGTAGAAGGTTGCATGAGCCTGATGTCCGAAGTTCCTGTACGACAAGGTTTGTCCGCTTCCGCTTCCATTAGGGCTGGGAGGTTGGCCCAACCCTAGTGCTTGTCACTGCTGTCTGGTCCAAGTCGCCCTCAATACTGGTAGGGTGATGGTCCTGAGTGCTGGTCACACTGAGTTTGGATAGTAGGGACAGGGGGTGCGTTGGGAGTATTAACGTGGGGATGGGTAGGGTAGGTGGCCTATCCTGTGAGGACAACCATTGGCTGCCGCTACCAGCAATCACCGCGGGTCTGGTCTTTGGCCTCTACAACACCCTGGGACCTCCTTGTTTGGTCGCGCACTAGTAGTCAACAACATTGTTTTCACAACACTGTGGTACAAGTCCTTACTGTGGTCGTTGAGCAAACTTTAAGATGCCTTGAGAAGGCTTAGGAAAAAAGTGGCGGCCTTCTTATGGAGGGCGGGCTGCGAGCGAAGTAATGCGATCAGCCGAGTGGCGTGAGACTCAATTATCCAGCCCAAGGCAAGGGGAGGCTTGGGAATCATC
The DNA here is from genome assembly GCA_003427395.1 of Chara braunii. Lineage (NCBI taxonomy): Eukaryota > Viridiplantae > Streptophyta > Charophyceae > Charales > Characeae > Chara > Chara braunii. The sequence continues at coordinate 2,555,698 of BFEA01000110.1, read as the reverse complement.
AACCCAGCCACAGAGGTGCGAGCGCTACGTTTGAAATGGGTAAAAAAACTCATCTTTACCCCCAGAGTCCATGATGTGTGTTGGCTTTTGAGCATCTGGCCCGGCTGGCTCCGGCAACCACTCGAGGGTTGCACCCACTTACATGGCTAGAGGACCATTTTTGGACAATCCCACGCAAACTCCCAAAAGGAAGGGAGGGGGTTGACGGGGGAGACCAGGAAATTGACACCTTCAGGCCATCTCTACGAGTGTCTTGGCGCAAGCTCCCACTCCCAGATAGAACCCACCCTGACCGATGGGAGGAGGTCTACCGGCAACCCTTGTTCAAAAAGAGGTGGGTGACAGACCTGAGGGGCTGCATCATATCGAGCTCAGCCCTACCCTGGAAAAGTTGGGTCAAACGAAGAATCCTAAGAGTCAGGGACGTCTAGGATAACAAGACACGACTGGATAACAGTTGATCAGCTACGGGAAACCCTACGGTACTGCCACCATGTGGAGGAATTTTTGGACAACCTAATTGAGGTCATTCCGCTAGCATGGTATCAAATCCTCAAACGAGACCTCACCCTGAAAGAAGAAGATTGGGTGACAAGGAGAAAGTTCCCGCCGAGGATTGGACAGATTCACATGGTCTCCCCCCAAACAGTCCTGGTTGAATACTATGCTATCACCAGATTGGGCACTCTTCAAGGGAGCAGAGCCCCCTTTGCCTGAAAGGAGAGAGAGTTAGTGTACCGGGTGAGGGTCATGGAGGAGAAAGGACAAAGGGTGGTGTTCCAGCCATTCACAGCTATCCAGGATCTGGCTCTGGATCCAGTAGAATGGACATGGAAGTCCCCCCAAAAGAGGGGAGGCCCCAACGCTGGTCATGTCAACCTTTATCAATTATCGGTCAAATCGGTCTACAAAATGCTTAGACCCAGGCGACACCTGGGGGATATGGTTAATGATCGATGGGCACGGCACCTCAATGTGGACCACGCCCTCCTGAAGCCGATTCGCTGGTTCAAGGGACAAAAGGTCAAGCCCATGAAAATCACCTCCTTGCAATGGCAGATAGCTCATCGGTGTCTGCCCACCAACGACTGGTTGACAGACCGCACGAACTTGGAGCAAAGAGGCCTGCTACGGCCGTGGTGTCAGCGTTGCCAGAGTCTTTTCCCGTCCCACAAGAAGGCTGAGACTATTGAACATATCTTTATGCAATGTCTGATCGCCCAATTTACATAGAGGTGGTGGGACCGCATCTGGCAGAAAATGGAAATGGACATCCCATGACGCTGGTCATGGCAGGCTATACTAGCTGGGCATTGGCCGATGGCAGGAGAAGTCACGACCTTTGTAGAGAACATGTATGGACTTGGAAGAAGGGCGGTGCCATGGGCACTCTGGTGGCAGAGGTGTACCCTGGCCCTGGGAAAAGTGAGGGTAGAGGGACCAGAGATCACATAACAGATTCAGCAGCAGGTGCAACTTGAACTTACGCAAAGATGGTTAGAAACGAAAGCACAACTCGATGTCTTCAGACAAATTGGCGATGTTAGGAGAGGGATTACAGCATTTTGCATAAACTGGGTAGGAGGGGAGAGAGAAGAGTGGATTGCCAAGGTGGGTGGAGTGGAGATAGGGGAGACGAACAGCAGGATTTGGACTACGGCCTAGTCTTCAAAAATTGGACAAGCACAGAGCCTTCGTTCCCACCAAGGCCTCCCTCTGATTTCCCGGACCCCTTCCCACCTCATGCTCTTTCCCTGGCGGAAATCCTGTCTTGAAAATACCCAACCCTACTTCCTCATGTTACCCACATCTTCACACACTCATATAAGGAGTTCCCCCCTGGAGCCCCCCGGGGAGGAACCCAGTTCTCAGCAGTAGTTGGGAAAGGGAGGAACTAATCCCTCAGCAGTAGGTATCTGGCGCCTGATACAGAGCGAAGAGGTCTTTTGAACTTTTTTCCTTTTTCTCAACAACATGCACAGTCAATCCTCTGGAAACCAGAGCAATCAATGCTGGCAGTTTTTTTCTCAGTTACCTTCCCAGACATTTTCCTGAACCTTTCCATGTTCTAGCTGAGGATTCATTCTCATTTCGCTCATTTGGTGGGTAGTAGAGCTTTGGTGTTTTCATAACAAACAAAGGTCCTGGATTGTCTAGTATTTTAGGTGAATCAGTGCTAGGAAGAATGGTTATGATCTGGCGCCCACAAATGGGTGAAGAGGCTCTGATTCATTCCAAGGAGGGATAGGACTGTCACCGTTTTTCTTCATGCAGTCCCAAAGCATTGCTGTATATGTGGGATGATGGACGCTGGACCCAATTTCCAGCAGGTGCAACTCCCCATCAATGGATGGAGTGACCTGAACGGTTTCTAGTAAGGGGGGGATGCTCATACCACTTCCCCTATTAGGATGTGCAGAGTGACAGAGTCTTTAAAAACACAAAAAGGAAAAGAAAAAAGGGGCCAGCAGCCTAGCTCAGTTGGTAGAGCACGAAAGCTTTGGACCGGGAAATCACATGGCCCCCTGAGGCACGCTGCGCGTTCACCAGCTGAGATAGTCAGCTTGCCCCCGGGAATGCCATTGTCCCTTCCACCCATCGCCGGGAGTTAGGCTCAACCCTGAGGCGATAGGTTCAACCCATAACCCTTAGTGTAGCGGGCTTGTGGTTCATAATAAATGAAGAGTGTGTTACTCCGCTTTAGGTAGGTAGGTAGGTAGGTAGGTAGTGGGAGGCGTATCGAGAGAAGAGTATAGGTTAGTGAAAGAAAAAAAAAAGAGCTAGGCCAGGGCCGTAGTCATTTTTCCCTTTTCTTTTCTTTTCCAGCTTGTTGTTGAGGTTGGATACTAAATGTGTGACAGTCACCTTTCAGTGGTCGGCCATATGGAGCCTCCTTATGAGACCACCTTCCTCCCTACCTCGCGACAATTTTTCTCCACGCACCACCTACTCCCAACCATGCCTCATGACGAGGACTATCACCCAACCACCCGACCAAGGCAGCGGGGTGAGACCGTAGTTGCAGGCACCAGGGGTAGGTCGAGACCCCACCCAGCCCATGGTGGAAGAATAGTCACACGAGCCTCGTCGTGTGAGTACTTCAGGTGCTAGGCATGACCATTGTACTACATACCCCTCAGGCAACTTGACCCCAATCCTTACGGTCCCCGGAATGAGTCCGTCGTTCCAGGTGTCTTTCATGGATGGTCCACGCATGAAATAAGTCGTGTCCGTCTCGTTGAGGACATCTGCAACGTCCCACTTGACTACGCCAAAGTGGGCAATTCATTCGGTGACTTGCACGGTCGCCGTCCCTAAACCAACAAGAATCTGGACTATGATTCCCCTCCCCCCCCAAGTTGTTGTGTTGTTCATTGTGTGTACTGCTGTTTGTTGTGGTTGTGACCTAAAGGTCCTGGCCTATTGTCAGCAGATGTGCGGCCCCTTTGCCCCATCATGTGCCTCACTGCCTTTTAGCCTTCCTCTCTTCCTGCCTTGGTGCCTTGTCGCCTGCTGCTCATGTGCTGCCTTGCTGCTTGCCTTCGTCATATGGCTGTCCACCCAACTTAAGGTGTCCGTCGGCCACTGGCTTTTATGTCACTTGCCATTCAGTGCCTTGTTGCCTCACTCTTGCCTAGGCAACCTTGAGCACAGGGGTTAAAGGAGATCATGACTCAAAACATCAATGTGGGGATTCTGCAGATTGTTGAGGCTTCAGCCTACTGATGACCGCATCCAAGTCTGTCATAACAGTCTGTCATGACCCTTGTTCTTTTCCCCTATCTTTTTCCCCACCCCACCTCCTCTCCCCATCTCCGCGCAGTTTCTCTATGATGCTGTTTTGCACATAGCTGTAATCCACTGATTAAGGAGATGTTTTGCATGATCATTTGATACCACTGAGTGTGGCACGCAGCACTGCAATGGAAGCGTCTATAACACCTTGCTGCCGCCGCCGCCTCAGGGGTCCTGCTTACTCTAGGCGATATGGTGAGTCCTTATCCCTCAGCCAAATGCATCCTGAGGAGAGGGAGAGTGTCGGGGTTCCACCTCCCAATGAGTCAGAGAAATTTCGACAAAACCATCCGGCACAGTCATGCTTTCTTCGTGGAGTTGTGCATAGCGAACACGACAACACACACACACACACACNCAACACACACACACACACACACACACACACACACACACACACACACACACACACACACACACACACCAACAACAACAACAGCAACGACATCCTTGCGACATCCTTATACACAGACAAATAGCAGACATGCAAAAGAGGTATAGAAGCAAGAGACCGGTGGGCACTGCAAATAAGCAGGGCTTATACACAGACACATAGCAGGCATGCAAAAGAGATATAGAAGCAAGAGACCGGTGGGCACTGCAAATGATCAGGTGAACGTGCTAAGATTCCCAAGAAAGTCACAGTCAGACAGGGCATGGGTGGGTGGTCAAGGAGGACAAAAAAAAAAAAGATTCCAGAGAAAGTCTCAGCCAAACAGACAAGGCATGGGTGGGCATTCAAGACGGCAGAAAAGTGTGTTATCGACAAAGACAAAGACGCAGAGTGTGTGACCGCAAGAAGACGCTAGAAAGTGTGTGGCCGCAAGAAGACACTAGAAAGTCTGTGGCCGCAAGAAGACACTAGAAAGTCTGTGGCCGCAAGAAGACGCTAGAAAGCGTGTGGTGATGGGGTCACTTTTTTTCCCTGTGCCTCTTTTCAAAACGAAATGGTAAGAAATGTGAAGAGGATGATTGATGGTGATGACAGTATGTATTGTGCAAGGATTTGAAATTTGAATTGAATGATGATGATGATGATGATGATGATGATGACGAGGAGGAGGAAAAGGAGGAGGAGGAGGAGGTGGGTTGGCGCTTTGCAATTAGATTCTTGGAAAGATCTGTGGCCAAACGAGCATAGCCTTGAAGGCGGCTTCATGCCTTGCGTCTCTTATGGTTGGGCCTACACCCGTGGCTAATCGCCGACCCTCCACATAGACCCTCACGCGAAACAACTTCCCGCCACGTGGACCGTCCTGCTCTACCACTCCTACCAGCTTGTACTCGGGCAACGCCAGGCGTTCCTTCATAGCCACCTCTTGCAGACTACTTATGGCACTCTTGTGCACTTCTGCAGCTTCTAGCATCACCATTCCCATCTTCTCGTCGCCTATTGGCTGGGGAAAGACATCCACCCCCAAAGTAGACAATGCAGTAGGAGCAGCAACAATAGGAACTGCACGAGCAGCAGCATGAGCAGTAGCAGCAGAAAGAGGAGGAGGAGAGGGAGAGTCTAGGGTAGAAGAGGGCTCAGCAGAACCTGTCAGCTCTCCTAGTCCCAGTTCATGTCTGTCTGTTGAACGGGTAGAGGAGGATGGAGAGGGGTCTTGCTGCTCAAGAGGGGGAGGAGCAGGAGGAAGAATAGTAGTAGGAGGAGGAGGAGGACGAGGAGTCCATGAGACTTTGCCAGGCTTCAGGGCCTCTGCCAGCAGAAGGGGCAGAATATGATGTATCACACACTCCTCCCCCTCCCCCTTCCCTGTGCATAAGGCCAACGCTCCAACGAAGGCCTCTAGTGTGTCTGCAACGAATCCGCCCCCCCCAAGATTGCTGTAATACTGGCTGCTCTTCCTGTTGACGTCACCTTTTGCAGGGGGGGTTGGCAATGGTGGCTGAGTAAGAATGAGGCGATGGAGGCCTAGGGATGGTCCCCAGGCCACCTTCTCCAAGTTGCGATTACTCACCATCTCTGAACGAACACAGGCCAGAGAGCCCATCGGCATACGGGGGAACAGATGTAACAAGTACCGGCTAGCCATGTGATTCAACACACTGTCACCTAGGAACTCCAACTTTTGTCGTATAGAGCTATGCTCAGAGCCTTGGTTAACAACAACGGAGAGAAAGTCGCCTTCCTCCTCCTCCTCCTCCTCCTCCTCCTCCTCCTGCTGCTGCTGCTGCTCCCCCTTTGTGCGATTTCGATCGCCATTTCCAATTGCATTGGCATTTGCATGGACTTCTTCTTCATTCGCCGGCGGCCGGCTGGCAGCCTTCTTCTTCTTCCCCTTCTCAAGCGGGAACAACCTTTGCAGTCTCCACAGTGTCTCCATGAACGCAGTCGTAATGGTGCTCGTAGGATTCCCAGCCCATCTCCTCCTGGACGCGTTGAAGTGCATGCGGTACTCTGCGTCTTCGATCGTCTTCGGCATCCATTGATTATAATAGCTGTCATGCACCAATGCTCGCAACAAAAGCTTCCTATTGACCCATTTTTCAATCCCCAATGTGTCTAAGAACCTCTCCATCTCTCTCTCATAATCCACCGGCAACGGAAGAAGCTCAATGATTCGATCGTTCAAATGCCACCATTCGCCTTCACCTTCTTCTTCTTCCTCTTCTTCTCCTGCTTCTGCTTCTGCTTCTGCTTTAATCTTTCCTTCTTCTTCTTCTTCTTTGCCCTTTTCTTGTTCGTGTTTCGCTACGGTTGCTGCAACTTTGGTCGAATCAAAATGCAAAATGTTTGAAGAAACCGATGCGTTTTTCTTGTTCTTCTCTATCTCCGATCCGGAACTATGAGCCTGTGGGTTATTTATAGAACACTCTTCAAACAGCTCCCTTTGCTCGCCAACTCCTCCCTCTCCCTGTGACTGGTTTTCTCCCTCGTGCTCCTTAGCTTCTTCCACAGACGTCAACCGTCGGTTGACTATGGCCATTCCCTCCATCCTTGGACGACACCCGACTGCCGCTAACCTTCCGGTCTTCTCCCCTTCCTCTCCCTCCTCCTCCTCCTTTTCCCTTTCCTCCATCTGCTCCTTGAGTGTGGAACTCTCTGCTGGATCTCGGACATCATTGACATGACCTGCCAGCCGCCGACATGGTTGTGTCATTCTCTCGCGCCCGGGTACTGTCCCCACGTTGTTGTTGTCCATCGTTTCCGACATCACTGACAAAGACCCATTACCATCAAGACTGCCAACATGGACCTGACCTACTTTATCCAGTCCCAATCCCGACAAGCAAGCCTGGTGATCGGTCTTGTCTCCGGTCTGCTGTTCAGATCCCGATGCGGGCTCGGTTCGGAAGGACCAGTCGGGAGAGCACGTGACCGAAGATGAGGAGAAGGAGACAATCCCTGCTGAGATCCCGGCGGCCATGGAGGAGGAGGAGGAGGTTGATGACGAGGATGAGGTCAGCTTTGTGATTCCCCTGCCACAAATTTGATGCTGCCAGATCACATTCATTACTGCAGATGGAGGAGGAGGAAGAGGGGAAGTTGGAGGCGGAAGCGAAGGAGTAGGGGGAGGAGGAGGAGGAGGAGAAGGGGGAGGGAGTGAAGCTGATGAGGAGAATGTATCCATAAAAGACTTGGTTGTAACTCTTTGCGGGGACAACGACTTGTGGTGGCCTCGATTGGCAGTCCAGCAGATCTCAGTCAGGAAAGTCATCGGATATCGAGCCATGTGGCTCGTGCGCAACGACCGTGTCAGGACTCCATCACTGCCGCCGAAGTGTAGGAATGTGCCACAAAAGGAAAATGCTCTCATCCCCCTCATCACCATAGGCGCAGGACATATGTCACCTTCTGCAGTCACCGACGTCGTTGAAACCGATCTCGTCATCACCGATCTCGTCATCTTCCTTGGCGTGATGGCCCGTTGAATGAACAAAGGCAAAGAAGATGTTGACGCCATCACCATCTGCGGCTTTGCCTTCCTTCTCCTGGGATGCCCTATCTGGCCATGACCAACACACACACAAACAAAAACAAAAGAAACACACACACACACACACACACACACACACACACACACACACACACACACACACACACACACACAATCAGTTGTCTGTTTGTCTGTTTTCTTGTTGTTGTCTGCTCTCCCCCTAATTTTTTTGTTACCCAAACTGAGCACCCTTAAGTAGTGCCAAACAGTCGGTGGTTCCTCGTTTGGCGTGCCTACTGCACTCGTAGGGGGGGCACTCAGTTCGGGTTGTCTGTGTTGCCTGTAGGTGATGACGGATGCTCGTCGGAGTAACTCCCTGGCTCAGTGGGTGGCGGGAACCAACAGTCTGTAGGGATCAACCGTGATGTGAGTAGGCCATGCGCTGCTTTGCTCCGTGTTGGATGTGTGGACTGCCTCATCTGCACACCACCGCCGCCTTGCTGCCTGTCCCGCTTGCTTTGCATGTTGCTCTCTGCAAGTTGCTGTGTTCACTGTGTAGTGTGGCTGTGTTGTCGGTGTTGCCTTGCGCTTCGCTGCTCCGCTGCCTTGCTGCCTACTCGCTGGCCGTGCCTTCCGTGTTTCCGCGCTGCGCGCCATGTCTTCTTTGCAGTCGTTTTTGGCGTTGTGCAGTCGTGTTGCCTCTACTGTGCTGCCTGGTGCTCCACAGGGTCGCCGCCCGCTGCTGTGTTCCACTTGGAGACAGTCTGCCTTCAACAAGGGTCAAAGGGTTCATGACCCAAACCATCTCATACGGAGATTCCCACAGATTGTAGAGGGTTCAGCCTCCTGACGAGTCGGTGCAATTCCGATGAAACAATCTTGTCATCATCTGATTTTATTTTTTCCAGTTGATGTCTGTTTTATACTTGGATTTTTTTGTGCTGTTTTTGCATGGTCGTTGTTTGGCTGGCTGTTGTTTCCCTTGCTGCTTTATGCTGTTTGCTTGCCCATTCACCCACCCTGTGCCTTTCACCCAGTGTGCTTTGTTGTCTGTGCTGTTTACCTYGTGTCGTTTGTTTGCCCACCCGCCTCCCCCGTGCCCTCCATCCTGTGTCCCTTGCTGCGGCTTGTCATTCTATGCCTTACTGGTTGTGTCTTGTATGCGCTCAATCTTTCGGGCTTGGGATTGTATGTTTTTTTCTGTCTTCCGTATGCCTAGTGGACTTGCAGTGCTACTTTAAGGGTTGTCTATTGACTTGACTCACTCAGATGTGTTTCCTCTTGAGATCTATTGTATAGGATGAACAATGTGATGGGGTCCTTTTGGAGGTTATCCTGTGATGTGACAATGGTTTGGAGTACATGTACTTAGGCGCCCTCAATATGTGTTCACACACATCGACACACACACACACACACACACACACAGCACACAGCACACACACACACAAACACACACACAACACACACACACACACACACACACACACACACAAAAGAGGGAGGAGGTAAAATCTTCTCAGTCAAAGTGACAGTTAGCCGTAGGTGAGTATGGCTAGCAACGGACACGCAACAAGAAGAAAAAAGGCGAAGTAGAAGAAGAAGAAGAAGAAGGAGAGGACGAATTGAATGGAATTAAAAGCGGGTGCCAATCGCTCTGCGATCTATGTTTCAAGTTTCAAGTTTCAACATCACAGCACCTGTACAGACATTGCAAGCTCACAAACGCCCAGAAGAAGAAGCTCTCAGCCTTGCCCTTCCTTTCTGAATCTTCTTGAGGTCTTCTCAGTCAACGGCTCCTTCAGGTCAAAGTCTAGAAGTCTTTCCCTATCCAAGGGCCAATGATGACTTGCGCGTCCGGATACAGTATCCGCACTGCCTCTTTTTTTTTTTCTTTTTTTTTTCGGTCTTCGCCATGATATACGCAGTCCTCCTCCTCCCTCCTCCTCCTCCTCCTCCCTCCTCCGCCTCCCTCCTCTTTCTCCCTCCTCCTTCTCCTCCTCCTCCTCCCTCCCAACACACGATGGTGTGTATTTGGACAGCCATTAAACAAACAAGCAAATATAGCAAAACAAGAAAAGA
>BFEA01000110.1:2515930-2528822 GCA_003427395.1 Chara braunii | reverse complement strand
AAAAAAAAAAAAAAACTGAGTGGACTTTTTTCATGCCCGGGGTACCCCGGGCGGCACCCCACCCCGGGCAGGGTGCCTGGGGCGCCCGGCCGAGCACCCCGGGAAAGCTAGCTGATAAGCTGAATTCCTGATTGATATTATTGTTATATTGAAGCGAAGAAGAAGTTTCAACTCAGGTATGCAGATGGGGATGCTCACGTCATAGATATCGTTACACAGGACACTCCCTGGTGTGAAACCTGCCGCTGGTTCTACCACAAAACGCCAGATTGCCCATACACGGAACCTGAACAACCAAAAACGGGACAAGCAGGCCCATCAAAGATTCAGATCAGGGTAACTGAAGAAATTCAAACAAATCCATCACAAGAAAATGGTGGGCGGGGAAGAGGAAGGGGAACAAGAGTTAGAGGTGACAAGGGGGGAAGTGGGGGGAGAGGAGGTAGAGGTGACAAGGGGGGAAGGAGGGGGAGAGGAGAAAGGGCTGTGAGATACCCTACCCCCCCCCCAACCCACCCTACCCTTCCCCTACCCCCTCTCGGTTGTCTTCCCCCCCACCCGTCTGGCCACCGTCAGAGCACGGATCGCCAGTACAGATGGACAGGAACTCAGAGCTTGCCGCTACCAGTGCAGGCGTTCCAACCCCCAGTGCATCAAAGGCTTTCACCAAGTTATTTGACAACACAATCTTCTCCCCCGAGCAGGGAGGGATACTGAACCAAAGGCCTGTACAGAAAGAACTTGAAGCCCTACGAAAACAGGGCTCAGCGAAGGTAATGAACATGAAGGTTTCGTGTTGACTCATAACTACAGCCCAGTGATCCCAGTGGGCGAATTACGTCCCAAGATGTTACGCGCGATATCAGCACCTGTGCTTCATCCCCTGCCACTCCGTCCGCGGGGGCAACTGCGAAGTACGCAGCCACAGAGACAACCGGGAGCAATCCCGTCCACCCCACACCTGCATCAACCCCAAACAAACGACCGCAATCTCCATATAAGCAACGAAGAATGGTGCATGGACTGGTGGAAAGGGACTGTCCTAAACAATCTGACTCGTCTCCAGAACTCATAAGAAAGCTCCCCAATCAAAAGCAAAAGCAGTGGCAACCCCTGCTTATGGACATTCCCAGTCCCAAGCCTAACATGCAACAGGATTGGCAGGTTCCCAAGCCGGTTACCACAGCGTAAGGCATGGAAGCAGGCAAACGCACACAAGCCTCAAGCATAGGTCACGATTCTGACAACAACACTGTCAAAACGTTGCAGCAGTCTGGCAGTAAAGATAAGGTGATAAGGAGAATTGTTCCTCTTATCTGTGTGGGTCTACACTTGCAAACGTCCTCTGCCTCAGTATTGACGCAGGCCAAGGAAAGAAAGTGTTACCCATCCTCCCTTCGGAGGAGGAGGAGGAGGTTGGTAAACCCCTTCAGGCCTGGTGATGTTGGACAAAGCAAGGAAACTATCAATGGACACAAATGCCCTGTGAAAAAATGATGAAAGGCTACAAGCTAGAACGCCGCACACTCGTGGGCAACTCAGGAGCAATGTACCTGGTGTTTGTGCGCATATTGGAAAAACATGAAACGGTATTCATTCATCTGTTAGCAGTAGCGAATGCAGATCCCAGGGCTCGATCACTAGTTCTTACCTTACCTGTGTACAGTACCTGTGTCGACGCCGAGAGTTGAACCCGTGACCTGTGTATTCGCAACAGTTGGTAGGCTGTCGTAGGTCCGTAGGTGGTAGGGGTTCGATCTGTAGACCTGTCGAGCAGAGGTCTTAGCAAGTTCTACAAGTCGTAGCTGTAGCCCTTCTGAAAGGTCAAGTTCGTAGCTGCTGCAGTGTCGAGGCCAAGTCCACAGACTTCCGGAAGGTCCGGAAGTGGCCCTTTCAACGTTGCTCACAGTAGACTAGAGGCAAGTGGGCAAGTGGTGAAGTCCACCCTTGCTGAGTCAGCGGTACCCAGGCCCAGTCGCACCTAGTCCAGTCAGCAAGTACCATATGGGACTGTGTGCACCAGGGGCCCGGTGGAAAGAGGCAGACCAGCGACTTCCAGAAGTATAAATCAGGAGGCAGCGTCCAGCCATTCATTCATTCCTGCATAAGCCATGTGGAAGCGCTGCTTGAGCGACTTGTGTGAGTTGGTCTGCAGAGTGCCCGAAGACGGAGTGGGCTGAAGGAGATAGTTAGCCAGAGCCATAGAGGGTCAGCGGCCATAGCCGCCATAGCTGATAGACGAGTGTGTACGAGAGTGTGTGTATGCGTGTGGGGTATCCAGGGTGATCCAGAGTTGAGTGAGTGCGAACAGTGGTGCTGAACAGAGAGACGAGGGTTGGTATGTACAGGCACTGATGCGCCGTAGCCTGTTGAAACGAGATTGTATCTGAACTGTGTTTTCGACTCCCATATCTTTGAGCTTTGAGAGGGCGCTGTGCGCCAGTGTGACTCACCATCTGTTTGCATGAGTGCAAAGTGGAAAAGAAAGTGAGTCTGATTGCAAACAAGGCTTCCACAGCGGCTGCAGAGGAACTCAGGCAGGCAGGAGTCTCCTGGTTTCCTCTGCATCTACTGACCACCCCCCCATGCAGTGGAGTTTGAAACGCTGCTGCTGGAAGGAGGATGGTATCCATCCAAAATTTATCGCAGATTCCGCAACAAAGAACTTCTTATCGACTCACTTCAGAAAACTATTCTGAACCTGGGAAAAAGGGAAAACCACCTTAACTCCTGGATACCGCAGGAGCCTCAGGTGCCATGCTTATGAGCCGCATCCAGTACTTGACAGGCTCAGCAGCAGACAATGGTGGTCATACCTGAGCTACGCATTGTCACTTGGAATGTTAGAGGACTTGGAGACACCAATCATCGACAGAAGAAATCCAGACTGAAATCGCGGATTCACCAAAACAAAGCAAATGTTATCTTTCTACAAGAAACAAAACTAAACTCAGAGAAAATCTCCTCCCTCAGTCACTGGTGGGAAGGACCACGATGGTGCTCCCCCCGCACAGGGAACGAGAGGAGTCGCGATTCTATTACATAGGAACTCAAACCCAGTTGTCATTGATGAATATGTAGATATCTGGGGTAAGTACATTTGGATTGAAGTCCAGATTGATGAGGAGTGTTGCACCTTCATGAATGTATACACACCCATCTGACTACACCGAAAGACTTGAATTCCTCACTAAGCTACCATCAAATTGGCATCAATGGTGTACCAGACTCCCCCAACCTTGTCCTGGGAGGAGACTGGAATACGATATTGAATCCTGGTCTAGATTCCTTTACATCGGACAGAATATGAATGGACACTATTTTACTGCCCTCATTCATCGAGAGGCTTGAGTTGGTAGACCCGGTTAGACAGACATGCCGTCGTGAAAATGGATTCACTTAGTTCTCATCATAGCTAACTCAGGACACGCCACCAATAAGGAGAAGAAGATTAAACTATTTCCTAACGGATGAGTCATCCTGGGACTTGCTGTCCAAAATAGTCGATGTCATCCCCGACCCAATGTCGGACCACAATCCGATCCTTGCCTCCCTACACCGCTCCACGGCGGCAGAAAGAGGCCCTGTTTTTTTCAGACTCTACACATTCCTCCTCAAGGACAATGGAGTACAAGACTGGGTGAAGGAGCAAATAGCTGACTGGGACAAGGAAAAATAATTTTTTGACTCGTAATCGGAATTGGTTTGATGCTGGCCTTAGAATAATCCCCCAAGGGGTCTAAGCATCCTCTCCAAAACTAGAGCCCTTCAAAACACGCAAGAAGAACAAAAATGTTTAGCATTAACCCGAATTTAATCGTCGACGCAGAACGGAAAGCAACAGGACACCTCATTTCAGTAACCTATTGGTTAATGAAACGGGCGGAGTATATGAATCGGTGGGAAGAAATTCTTCAAGTAAAAAAAAGTGGAAGAGTGGACTGAAGGGCAAGAATCAAAACACTAACTACAACAGACAGAGTAACCAACGAACAATTCCAAAGAATCTTGCCACAAAGGAAGGAAACACATCCCAATGAAAGAAGAAGAACTAGCCCATCCCTTTTCGAGGGCAGTGCCTCTGGCAAACACACCTTTAGATGAGATGTGCGAACACGCGCGTATGTACTTCTCAAAAATATCCTTTACGTCACGCCAGCAACCCCTTGAAGTTTATCCACATTTTGCAGCATTTGCACCCTTCTAGGAGGCCGCTAAGGTGGCTCTAAATCATAATGTGGGCTCTAAAATCATAATGAGAAATTACTAATTAGATAATCCCATCAATCGTAAAGAGCTCACACATGCTAAAGATCAAATGGCACTTGGCAAATCCCTGGGGGAGGATAGGGATAGATGGCCTGCCTGTGGAGTTCTACTCTACATTCCGGGCAGAACTGGCCCCGGCTGTACATCGAGGTACTGGAGGGTAAGACTCCGGCCACTGCTATGACCAAAGGAATCATTTCCCTAATGTACAAAAAGAAAGGAGAAAAATCAGATATAAGGAACTGGCGATCAGACTTGGCCTGTTCCATATTGGTCGCCAGTTCCTTATATAAGGAGATTATTGACGATCAGACTTGGCCTGTTCTTACCCAAGTTGGTAGGATACATCAAGGACATTACTGAAAAGATTATAGGATACATTAAGGACATTACTGAAAAGCTTATCGGATACATCAAGGACATTACTGAAAAGCTTATCGGATACATTAAGGAAATTACTGAATGTATCTTATAAGTTTCTGGGAAAAACCCTGGCAAGTTGGTAGGTCCAGAGCAAGGGGCCAGTTCCTTACCCAAGTTGGTAGGTCCAGAGAAAGGGGCTGGCGGCCAATTGCATTACACCGAATCATTTGACTGGTGTACAAAAAAGGGGCCAGTTCCTGAAGAGGGTCCTTGCACTCTATACTCAAGCGACTGAGGCAGCGATGGTGGTCAACGGAAAAAGTCCATCCACCTTCAAAGTTCAAACTAAAAAATAAAAAAATAAAAAATAAAAAAATAAAATAAAATAAAAACACACACTAACTAACTATGTCCCTCAGGCAAGGGTGTCCCCTTTTGCCCCATTTCTATTTGATCTCCAAATAGAGGTGCTACAAAACAATATTAAATAACTCCCAAAAATCAGAGAGTTAACAGTGAGAGAGACCGACAGTGCAAAGGAGGAGCACTTGCCGATGACCTGCTCACAATCTGTTCCAACTCCACTGAGGACCTAACAGAACTCCGGACTACCCTATTACCATTCTCTGACGCATCGAAGGCCTCTGTGAACTGGAATAAATCTGTCCATATCCTTCCAATCGTCATACGAACTAGCAGTGTCATGGGCCATGAAGAGAGTCCCGGCAGATGCAGCTGAGCGCTTCCTGGGTGTTCAAATTTCTCTGGCAAAGGCGGCGCAACTACAAGATGCCATCTTGGTGGAAAAAGTGGCTGCAAGCATGAACAGACTAGTAAACACTATATGTCACTTTCAATTCTTCGTAGGGTGTTGGTGATCTCCATCATGTCCTTCTCCCAATTGTGGTTCGTAGGAGCAGTCAGGGGACTGGGATATGAAGCATACAAACTTACAAAGTCATCAGGTGCAATGCGGCGGGACAACTGTTGAAACCACCGGCTGAACGGGGAAAATCCTTTATTGCGAAAGTCGCTTGAAAATCAATATCATATGCATGTCTACAAACAAAGGGGGCCTAGGAATTCTGGATCCTGAAGACCAGATCGCTACCCTCCTGGTCAACCAACTGGCTAATGAAAGCTGCACCGGACGTAGACGCAGAGGGCTGGGTGCTGATGGCGGAACAGATTCTAGGAGACAACTGGAATCTGAGCCCGCCATCAGATGTATGGTTAGGCGCTACGCTACCCTCATATGCCAGACAAAAGCCCAAATCAGAACTATTACAGTCAAACATTTGGACAACATGGGAGAAAATTAAACCAAGGGCCCTAACCAATCCCATAATATTATCCAGAACCGAAATCCTAAGACAACCGTTGTTCGAAAACCCGAGAATAACGGACCAAGGGGGTAACCCCTTCCTGGCTTCAAATGCTAGTGGGGTTTTGGAGAGAAAATGGAGAGAGAAAGGGGTCCTGCGAGTGGATGATCTGTGGGACGAACAGTCGCTGGATTGGTTTCAGCGAACCGGACCTAAGGGCTAAGCTAGGAAGATTCGCCCTTGTCGCGCACCGCCGACACCACCTTATCGAGGCTCTTCCAGAAGAGTGGAAGGATCTGTCTGATTTTCACGAGGAAAGAACATCCCCCTGGCCGGTGGTATAGACCAGAAACGGAATTGGCATGCAATGTTCCATGCAAGGTAATAGAAGTGGAAACCGAGTTTTCACTCAAAGTTCGAAGACTGGGAAACTGTGGAAGTGATTGGCCAATCAGTAACCCCTACTTCTGTTCCTGTCCAGATAAACGAGATGTCAAGAGTCCCATCAATTTTTTTCATCCAAAGACAGGTTCCCTGAAGTTCAAGGGCAATTTTGACTGGCCAATGAAAAAAAAGCCAATACCAAAATATTGAGAATACTAATTGAAAATTATTTATTTGGATGAAAACAAAAATGCATGGGCCTCTTGACATCTCGTTTATCTGGACATCAACGGCGGAAATAGGGGTTACGGGAACTGTCCGAGCCGGAAGAATAACTCTGGCGACCAATTCACAACAACTTACTTCGGTCGCTGAAGTTAGACCTGATGTACGTAAGCTGGACTGATTACAAAAAAAAAAAAAAAAAAGCTCGACTGATAAGCGAGGTAGGCAAATCTCACGCGATCAGTACATGGCCAAAATGGTTCTCAAGGAGGAGATTCATCAAACCAGGAAGCACATCACGCCAACAGAACTGTGGCGTTCGGAAGAAGACTCAAATAAAAAGACGACAACTGGTCCAAATGTGGATCGCATGCCCTGTTTTCCACAAGCATCTGGGGTTGGTGGCAATCCAATTGGAAAAAACGGCAGGCACAAACCTCAAATGGTGATATTCACACAACATCCATGATATCAATAGCAAGGACAACGCGAACTCAGTGTCGACCCAAAGGTCTAATGGAACTCAAGCATGCAACCAAAGAGAGAGAGAGAGAGAGAGAGAGAGAGAGAGAGAGAGAGAGAGAGAGAGAGAGAGAGAGAGAGAGACGAAGGCAGATATGACATGTCAACATCTCCCGAACGCGAAACAGGCTCATTATAGAAAAACTTGACGAAACAGCCTGAAAAGCTCAGCTCCAAGGTAGGCGTCATGCCCATGACGTGATAACCATAGCTAAGCAACCGGCGACGACAAAAACGAGCCACGCACATGTAGTACAATTCCTCAAATGGACTGCGGAATGAATCCCCTTTTAGGGATACCCCCAGCAGAAGTTGGACCCGGTCAGGAGTTGGGTTATATATTGCTAACTAAGGTTATCTGGGTCATCATCTGCTGGGAGCTATGGTTAAGCAGGAATTCAGCTGTGTTGAGGGGAGACAAGCCAGCCTTCATGGATCTGAAAGCTGCAAACCCCGTAAGTATGCACAGAACCATCTGCGAAGACCAGGTTCAGTAACACCAGGTTCAGTAACACCAGGTTCAGTAACACCAGGTTCAGTAACACCAGGTTCAGTACTACCAGGTTCAATAAGACCAGGTTCTGTACGACCAGCTGTATTGGAAAGTTCTCCACGCAACGTCAAGTGACAAAGGCATGTTGTGTGGTTCCAGAAGAAGACCAGGTGCATTAACAACAACATCCTCGCAAGCATCAACGGTCAAGGCAAGTCGAAGATGGCATCGGGGCTCTGGAGTGAGCCTCAGGCAGTATTGCCTCAACTGGAAACAGGTAGACTGTAGTGAAGCTTAAGTTTAGCCTCGTTTTGTAAGTCGCTCAGACAGCATCAGCTGAGAGGGCTGAACCTGAGTTATAGTTATGTAAAGCTACAGTGATTACGAGGGTTGAACCTGAGTTATAGTTATATAAAGCTACAGTGATTACGAGGGTTGATTTTGGAAGCTGGGCCTGGTTTCAAGCAAGAAGACACAGCTTCGACAACAGTTCCACCGGGTCGAATTGTGGGGACCCCGCCCCCCCCCCAAAAAAAAAGGCACGCAAGTGGCATTCAGGAGGTCTTGGGTTCAATTCCCTACATTGGCCTCATGTACCTTCCTGGGCATGCTTGGCGCCCGCCACCTAGAGATAGCCTGTTGGTCCCCCCAATTGGCATTAAAAAGCAGTCTCTGCTGATGTTCATAGGGGAAGGGGTAATCGGGGAGGCACACCGACTGGCCACTCAGATGATGCTCGGTCCCTCTGCTACCGGCTGTCCCCTGGCCGGTGTCCCCCATTGGGGGTTCCCTGAATTCAATAAATAAAGGCCACCCTGGGCTGAAAAGGCCACCGGGTCCCGATGTCAGATTAGACACAATACAGAATTTACCTGGGCTGGTTAGTCCGATGATAATACCTCAAGGCCATCGCCCTTTCAAAAAAAAAAAAAAAAAAAAAAAAAAAAAGGGGGGGGGGGGGGGGGGGGGGGGGGGGGGGGGGGAGGTGAGGTGGGGCCAGAAGCAGAAGAGGAAAGAGCAGCAAAAGGAGTCGTCAAAGTAATACCATGAGCCGAATTCCGAAAAGTCTCTCAGATGATTTGTTGGTTGGCAGAATGATCTGTTTGCGCTGCTCCTCCCTCCTCCCTCTCCTCCTCCCTCTCCTCCTCCCCCTCCTCCCTCTCCTCTCCCTCTTGCTTGACAGGTCCTCGGCCGCCACTGATCCTTTGATCTGCTGCTGAGTGTTCTTCCTTTATCCCGACCTGCTCCTCCTCCTCCTCCTCCTCCTCCTCCTCCTCCTCCTCCTTCGCGGCGGTCCTGACGGCGTTCGCACTCAGATAACTCCTGCCTTTCTGACCCTCTGACATCTGACAAGCAGCAGAGGTCTGCAGGCTGGCGGCGCTCACTTGCATGCGCATCTGCCTGTCACCAAAGGCAGACCTGTCTGCTGACGTGGCGCTCGACCGCAGCACCGCAGACGGGGCATCTTGACCAATACACTGTTGCTGACGTGGCACTTGTTGCGGCGAACACGATAATCTACTCCACCCTCTCCCAATCCCGATCCTACTGATACCAATCCCGATGATTTCAGTCCGTGGCCGAATGGTACTGATCGGGATCTCGTTCGGGTTGGCACCACCACTCCAGCCTCTTGTTCCCCCCCTCACGCCCTTCCACACAGCAGCAGCGATCCCTGCAACGGCAACAATCAGACCAAATACAAGTCACATGTCAGGACCTCTATTTATTTATTTATTTATTATTTATTTATTTTTTGGGGGGAAGAATCAAAAGCTTTTATTGCCTCGACTAGGGCACTCGGTCGTCTAGGGCCGCGGTGGGCCGTTAGGAGAGTGTCAGTAGGACAAGGACGCAGTCCGCTGGGCCATTTTAGTCCCAGCTTTGAGCATCCGTACCGGGTATGTGATCTAGTTATGATGCGAATTCTGGATGAAGTAAAAGTCCCTGTTAAATTCAACCATCTTTGTTGTATTCAGTGACTCCCTCTATGATTGATTGAGATGCTCTACGAGGTTGTAGTACAGATCAGATAGCCAGCTCCTAGAATAGCAAGCCAGATCAAATAGCAAGCATAGACTCAACTGGCTCAGCAGCTTTTTCGATCGACTGGGGTCTGCTTAGGGAATAGGAAGTGGTAACATTGGAAGTGTAGTGTTGTTAGGCTCTGTGATTTAGTAGGGAATTGAGTAGGAGTTTGGAAAGTTGGCAGATTCAACTTTCTGCAGGTGCAAACCTGTAAGCTACGCTGGCTGATGCTGCCAGAACTTCCGGGTAGAATTGTGAGGTCCCCGGCCTCTGTTTTATTATTATAAGGAACTTTGATGCTTAATTAAAAAAAAAAAAAAAAAAAAAAAAAGCTTTTATTGCCAACAGAAAGAGGCCGGAAAAACCCTGGGGCCAATACCCAGTTGTGGGCTCTGTCAGGACCTCTATTTATTTCCGCCTCTTGCTTTCTTTTCCGTGTGAAAATAGAGCGACATTGAAACCTGGACCAGGTTTTGTTTTTTTTTTTTATGTTTTTTTTTGTTTTTACCAGGTTTTGTTTCATCCGGACCACGTTCTCTATTCCCTACTGATGGCGTTCTGTTCCATATGCCCGAGTTTTTTTTCTTTCCAAATCTCTCAATTGCAACTCCATAGTTCTCAAAAGGGACCGTACTCGTCTCTAATCCTCACTCCAGTTAGCCACACACCAATTGGGTAATTTTGGGTCCTCCGTACAGCTGGGGCCGTAAGCGTAAGCAAATGAGGGACACGCCCGACTTTTCGAACCGCGTGCACCGCGGTCTGTCCCATATGGATGGGGCTTTGTAGACCACGGACCACGTTCTGTTCCACACGGACCACGCTTTCGTTCCCTACGGACTGTGTTCTGTTCCACACGGACCACGCTTTTGTTCCACACGCACCACGTTTATGTTCCACACGGACCACGCTTTTGTTCCACACGCGCCACGTTTATGTTCCACATGGACCGCGTTCTGTTCCACATGGACCACGTTCTGTTCCACACGGACCACGTTTATGTTCCACATGGACCACGTTCTGTTCCACATGGACCACGTTCTGTTCCACACGGACCACGTTTATCTTCCACATGGACCACGTTTATCTTCCACATGGACCACGTTTATCTTCCACATGGGCCACGTTCTGTTCCACATGGGCCACGTTTTGCTCCACATGGGTCACGATCTGTTCCACCCGGACCACGATCCGTTCCACCCGGACCACATTCTGTTCCATGCGGACACCGTTTTCCCATCCACACCGCTCTGTCAGGTGTTCATAATGTTTGAAGGGACTCTCTGGCCCATCCATTCTGTTGCCCATGGGCGATGTTTCGTTGGAGAACGTCATGTGCTAACAAATGAAAAAAAAAAAAAAAAAAAAAAAAAAGAAAGAAAAAGAAAAGAAATGGAATCCTTCTCCCGTAGTGACTATGCGACTTTGATCAGGCACGACGTGCAGGCCCATGGGTTGGAGCCATTGTGATAGGAACCCTTGAGCGCCCTGAACAACGTGGACGACAACGATAATGTGTCCCACGTGGCATGTTGTTGTCGCACGTGCACGGTGATACTTCATTCCACGTGGAACGATGTTCCCTTCCAAGTGGACCACACTCGTTCTGATCTTCTTTTTTTTCCCAGTTAGATCAGATTCCTTCCACGTGGATCAACACTCGGTGAGGAAAGGGACCAGGTTCTGATCGACGTTCGAATGAACCTGACTTCAAAAATAGACCAGATTCATGGTCACTGACGCAAGCAGCATGTCCGACTTCCTTCGCTATCATCCGCCCCAGCACTTTCAAGTTCCTCCACATGGACTAGATTCCCGTGGAGAGACATGAATGCCCCTGGCCTCGAATCTGTCCAAGAACAGAGAAAAAGGCGGTCGGCCACTTTGGCGTCAACCAGATTCTTCACCGCCGATCTTGCAAAAAAATCCCTTCAATCAATCAATCAATCAATCAATCAATCAATGAATCTGCTTATCATTTCATATATTCCTGTTCCTCCACATGGACTAGATTCCCGAGGAGACATGAATGCACCTGGCCTCGAATCTGTCCGAGAACAGAAAAAAAAAAGGCGGCCGGCCACTTTGGCGTCAACCAGATTCTTCACCACCAATCTTGCAAACAAACCCCTTCAATCAATCAATCAATCAATCAATCAATCAATCTGCTTATCATTTCGTATATTGCTGGGCAGGACGTGTCACTTCATCCTCTCGCCCTGGTTCTGTTTCATCTTTTGGGTTAACTCGTTAACCATCGTTAACCCAACCTCTCGCCCTGGTTCTGTTTCGTCTTCGGTTAAACTCGTTAACCATGGTTAACCCAGACTCTTGCCCTGGTTCTGTTTCATCTTGGTTAACCCAGACTCTTCGCCTGGTTCTGTTTCGTCTCCGGGTTAACTCGTTATAACCATGATTAATCCAGACTCTCGCCCTCGTTCTGTTTCCTCTCCGGGTTAACTCGTTATAACCATGGTTAATCCACACTCTCCCCCTGGTTCTGTTTCGTCTTGGGCTTAACTCGTTACAACCATGGTTAATCCAGACCAGACTCTCGCCTTGGTTCTCTTTCATCTTGGTTAACCATCGTTAACCATGGTTAACCCAGACAATGAACCACAGACGACAGACAGCAGCGAGAGAACCAACGACACGTGTTAAAAACGTTTAATCACCACACGCCTAAGCCACTGACCAAGTCACGTCGTACCCGATGACGACATCGGTGTTGAGGAACTCATACTCTCTTTGACAACGGAAGCAAGGGGTTAGTTCCCCGTATGCCCGGTATACCATACCTACCCATGTCAGTTTACACGCTTGTATTTCTTAATTGTTATATCGTGTGAATTGCGTGTGAAGAGCAATCAGCCATTGCTAGTCTTTATCCTATACCTATACCTATACCTCCTGTAAGCTGATCAGGAACTTTATCGAGTGGTACTTTCATGTTTTTTTTTTTTGGGGTTCCGATGGACCACGGATCAGATCAGATATTGAACTCACCACAACAGATACTGCACACTCGATCTTTAATATTCTTTATCCACCAGGCCTACAACGCCGACAAAGGCATTTTAGTTAAGGGTAATTGCAGACATAGCGCGTTGTTTTGGAAGAGTTTCGCAGCAGAAAGTTTAAAAAACGTTGTAGGGGTCCGAAAGATGTATTTTTGTGGGGAAAGTGGGACCCCGCCTGCAAATATTTTTGCGGTGAAACTACAGCGACGCGCTATTATTGAAACTTACACTTATTAAAAAAAAAAAAAAAAAAAAAAAAAAAA
>BFEA01000110.1:2501892-2513919 GCA_003427395.1 Chara braunii | reverse complement strand
CGTTGGAGGCTTGAGCACGGATGTAGCTGCTACGGGGTTCCCCGTAATACTATAATCACAATAAAAAAGGCCTGAAAAAAAAAAAAAAAAAAAAAATCAGCTATAATGACCGTACGTTGTTGTATTCGAGGGAAAACTGTAGCCAGTGCGCAGCATCCACGCGCGAATCAGTAGCCTACAGTCTTCCCCCGCGTACAACGCACGGTCATAAGAGCTGAATTAGGTGTACCTGTCGGTCTAAATTCAGCTATAATGACCGTAAGTTGTTGTATTCGGGGGAAAACTGTAGCGACCGGTCGTGCTGCTGTATGCGCGGGCGGTAGCTGCTCGCGCAGCCCAGGCCCGCTATGAAGCAGCCAGGCTGAGGCTCACCCGTCTTCACTCGAATACAACGCATGATCTTTAATTACGGCAAGGCTGAGGGTATTGGGACCCCCTCTATGCTCAGAGTGTGGGAGACACTGGTGGTGGTGGCCGCGAGGCTGAGGCTACCCGTCTTCACCCGAATACAACGCACGGTCATTTTAGCTGTATTTGGGGCAGCTTTAAGTCCAGATACACCAATACTGATCGTACGTTGTATTCGGGTGAGGACGGGAGGACAGCCTCCTGAGGATGGCCGTAGCGCAGCCGGGGTCGAAACTTACGTCGAGCAATGTGCGCGTCCTGACTATCGAAGAACACGTCCGTCAAAGTTTTCTTTTTTTTCTGTTCTTGGACAGATTCGAGGCCAGGTGCATTCATGTCTCCTCGCGAACCTAGTCCATCTGGAGGAACAGCAATATATGAAATGATCAGCAGATTGATTGATTGATTGATGGATGGATGGATATATGGAACGGGTTTTTTCTATGCCTCCTGATGATGTAACGCTTCCGTCCAAGTTTCCCTATTCAAGAGCAGCGAGTGTGTTTGGCCATGGCTTTCTTTCTATCTTCTTTCTGTCTTCTTTCCATCTTCATTCTACTCACAGGCCGGCCCAGAAAAGCCAAACGAACCAAACTACCCTATCTACTCCTCTACCCCTAATTGACCCGGAGCCTACTACCGGTAGGTACTCCTAACAAGGGAAACGGGTACCACAGAGCTGCAGTCCGGACAGGCCTTGTCCGGTCCGCTTGGTCCCATGTATAGCCCCGGCACCTCAATCCAGAAAAAGTACCAACCGCCTTCCGCCTGTGTGCATTGGAACCGACCAGCCCCAGGTTTGTGGGACTAATCTACTTCACCCAAAACAAGTCAGCCAGGACTAACACGTAGTTTGCCCTCCCTTGACTTTGCTTGCTGACTTCCCACACGTAGTAGTAGACCCCAACCCTAAGTCAACGCAAACGGTTCCCCTGAGATTATTGTGCTTCTGCCAAATATGTTACGCGTGATTCTTTCGGTTTTTTATGCCGATCGTTCGTGACGACGGACGTAAGCTGAAGACGACACGTGCCGGCCAATCAGCTCCAAAGACGACACGTGTCAGCCGACAACAACACGTCGTAAGCCATTGAAGGTGAAAGGTGAAACCATTCAGCCAGGACTAGCAGGTAGTTTGCCCTATGTTACCTTTGCTGGCTTCCCACCTAGACCCAAAGTCAATGCAAACCATTCCCCTGAGATTACTGTTCTTCTGTCTTACGCGCGATGCTTTTTGGTTGTTTTGCCGATCGTTGATGACGACACATGTAAGCCGAAGACAAGACGTGTCGGCCAATGAGTTGAAATGACGACACATGTCAGCTGCCGACAATGCCACGTCGTAAGCCGATGATTTGATGACCACAGGGGGTGTTTTACAATATTTGGCTAAAAATAGATCTAGCATCTGTTCTGAATCTTCTGATCAGTTTAATATCTGATAGTACGTGGTCCACCGGTGAAAAGCAACTATTAAAAAAAAATAATAATAATAAAAAGAAGAAAGAATTAAAAAAGAGATGAAAAACAAAGGTGTTGTAACATGGTGGTGGTTGAAACAGGGCTGAAAACTCAATTTGTTAGTCTTCTTGAAAATAAGCACCAAGGCTGAAAAAGTTGTCAAGGGCACCATCTATGGGACCAGCCAAAAAAAAAAAAAAAAAAAAAAAATCGAAAAAAAAGTTATAAAAACTATTTGATCGATGTACAACAATAAACTTTTTGGTAGGTGAAAACTCGATTCATTTGTCTTTTAAGAAGACCCAACACGAAGGATAATTAAAAAAAATAAAAATAAAAAGTTGTGAAAAGTTGAAAACTCGAATTCCGTTTGTCTTTCTCGGGGGAAAAAAAAAACAAGAAGGCTCAACAGTTTCAAAAACTCGATTTATTTGTTTTTTTTTTTATCAAACGAATTCCTTATAACCGACCAAATCGAGGCCAGGGAACCACACACTTCAACCCAGGGTCGTGACCCACTAGCGGGGGTATAATTTATGTTTCGTGTATTTTCCAACGTGGCCACACTAGGGCGTGAGATTTTCAGATCGGATGGCAAGGAAACATGTACACTCCAAACCAAAACAGAACCTGGAGAAGTGGGGACCACACAATTCAACCCGGATTCGAAGTTATCCTAGCGACATCATGAACGCTGAAAACTTCATTCATTTGCCTTCTCAGAAAAACACGAAATGCAAGAAAGAAAGAAAATTTGCAGATGAATTAAACTTCGGAGTGGAAAATGAAGCAGTACTTTGGTGAACGTGTAAGCAAGCCCCATTGATGACACGTGTGTGTGAGCTTGTGATCCAACAAGATGTGTCATCATTGTCATCTTGATCAACAGTTCGTTCACGTGGCACCATCACCTTCCTCGTCTTTGATCGACGTTCATAATCATCGCCCACGTGTTATCACCCTTAACGTCCACGTGTCACTATTCACCATCGTCTTGTACGTTGGGCTAAAAATATTGACCATCCACATTTTTGTCCGATCTCCGGCAAGTCTGCCTTGATTGCAAGCCTTTAAATGACACGTGTCAACCGCCGAAGGCAATCCTGAAGACCTATTTATCTTGTTCGCAGACAAAGAAGTTAAGTTGTTCTTTCATGGCAACACGTGGCAGCATGTCGAGGCGACAGTGGCAACAACACGTGGCAACAACATGTAACAACAACACATGGCAACAACACGTGTGGCAACAACACGTGGCGAAAGAGCTTGGCAGCAACAAAACGTGGCAAGATATCGAGTTGGCGGCCTCGTCCGTCGAAACATGAATCATCAAGGGTTACGACTCTAGCTGCACCACTCGCCTTCCGCTCGCATATTGAATGCATTCGGACAAAACTGTTGTCCAGTTGTATTCAAAATCTTGCCTAATGCTGAGTGGTGCAACTAGGCCCTAAGTAGCTGTAACTACTGAGGCCCGTTTTTTATTTTTTTAATTTTTTTTTTTTTTGCATTTTCTGGAAGTCGACAATCAAGTTTCTTGATTGCCAACTCGATCGTCGCCCCGCTGGTTCGGCAAAACCCTCGTGGATGATCTAACGATAGTGAAAGTGAGACACAGGTCGATAGACGGACAGATAGAACAAGGGGCAGAGGGCCAATCGTAAGCGCGGAGAAGAGAGGGGGAGAAAGGCACGCAAGACGATCATCGCACACTCACATGATGCATCAAGGACGGTACATAATTGCCGTTAGATACATTTGGACAACTTGAAGTGCTCGTATGAGTAATGCCCTCAAAGATTCTCAAGAGATACAGAGATACAAATAGAACGAGAGAGGGAGAAAGAAAAAGAGAGAGAGAGAGAGAGAGGATGGAAAAAGACGATCGGCCGAGAGAAGGGATCAGAGGGATCAAGACTGAAAAAAGATGAGTCAAACAAATCTCGAACAATGATAACAGAAGATGATCTTTGTAGGATCAACCTGAATATAACCCAAATCCTGAATCAATCGATCAAGAGGACCTCTAACACAAGACAGGTCAATCCCCAAGCTAAATCTATAAGTCAATGGAGAATAATCCCCATATCATGATCTTACTCAAAATTATTCTACTTAACTAAGCCTAAGTCTGCCTCTAAGCAAGTGTCCAAAGAAAGGTGGATTTTGGCAAAATTTCCTCTATACAGAGTGGATTGTCAGAATCGTCACCTATCAAGATATAACCTACCTGTTCCCATAGGAAAAGTGCCTTCTCGGAATTCATATTAGCTCAAATATGAAAACTGAAACAATATTTAATTTTGAAAATTCAACTTTTGTCTAACTCCCTGAATTTGCTAAAATTTAGCCAGCATCTCTTTAAAAAAAAATAGACTTCCCAGATTTATACCAAGTCAGATGAGAGCTCAAAGTCAAGTTTGAGTTCAACCACGACAAAATTTAACTAACTTCTTAGTTTTGTAGAAATTTCGGCAACGCTTCCCGTAGAGAAAGTGACTTTCCAAAATTCATACAGAGCTAAGTATAAATCTAGAAATAACTTTGAATTCTCAAAGTTAAATTTTGTCTAACTTTCTGATTTAGCAAAAATTTGTGCATCACTCCCTTTAGAAAATGAGACTTTCGAGATTTTTACTAAGCCATATATAAAATTTAGACAAACTTAACTTTCAAGAGTCAAAATATGACTAACTGCTTGGTTTTGTAGCAATTTCGGCAGTGCTTCCCGTAGAGAAAATAACTTACCAAGATTTGTACAACACCAAGTATAGCAAACGATCCCAGAAAATGCAAAATGTGACCTAAGTAAAATAAACCTAGTTAAAAAAATACAGGAATTGAAACTAACTCTTATGGCTCTAGCATGTGGCGAGCATCTAAAGCAAGTACCTATCAACTGAAACTCAGACTAAGTAATAATCTCACTCAACCACATGCAAGACCAAACCACAAAAGTAAGTACTCTCACCAGCCCAAAGTTAACCTTGTTGAACAATAGTTCATAGTCTTTCAATGATTTGTCCCTTATACCCAGCGTACATAAGTTGTAGAGTTAGACCACCCAAACTTATGGAACAGTGTTTAGCTCAGCCATTGAGTATATATAAACAAAGGGCACAAAAACTCTCTCTTCCTTGGGCATATGACTAGGTTGTCCATCCTAGTCGCCCTGAACTATTTAAGTATCAAAGTTATATATAATTATCTTCACATAATATTTTAAGGTAGCATATAACTGAACCGATCATCTTAGCTCGAGGTTCAACCTGCTCCTTCTTTCCACAAGTTTATTCTTAATTAGTATTTTTTTAAGTTTTTGATAAGACCATCCAAACTTATGGAGCAATGTCTCACTAGCCTGTTCGTAGATAAAGTAATGGTAAAATATAGTCAAATTATAACCTTTTGGTTCCAGCATGTGCGTGACATTGGACCAAAATCACTCAAACTTATGGAACATGTCTGGTCCTCTGCCTGATTTATTTTCTTAGTGGTGAAGAAGGAAGAGGTTGAGCCACCCAAACTTATGGAACATGCTCAGACCCCCTCGTTCAAACCCAAAGGAAACTGAGAAAACCCAAAATAAGCAAGGCAACCGAGCCACCGAAACTTATGGGACAGTATTTGGTCCCAAAAAAATCATCTACAAACAACTCTCGCAAGTCACAACAACCAGACCAGACAAACTTATGGAACATGTCTGGTCCTCCAGACAACTCAATAATAAACATAGCACTGGGTCTCCCAAAACTTATGAAGACTTGCCCAGCCTATGATGGACCCGGACAGACACAAGTAATATTGCCTTCCTCTCATCCTTCCCCCAGATGCAACACTTTCCACAGTCTGCTTTCAGTCAAACAATAAAATTGAAACTGAAGTTACACAGTCTTTCTTTTATTAAGTTTGGATTGTGTCCTGAAAGTCAAACTGAAAGTCAAAATAGGGATGCATGCAATATACTAAGTCAAACTGTAATAGGAAATACAAATATAGTTTATAACTGGGTTTATAGAGGGGAAGCAATGGTTACCTTTCAATTTCCTGCCTCTATAACTCCTCCTGAGTTCTGGCAGAGTTCCCACAATAGGTGGGGCAACCTCCCACAAAGGTCTTGTTGCGGTCCTACGGGTTGTAGTCCCACCTGCCGTCTTCCTCTCGTAACAGGATTAGACTAAAAATTAAAAAAGACAGAAATAAATAATTTGAGTCGCTGAGATGCCAAAATGACGCACTCAGACTCGTGCGAGAGGGTCTTGGTTCCTTGATGCGTTTGAGGGCCCCCCAATGGCGCTTAGAAACATGCAGCAGCTTGGTCAATCAGAAGTCAAACTACCAGTTGTCGATTCTCCGACGATTCTTCAGTTTCTGATAATAACCTCCTCATTAAGCATCTGATCACCTCCTCTAAGTATATCAGTCTAATCTTTGACCAAAACACAACTACTCAACTTTGGACTGCTTTATTCAAATAGAGCCCCCTCCTCTTCGCGCTCTAATCAAGTGCTAGCCAAGGCAGCAAGAACTTAGTGGAGTATGGCACACGCAGCCACCTTACGTGGGCGCAAAGCAAGAGCTAGCAGAACACAATGGCAAGTCAACTATATACAATCAACCGCAAAAATACGGCATTCACGACCTTGTCTTTCAATAGCCGCACACCCACACAGACAGGAAAATAAGACACAGTCCACGGTCATTGTACCAACCACAGCATCCACCTCACCAGGATGAAACCCACAAGCGCACAGACTATAGCAACAACAATCTTAACTAGTTGTCGTATTGCCTACACCCACGACAACCCGATTGTGAATCAGGACCCAGTGGTAATGACCGAAGTAAATGCAGATGTTGAGTACGTAGGTCACCGCCACCTGCAGGTACATGTTTCCATAATTGGAGTTCACGTTAAAAGTCAGAATCAGATGGACTATCGAAAGATAAATGGGCCACGTTGTCGGTGCGTATGTTATCAATCAATAAAAATATTTATGTCTTGCTTTGTCCTTTGATTCATAAAATGAAATCAATACCTCATTTTTAATTTATTTTTTATCCTTATTTTATATCTATATATTTTTTGCCTGTTATATTGATAATAAAATAAAATTCAGTTTACTTTTAGTTTTCATAAACCACAGAATTTGAATCTCAACACATCACTCACAATGACAAAATATAATAACACATAAATTATAAAAGTCATTGGTGTGTTTATCTTTTAACGTTTAGCGAAAAAAATATTCTTTATTTTGCACGTTTGACAAGTGATATCGTAAGTTATTTGTTCACAATTATGACATATTAGTTTTCATGAAGTGATGGAGCAAGGTTGAGACAACATTTTTTTCTTCATATAACTCTTTGTAATCATGATTATATCAGCAATTGTTTTGAAAGTTTGTGTATACTTGTTATTACTATACGTTATATGATAAGGAGGACAACATATACAAAGAAAAAAAATATGACCTTGAGGTAAACGTTTTTCAGTGTAGTTTTCTACATGACATAGTTCCTTTTAGGATTTTGATTTATTTTTTTATTTTTTTTGCTAGGACATTTTGTGGTTTCAGGTGTACAAGCATTATACTAATATATTTAATATCAATGATAAAATTCGATATTAATTTGCGATAATGACAACACAGCATTTCAAACTATACCTCAAAATGGTAGAGGAGAATAAATATATTATACTAATTTAAAAACACTTAAGATGACCGTGTTGAAGGAACTCAGTCAAATAATGGTATAACTTTAGGAGGAGGAGAATGACGTGAAGTAGTAACAAAAAATAAGTATGTAATATGACAACATGTACACAGGTGTGTTATATGTTGAGGGCAGGTAGGTAGAGAAAATAGTTGTCTTTTAAAGAAGATGATAGACTAAGATTGTTTCGCATCCTTCTTCCTATGACTTACACTCTAATATTTACGTGTTTTTTTTTTTAAACTTTATTTCACAAATAAGAAAGAAAATAAAAACTACGTCAAAGTATAAAAAACCGAGGAAGTAAAAAAAAATAAAATTCATTATGTGTAGTGACAATTATACGGGGATGATAGTTAGAGGAGGAGGAGATGAAAAATGCAGACATGAGGAAGGAGCGAAAAAACTCAGATCATAAAACTTGCTAGACATATTATAATATATATATATATTTTTAAATAGTGATCATATCATGCATCGCAATATTATTTACAGTTGAATTTTTTTTATGGTCGATAACAAAGTTTAAAATGCAATTTTGTCACATATATTTTTTTAAGTACCGTAAGCAGTCACATCGTTCAGGGCCAACTGGTAGTATTGGTCGAACCTAGTCATGAATTGGGCTAGATGAAGACCTGCCTTGACCTCTCGCGCCTGATCCATGACCTAAATGCCCCAACTATGCGCGACATGACTTTTGACCGACTCCACGGAAAACTAGATTGCATTGGAAATGTTGCCCACGACTATACAATGCAAAATCATAATCTTATTTCGATGAAAAATTAAAATTTGATTTTAACAGAACTACAGTTACCTTAAAAAACGAACAACTATTCGTTTGACCACATGATAAAGAGTCGTCACAGGGAATCTTGTTCCATATGCTAACTCACAATATGATATTCAACAATAACAGTTATTGACATCACTACTCATGTATACAACGGTGGTGACTATAAAAGAAAACATCTTGCCATCTGGACAAACGTTAAATATTCACTTCATTAGTTATTTTTTACTTAGTGCATGCGCTTAACAATTTTTTTCAAACCGAATATGGCATGATGACTTTTACATAAACTTAGAAGACGCATGCTATTATTGTGAGTATGTCATGACAGACTCTTACACTTGGCAATAAACGAATATGTTTATCATGAGTTGAGTATTTACAATTATCACGTTACTATGAACTATCGTCTTTCCTTCTAGCTTGCCCATACCCTTGCCTCCATCAGTCACGACTGATGTATTTGCATAATGCAAGTATACTGAAAACAAACTCGATGAAGTGAGAGCACTGCAAATAAAAAACTTATTCAGACTGCTTTATAATGAGCATGAATGGGGGCCGACGGCGAGGCGGCGATCCATTTTTTATAAAGATACCTACATAGGACTATAGTGGTAGTTGGATCAAATTACCCGAAGCTTCTCAATCTCTTCAAGGACGCTGGTGAGCGGCAAACGAAAAAAAAAACAGGCAAAACTCGTTATTGCAGTTAAATCAACAAGTATTATCATTATTTGTTTGTTGCTCTTTGCACATGTCGCTCATCGCAATTGACGTTGGTGATTGCAAGAGCAATAATAAGTATTGCTGGTGCTTTTCCCTGCCATTCTGCAGGCATAAGTCTAGGAAGAGAGACAATTCAGTACGAGGCAATCTATTGTTTTTGCTTATCATTAAAAGTTTGAAAGTATATGCATGTTTTTTTTATTATATATAAGAGATAAAGATCTGACATTATGAGTGCGAAATTACAAAGCAACTACTATCTGCATGGGACTACGTCATGACGATTTCGAACTATGAGTGCATCCACATTTGATGACCTCAATTAACTAGCATCTGTCCAACCCAAAAGGGGAAAAAAAAATCCCACAAGGACGGATAGTTAAAAAAATATTCAATTAAAAAAAAAATCATGCATATTTTAAAATTATCATTATATATATATATATAAATATAATTTTAAAATTTCAAATCTTATTTTATAATTTTTCATCTTAAAATGAGTTTTTTTTTCCAGCTACATATATTTATTGAAGATGGAATAAAATTTTAAACGAGTTTGTGAAATATCTTAATTAAATTGTCATGCTACTATAACAAATATCTTCTACTTAAGATTTAATTAACATATGTGTGATTGAAATTCCTTATAATAAAATGATAGTTCAATTTAAAAAATTCATAAACTCATCGAGACTTTCATTTCATGTATAGCACGCAGTTCAAACAATAACTGATACCTCATTTTTTGAAGACAAAATTTTAAATAAAACAAAAATAAAAAAATAGGAATAATATTTTTAAGATAGAATAAAAATTTTAATTTTATAATTTATATTATTATAAAATGATTATCTTATTCTTTAAAAAAAATATGTTGGAGATTTTGGTCATTTTTTGTTTAGCCACAGACCATCGTGGACGTCAATCTTAAACCATCAATATATTTTATACCAGATTGGAGTTTGTGGCGGTTCAAAATCTGCATCCTCATACTTGATTATCCTTATCCCATGCTATCAATCCACCACATGCCATAAGCATGAGTCAACGTCCATTTATGTCTCACATATATTGTTAACCGAGGTCTGAGCAAATAACATCCTTCATATTATCACTCTCAATGATTCACTCTGTAATTTGACACGTCTATTGAGCAGTTGTTCTCATATAGTTGTGGCCTTACACCCACTACTGAATAATTGTTTTCGTATCGATGTGTTTGTTCTCTTTGTAAACAAACACATCTATACATCTTAGGAGTCACACGTTTTTGTTGCACAACCTTCTGCAACTTTGTCTCAAGACTGAGATAATTTTGAGTTTTTAAGCTTTTGAATTGACGAATGTCTGACATCGGTCGCGTAGAAAAATAGAGATGCAACGTTTCCTTCTGAATGAATCTGGATGGGAGCGGACATACCCGTTTGGAAGTATTGGTGGTTGAACATATTACAACCTGCAAAAATATTGCAAGGTTTAATGGACGACTGCCAACCTATTCTCCAATCTGCCCGAGGCCCAGTTGCAAGAAGTCAAGCTTTGCACGAGTCTATCTCTCAACACATCCATCATGACTTCCAGCTTCCTTTGGGCCTTATCCTGGGTTGGGCCTGAGTCTTGCCTTGGGCTTCCCTTAGGCCTTACTCTGGGCTACCCTTGGGGAACCCCGCCTTATACATTACCCCTGTTGTTTGGACCTCACATCGACGACACTCTTGCGAGCTTCGTTCTCGCGGGCCTTGCGGTAAACCACTCTTCTTGGGGTCTTTTGGGGGCCTAGCGTAGTTTATAGCTAGGAGGTTGCATAGATATAAATGCCTTTTCTCGTTTAACACGGGTTTCCATACGGGGAATGTGGTCGTCAATCTATATGGGTTTAGAGGGCGTATTTGTGTCGATTACTATAGGGTTGCCGTCCTAGACTGGACACCGACCAGTCGTTGGTGCGGGTGGTGGGACGATGGTCATGAGAAAGGGTTGCATGGCACTGTCGTTGGGTGAGGAGTGGGTAGTGGGTTTAGGAAATTCTCGTGTTTTTATTTTTTTATTTAACTTTCTTATCTCTGGATGAAATTGAGGCCAGACGCATGGGTTGTGTGATCACCTTAGGCCGGTCACTTCAAACGATGATATCTCAAGGCCGTCTATGACTTATTTTGCCCAAAAACAAAAAGTCTGTTGTATCGGACCTGCTTCGACTATGGCAATGTTTCTTTTCACATGATAGTTGAGATTCATTCTCATTTTGCACTGATACCACGATACCTCCGCCGTCTTGGTTGCGCCCCCACACCCAGCCTGATATCAGTTGCACCATTCGCCATCCGCTGAGATTTTAAATGCATCTGGATAACTTGGATGTCCAAAATCCATTCAAATGAGAATTTTGGCAGATGGCGAGGGGTGCAACTACCGTCTTTCCCCGAACATAATGCATATGCGTTGTAAACGAATACAACGCAATACAACATATACCGTGCGTTGTATTCGTTTACAACGCATATTCGTTATGTTTGAGTGAACTAAACGAACTTTACTTGCACAAGGGGGGCGGGTCCAAGCTGAGTAGGCTCAATTCTGGACCTCGGCTGGGGGCCTCAGAGCCTATGCAAAAAAGGTAAAAGTGAAGTAGGGTCTCGCCGCACGGCACACGAAACGAGAACAAAATGAGGGCATCTGCCCACGAAAGGTGGCAAAGTACACTTGTTACTATTGATAGCAAACCGATGAACCTGGCCATTTTCTGGAGGACAATGCACTCGTTTCGTATTTCGTTTGGTGACTCGTGCGGCGACGCCCGTAGCCACGTACCTTTCCATGTTCTGGCGACGCCTTGGTGAGTGGCCTTCTGATTTTTCCACTTTCTTGGGTGCGCGACATTTCTGGCTGTCAGAAGGGCCTTCCCGCACGGG
>BFEA01000110.1:2445924-2458971 GCA_003427395.1 Chara braunii | reverse complement strand
TATATATAGTCGGTGAAACTCCGACGAAACAGTTTGTCACAGCCCCTCGTTTGTTGTCCTCTTCTCCCTCTCTGCCTACGGTTTACCGGGCAGTTGTATATTCTATTTGACGATATATATATATATATGTGACGATATATATATATATTTTTGCTTATTATTTTTGCCTGGAAAAATCCGTGAAAAATGTGGTCGCCATGCGGCAGACCCCAGCCGCGGATGCAGCCCTCCGAGCCTGACCCCGCGGCCGCGGCCCGGGGCCATACATATCTCCTGGCCTGTTACACTGCATGTCAGACATTTTCCGAGTCAGTGCATGACAACCCAGATCCTGTCTAAAGGTTTAGTGGGACGTGGCCCACTTGCAGGCAGGCCTTCCTCTCCGGCGGCCAACACCTACACGGTCCCAGCCTTACATAATTTTTTTGTCGCCACAAGCAAAACTCGGAGGGCTGTGCCGTCGTGCCACCCGCACGGCGTGGGGTGCCGTTGAAAAAAAAATCAGTGGCCTCGGAAGTGATGCGGGTTACAAGCTGACACCCGCGGACCGATATGTGGTGTACTGGTTGTCTCAAGTTTGACCAGTGCTTCAAGGGGCTGGAAGAGATACTTTCCCCCAGGTTGGTGAATATCAGGAAGGAACATATGGGATCTAGATATTATCGCAATCTCACTGACAGGGTCTTTTCCAAGTTTTATGTGCACTGGCTGTAATTGCGGGCAGGTGCATCCTGGCAGGGTTGGGAAAGGGGTCATATACATCCAGTACTCCCTCAGATGGAAACATTGGAGGCTACGAACTGATAGACGCTATTAGTTTGTTCCCATCTGAGGGCATACTACTCGCACTATCACTTTGGAATTCCTAAATGTACCTGACTGCAATGACGACCGCACCTGGATGAATCGGATGGCGACCATGTCCACTGCACAGCTTAGTAGACAAAGTCCAAGATGGTGTTTGAATGCCCTGTGATTGGTTGACTACGTAGCTCACATAGTTCTTTCCCCCTACCATCACTGAGAATGAACGAGGACTCTTAAATATGTACAAAGTCAGAATCCTCAGTGGATGAGGACTCATATGTACTAAAACCCCATTGACAGAGCATGAGGACTCGTATGTACTAAGTCGGACTATGTAGACTATGACAATGAAATAGAATGAATGAGGACTCATATGTACTAAAACACTGTAGACAGTGAATGAGGACTCATATGTACTAAGTCAGACTATGTAGACAGTAGACTATGACTATGTAGATAGACTATGAACATAGTCATAGTCTCTGTACTAAGTCGGAGGCTTCATTCATACTATGTAGACTATGACTATGTAGACTATCATACTTGTAGACTGTGACGATGTAGACTATGTACTAAGTCAAAGGCTCCATTCATAGATGTATTACATAGTACATACATAGAATCTGATCTAGTATGTACTAAGTCAGACTATGTTCGAAGCCTGCTGCCTGTACGAAGTCAGCGGCTTTTCCATAGATGTACTAAGTCATGGACTGAGTCAGAGGCTCCACACACACCTGTACTAAGTCAGAGCCTCAGAGGCTTCATCCATAGACGTACTATGTCAGACTATGCACCGACTTCAGAGGCTCTTCGTACATAGATGTACTAAGTCATACTATTTACTGTGTACTAAGTCAGGGGCTTCATACATAGACGTACTTAGTCTAGTAAGTCAGATTAGTATGTACTAAGTCTGACATAGATGTACAAGTAGGTCAGATTATGTACTCAGTCAGACTTGGACTCTGTACTAAGTCAGAGGCTTCACACATACAATGTCAAATACTAAGTGAGACTCTTTGTCAAGTACTAAGTGAGACTCTTTGTCAAGTACTGAGTGAGACTCTTTCCGTTAGTACTCATGCTAATGCAGGCCAGAAGGAAGGACATGCGATGCCGGCCAGAAGGAAGGTCGCCTAGTGTCGCCAACTATTGGGATCCTTGCCCACTGCGAGTGAGGCAAGGCTTTGACGGCATAGCAAGTAATCATTATGGCGATAGTGGCCCCAATCAGTGGCAATCACGCCCCCCCCATAAATGTAAGTCCTGCTCGAGTGGGACAGTTAACACAACTTCACATTAATCTAATAGTTTAGGAAATTAGGATGGCAGTTCGTTGGTGGATGCCCATGATGGCCATCATGGTGCTTCATTGGTGGATGCCCATGGCGTCAGCCTAAGGTTTGATGACGCGACTCTCATGGGATCTAAGGGCACAAGGTAGTTTGACAGAGAGGGGCAGGACACAGCAGGTCTCACTGGGCCAGCAGGTCAGAGTGGGCTAAAGGCATCACTGGAACCATAGACGAGACGGGTTTCACCGACGCAGCATGTACTCATGGGAGAAAGGATTTGGAAGTCAGTAGCTCGATACCCAAGGCCGTTTTTTTTTTTTTCAACCAAAAAAAGAAATTTTCAACAGAGAGTGGGCAGTGAGAGCCTGAGAGGTAGGTCCCCTAATTTAATGCTTGATGATCCAATGATGGCGTTTGCCGCATTTCCGAGAAGAGGGTGAGAGGTCCAGTGTCAATGCTATATTTGGCAACAATGGCAAGCCTCACTTTCGAATCACATCGTCGTATACGATTCTATGTTTTCATCGAATTTCAAATTTAACACTTTTTTTTTCCTTTTCTTCTAACTCGGTAGAAAATGCATCAATTGGGGTTTCTGCTATCGGGGTTAACAAGCTTTGGCAACAATGGCAAGCAAGCTTGCAGCTATGCTTCAACTTGTTGTGGGTAGGTCAGCACAAGGCCACCAGTACCTTTCCCCGCTTGGAAAACAAAACCGCAACAGTGAACAAGGTGAACGCCTGGTCGGGGAGATATCATGGGAAAAAAAACAGATAAAGGAAGACATCCTCGCGCATGGAGAGAGAGAGAGAGAGAGAGAGAGAGAGAGAGAGAGAGAGAGAGAGAGAGAGAGAGAATGTCTCTGCCACTTTCAGGGAGAAGAATCATTCAATTCAAGAACATGCAGGTGGAGGGGGTGGGGGAGAAAGAGGGGGGAGGAGAGAGAGAGGGGGGAGGAGAGTCAGAGTCTCCCGGCAACCTGTGGTTCAAAATCTGTAGACTGAGAACGACTCGGAGTCTTCCATGATAATTTGATAAACACGAAAGATTGATTCGCATATTGCAGAATGACAAGTTGACAACCACGAACCGCGGGAACACAGAGAGAGAGACAGGTAGACAGGTCTCCCAGGCTCCCAGCGACCTGCGCGGAGCCCCCCAACAGATGGCATGGGGGCATGCCTGTGCCTAACAGATGCAGGAAAAGGCCCCCCCCCCCCAAGTTCCCCAACAGCCACTATCGCTTTTTTGGTTTCTTTTTTTTTTTTGTCCTCTTGTGTTTCTGTTTTTCTTTTTACCTGAAAAGCCACGGTCTCCTCTGCAGCTTGCGGAGTGGGGACATCCACAGCGTCGAGCAGCAACAACAAAGAAAACAGGATTCCACCTCCAGAACAGGGCGCAGAAGGCACTGCTGCTGCTATTGTTCGTTTTTATTTATAAATAAAAAAACACACAAACTTTAAGTCCAAAATACAGTAAAAGAATTGGGGGTGTTCCCCAACACATTCCACCCCCCCCTTCCCCCCCCCCCCCTCTTCCCCCCTCTACCCGGTTAAAATAGAAAAAAAGAAAACCGCTCCTGCTCACCTGCATCATGGTGGTCATGAAAAGGCCAGGAGGACCAATCATGATTTCGGTGAACGATGACCACCCCCCGCCACATGAACGGGGGTACAATACTGATACTGGTACACAGCCCCAGCCTTGATGGAAGGCATGTCACACTCTTGGTGATCGCCGATCCGTGAGTCGATAACTGGCCCTCATTAAAAAACAACAACAACAACAACAACAACAACAACAACAACAACAACAACACTGGCCCTGAAATACGCCCCCCCCCCATCCATGAACAGGGGTACAACACTTTCACTGGTGAAAAAAGTGCGCTCAGGAAAAGCTTGGTGCGCAGTAAGGCACCTCCAGGCCCTGGTGTACTACCGTCTTCCCCCGAACATAACGCACCCTAAAAATGAATGTATACAGGCTATATTTCCGGTCAGATGCGGCCAAAATAAGGGTGCATTATGTTCGGGGGAAGACGGTAGTGGTCTAAACCACGAGTACATGGCCCAGCTTCCTTTTTTTTTTTTGTTTTTTTTTCATTTTTTCGTAGTCCTCGTAACCCGTCCAATTTTTTATTTATTTATTTATTTATTTATTTTTTATATTTAGGAAGATCGAAATTTATTAACAATCAATGCATGAGTCGAGGCCGGGGACCCCACAAATCAAACCGGAGTTATCCCGGCAGCATCAGCCGGTTTAGCTTAAAAAGTCTTATTGGTAATCCAACAGCACCAAGGACTAACTAAACTGAGCATTAAAAAAACTAGTCTATCCTCATTACGCCTTGGACCAGGCCAAGCTTTCTTAACAAAACTTGTACGTTGGTAAAGCTTAGAGTTGGGCCAAGTCCTGTGTGCGGACGGCCTCTGTTGCCACCCATCCAAACAACTACAGGGTGACTATCTGAGTGGCAAGGGAGGGGAATGAGACTGGGGGGAGGTCAGATTGGTAAGATCAGAACAAGAAAGAGTATGGGGTGAGATAGTGAGAAGAAGACGGTATGGTTGAGGGGGAGATCCTAACTATGGGAGGGGACTCTAATCTAGCCCAGGCCTACTTCGGCCTGACCTCGGGCTAATTCGCTCGAGAGGAACACTGTTCCTATACCTACAACCTGGGTACTCTCCTCCCAACCCTACCCAGTGCAGCCTACTGTGGCTGCCGACAGGAACCGAGTGCCCTGGTTCACAGGA
This sequence comes from Chara braunii, assembly GCA_003427395.1. Taxonomy (NCBI): domain Eukaryota; kingdom Viridiplantae; phylum Streptophyta; class Charophyceae; order Charales; family Characeae; genus Chara; species Chara braunii. The sequence goes on along the minus strand of BFEA01000110.1, from coordinate 2,454,104 downwards.
AGAGGACCGGGAATGCGAGGCAGTACTACTAAACAGGGAAGGGGGATAAAGGAGGAAGAAAAAGGTGGGAGGTTATGTCACCGGGGCTTCATGCCCACAGCCAGGGGGAAATCACCAGCTTGCCCGTATGAGTAACAGCAGCAAGTTTGTTGTCCCTGGCCCAAGTAACTAGAAACCAATGCCTGCCTCTCTTGGATTGGCCGCCTGCTGCCTTCCTATTCCAGTCGACCCGAGTCATTGCTCTGATCCAGGCCTTGATTCTTGCAATCAGGCTTGCATCGTCCGACCATTGCTGCTTGAAGAGAATGCTGTTGCGGTCCTCCCATATGGTCCAGATGAGAATGGATCTGATGGCTTGCGCGACGTAGCCCCTTCCTATGTGCTTGAACCACGTACTGGGAAGCTTACCAAAGAGCGCCCAATCCACGTCCCAGGGAAGAAGGTCCCCTACAAACTGTAGCCAGTGACGCTCCCACCACTGCCATAGACGTTTTGAAGCTGGGCAGGCCCAGAACAAATGCACGAGTGTCTCTTCCTCTTTACTATCGCATCGCTTACAGAGGGTATCAATGTCCATGCCCCTTTCAAAAAGGCAAACTGATGTAGGAACTGCCGCATGGGAGAGAAGCCAGAGTAAGCCAGAGAGCTTTTGAGAGGGCAGTGCTGGGAGCTGGTCCCACAGCATACGGAGCTCCTGTTCCGTTATCTGTCGTTCCAGTAGTTGTTGCCTATTCAAGCAATAAGCAACTGTGGCTGGAAACCGCGCATCCTCTGTGAACAGTGTTCTACCAAGTTTCGTGGAAAATTGGTGTAGGAATAGTCGGCTTCCCGCTGTTGGTTCCCAGTAGCAGCCCTGTGGGTCGACCCGAAGGCGTCTCAATGGAGTCCCATCAGCAATCAGATCATGCACAGTCACCCCCCCCTTTATACATGTATGAATTCGTATGCTCTGGAGGTTCACGGGGGTCCGGATGGCAATGGTACCTTCAAGGCGCAGTCCGGGAGGCTGGGTATATGTGTCTTCTCTACTCCACTCCTGAGCCTCCCACGTCTCGTCGTCCAGCTGATCCATTATCCGCACAATAGAAGGGGAGTTCCCCTCAACTTGATGCAGGTACCATTCGCCTTCAGTGGGGGCCTCGATCGCTAACAGCTCCTGCCAATGCTTCGGGATAGCTGAGATCAGCTGCTGTCTTCTTGCTGCAATGTGAGGTAGGCCTCTAAGCTTCAATTTGAGGTCACCCACCGACCGCCAACACTTCTCCCCTTCATCCCATAAGTCTTCTATTCTTGTCACACTTCTCTCCGTCCATCTTCTACTGAAGGCACCTGGTGCCGCCGTTGCTGCAAACCGGTCGCCCTGGGGAGCTCTGATCTCCGAATTATCAAACAAAATTTGTCTAAGCACCTCATCCCTGGTGGTCGGTTGTTTCATGTGAGGAGGTATCAGGACTCTCCAGGCTGTCCAGCAGGCTCCAGCCAGGTGGGATTGCAGCTGTCGGCGGCGAAATGAATCCATGAAAATGGTGGCCCAGACATCCTCTTTCCTTGCGAGCGAGAGGTCGTGTTGCAGTAGATATTCAAGGACAAGTTGCCAGGTTCTACACTCGGCCTGAGTCACTGCCTTCTGTAGCCATTTAGTTAACAGGGCCAAATTCTGCTTGTAGGGATCAATGATGCCTAGCCCCCCTTGACTTTTCCGGGCCGTTACCTTGTGCCAGACACATTTAGAGATGACCCGTTGATCTTCCTGGGCTGCCGGCTTCCACAGGTACCGCGCAGCATCCGAAGCGATGAGCTTGGCTGTTGGTTTATTCAGGAGGCAAACGGCTGCTATGTGCCACAACTGCGCAAAGACTGCCGAGGTTAGCAACAGGGCTCTGCCCACCAGTGAGATTCCAACCGCCACCCTGCACTTCTGGATGCTAGCCCTCGTTTTAGCACGGAGGATCGACTGCTGCTTCGGCCGTGCATTGGTCAATGATACTTGCAGACCCAGGTACCTTTCCGAGGTCTCGGTTGGAACCCGCTGCATGCCCCAGTCGGCTTCTGGCGTTTCGTAGTCTGCTGGCAGGAAGTAAATGGATTTCCCCCAGTTGACTTGGGCTTCCGATAGCTTCACATAACTGTCCAACAAACTCTTGGCTTCTTGCATTGACTCGGTTGTTGCTTCCATCGTAAGCAATAGGTCATCAGCGATCGCTCCGGTCAACATATAGTCACCGCCCCCGAGGTCCAAGCCACGAATACGTACGAATACGTGGGGAGGATCGGTAGGCATTGAGAAGGACCTCCATTTGCAATGCGAACAGGAGAGATGCGAGGGGACAGCCTTGCCTGAGGGACCGTGTTAAAGAAAACGTTTGGGACAAGAACCCATTGATGTTGACTGTCGCTGTGGCCCCAGTGTAAAGTTCCCGCACCCAATGTCTGTACATAGGCCCAAATCCCATGTGCTCCAGCGTAGCCAGGATGAAGGACCAGTTCACACGGTCATAAGCTTTTTCCAGGTCCAGCATTGCGACCAAAACTTGTCTATTCTCCCTCTGTATTATCTCTAGCGCTCCGACTGCCATGAGCATGTTCTCTGCAATGGATCTCCCCTGAACGAATGCGCCTTGGTCTACATGAACCAGCGATGGAAGATGCGGTGCAAGTCTTCTGGCAAGGAGGTTGACAAGTATCTTGTATGACACGTTCAGGCGTGATATGGGCCGCCAGTTCCGAATGTTGCACTTATCTCCTTTCTTGTAAGTCAAGGTTAAGATGCCCAACTTCATGTCGTCGGTGAGGGTGTTGCCTTGCACCAGTTGGTTGTAGCAGTTCAACAAGATTGGTCCGGTGTGTTCCCAAGTAGCTTCATAGAATTCAATCGGAAGACCATCAGATCCGGGGCTCTTTCCCCTGGCCATACACTTGATTGTTTGCCACAACTCCTCCAAGGTGAATGGTGCCTCCAGTTGCCTGCTGACCTCCGTTGGGAGTGCTGCTGTTGTGTGCCGCCATAAATCGTTTTCCTCTCTTAGCTGCTGCAGCGGGATGTCAGGTGGCCTTCTTGAAGTAAGAATGTCCTTAAAATAGGCAAGTGCGTACTCGCCTATTGCAGCAGAGTCCTCGACTGTAGGGGCCTCCTGGTAGAAGGGGTGGTGCAATTCCCTCATAAGACTATGGGGATTTGGCGGATGGATTCACTTGAAGGTGTCCTTTGACATGCGATCGCCTGTCATCATGCCCCGCTCTTGCGCTCTGGTGGCCCACAACACTTGCTGCTGAATCTGGATGGCTTCTAGACCTTGGAGAGCGCGGTCTCTTTGATGCTGCCAATAGAGCTCTGTGAGGGGATTTTTGTCCAGCTCCGCTTCTGCTTCAGCAATAATAGATCTGTATTTTTCCTCCTCCTGTCTCCTGCCCCTGGCTTTGATCCTGGAGAAAACATCCAGAGCTCATGTAACAATCCGAAAACCAGTTTGCAACCATTCCTCCTCCGAGGCAAATCCGTCCTTCTCTTTTTGCCAACTATTCCAGTGCCCTTCCACCCATTGCAGCACGTTGGGGTCTTTGAGTAGCTCCGTGTTCAGCCGAAACGTACCTGGGCCCCTCAACAAATGCCTTGCCAATCTGAAGCAGGCCATCACCGGTCGATGATCGGACATAGACTCAATTGATTGCTCCACCCCCGTGAGTGCGTCCCAGGGCGCACCTACTGCTAGAATCAGATCCAGCCTTCGCCTTGGAGATTGGCGATCTGCAACAATCTGGGACGAGAACCAGGTATAACCTGGTTCCCCCGGATGGGTAGTCCAGAATGTGTCAACTAGACTGCGGCCAGCCATGAAGTTAGAGAGCATTAAGGCATCAGTCTTCCTGGGGGTGACCTCTTGAGAGTCGAAACCTGGTGTGAGCACCACATTAAAGTCTCCGGCGAGGAGAAGGTTGTCCGCTGCTGGGACCAATGTTGGGAGTTCTTCTAAAAAAGCTCGTCGCTCCCTTGGCTCTGAAGGCGCATAAGCCGACATCAACACCCACTCTTCTGCGTCTTGGTCCAAAATCTCAAGTTCTAGATTGCGATGGAAAAGAATGGCGCAACCTCCTTTGGTCCCGTCAGCGGGAGACCAAAGTTGTGGGCCTCGCCACCAAGTGCCCAATTGAGTGATTTTTAATTCATCCAATTTGATCTCTAGCAGCAAAAGAACTTGCACCCTTTGATCATGCATCCATGTCTTCAGGCGGGCCTTCTTGTGCTTACCCGAAGTGTCACCCAGTCCTCTCACGTTCCATGTTGCCAACCGGAGACTAGACATTGACTGCATCGGAGGCGGCACAGTGTTGGATCCGCCGATTATCTTCCTCTTGTTGTCTGGGTGTCCTCCGTCTGGAGCTGTCCGTTTCTGCTGGGCTGGTCCAGGGTGCTAGGAGAAGATTCCGAAAGCCGGTCGAGTGTGGCTGTTTGTCAGCTGCCAAGGAGACACAGTATTCGGCGACCAGCTTGGCATTGACATCGTCTATCAAAAAGGTCTCCTGCAGCTCCTCAATTGCCGTGGTAGCCAGCCACGTGGAGGGGAGCCAAACCACCCCTTGGGTGGCTAGCAACGCCGCTGTGTCCAAGCTGATTCTCACATCTAGCACTCCAATAGAGAAGTGCCAGTTACCGCCGGCCGCTGCTGGAACCGTCTTCCTCCCAATACGAATACCAGGGACCAATCTGTATGGGAAACGGTCGACAATAAAGGTACTGACCACAACTTTTATTGCCTCCTTTGTTGTGGGAGATGAGCTCACCGCAACTGTGGGAATCGCCAGCACACCTCGCTTGTTCCTTCTGGCCATAAATTTGGAACCTTACGGAGTCATCATAAAGCATAACAGGACGAGCTGATGTCGCACTGCGTTCGCCAGAGGTCTGCTGCTAGATGGCTGAGCAGCCAGGTCCTTATTGGCCGGCTGTAGGGCAGGTAACTGACCCCCCAAGGCCAAGGTCTGCATCTGCGGGTTGCTCGTAGGGACTGCAAAAAAGTCCAATTCGCCCTCCTCCTCTTCCTGCGTTGCACATCCCGCTCCGTCTTCATTGATGCGGCATTGCTTCATCGGAGTGAGTCTTGACTGTCTTGCGTCCCTCATAACTGCATCTGCTGCTGCCGTTCCGCTGCCTATCGGCTCAGACCGTTCCCCTGTGACGCCTGTGGGTACGTGGAGGGCCACCTGAGTGGAGGCCAGCTCAGTGGAGACTGGCATTACGGAGGTAGAGTGGTGGTGGGGGGTTTCGAGAGGGTTGTGGGGCATAGGCTGGATTGTGATGTGTGGTAACATAATGGCGAGGGATACTGGGGCCTGTACTTATGGCTGTCGTGATAGCGAGTGGGGCGGCGGTATGTGTTATAGTTGGTAGACCCGGGTAGTGCGATGGGACAGTCTGCAATGATTGGGAGAAGTGTGGCTGAGGGGGCTGTGGGTGGGAACTGTGGAGAGGGGTTTCAAGCTGAAGTGGGGGGGGAGGCGGTGGTCTAACCAAGGATATGTGGGGGGGGGAGCGAGTGAAAGTCGAGCCCTGGTAGTAAACTGCAGAGGGAATGTGGCTGGTTGGGGGTATGTGCTGGGAAGGGCCTGGTTGGGCCCAAGTGCCAAGGCTGTGGTTGGATGCCGTGGGAGCAAAAGAGCCCAGGCGCAGCGGATGAACAAGGTTTTGCTGGTGTGGCGCTGCACGGTGGTGATAAGGAACCATTACACCCTGCTGGGTCGGCGGTTCTGACATGCACGGAATCTCAAGAATGTGGGAGGAATTGTGCAAAGGTTGAGCTGAGGCGGCTGCAGACCGCAGCAGCCCAGATACTTGCCGAGGGTTGTGAAGAATTGGCTGAAGAGGGACTGGTTGATAAGATGGGATGGGTGGATGCTGTTGCGGTGCTGGGGATTGGCCCATCGGTCCGTGAGGCTACCTGGCATTGGCCTACCGCGGTTGGGGGCGGGGGCAACCCCGTCCTCCTGTCTGGCCTCTACCTCGGCCTCTACCCCGGGTACGTCTCCCTGCTGGCATCGGCTCCTGAAAACGAGGGCAGTCTGGGTCAAATTCGTCATGGTACCACCATAGGCACTTCTGACAAAAAGGCGTGTCTTGGTTTGCAAACGGAATTTGCATTGCCTGCCCGTTCGGTCGCCTGATTACGAACCATTCCTGGAATGTGTCTCTGACCACCGGGTCACAGTCAATTTTGACATTACCCAGGCGAGGCTCATCCTCCTTCCTATCCGGGGGGTGCATGTGTACGATAGGGCCCATTAGATTTTGGATCGCATATCGGAGGGAGAAAAGAGCTCCGAGTGGTACCCGGAGAGCAATAATGCAGTACTTGGCGGCTGATTCTGTTTGTCTCAGCGAGTTCCTGTTGAGTCATCCAGGGGCAAAAAGTAACACGGATGGGGCCGTCCCTAGATGGGATAAAATCTTGGCCCTTAATCAACATCCATTGTGCAATCCTCTGAGTACGTGCAACATACGACATTACATTAGGGCCCTCTCGGTGAGTGCGACCCCGTCTCTGCGAGGGGTTGAAATTAGGGTCCTGATACCATGCATCCTCAAAAATTCGGAAACTGTTCCCTCTGTGCTAAGGAAAGGCTTGCTGCGCGTGTGTCAAAAATGACAATGACCGTTCGTGCCTTTAGCCAGTTCACAGTAGCGGTATCTACCTCTTCATTGAGGTTGAGATAGCCGACTCCATCAACTATCTCGACATCCCATGCGAGAAGGTAGCTTCAGGGAAGATGCCATCGTCATAGCGCGAATCCAACAAAGTGTGGATTCGAGTTATGTCTGCGGGAGCCATCCCTTGTGCCTGAGCTGTGGCTTGGTTGGGTTGCGGTGCAGTCTGCGGGCCCCGCGTAGGGGGGATGGGTGCATACATCTGGGGAGATCGGGGTGAAGCATTAATGAGGACCGGGGTAGGCCTGTGGGGTGGGGAGGGGAGTATATGAAGAGTTGAGGTTGGACCAGGGATTGGGGGGGGGGAGAAGATATATAAGGAATAGGTTGGGATCGGGGGTAGGGTTGATATGGGTGGCGGGGGGGGACGGTAGTTAACTCAAGTTTAAGGGGGTTACAAAAACGACTGTTGAAAGTGGAGGGGTGCAGGGGGCAGGAGAGAATTTAGGTCTGGGTTAGGGCTTGGGCACTGCTAAAGGATTCGAGGTCGGGACTAAGGGGGCCAAGTCGGGATTGGGACCGGGTAATCGCCACGCAAGGGGGAGACGGTAGGACAAGGGATCACTGGTGTTTAGGATCGTAACCGAATACTGGTGGATGGGGTAGAGGTGAAGGTCAAGGCGGGAGTGGTAAAGTCATGGAGAACATGGTAGGGAAGGATGAAAGAAGGAGAGAAGGGGCGGTGCAAATTGGGCAGGAAGATGGGCGGGGAGGTTATGCATGGGAATTTGGATGGAATCGGAAACTGTGGCTAATGGAGGCGACAACAGGAGCTCTATGTTGGGGATCAAGTCCGGTGATATTGGTCGGGATAGGGGTCGCACTCAACTGGCAAGCGTGGCCCAAGTCACAGGGGGTAGTTTGTGTCAGGATGAGGACCGAAATGCTTGGAGGGCAAGAAGAGGACTGGAGGGGATGATGGGTGGGGTCAAGAGAGGGGTGTAGACTAGTTGGATGGGGGGGTAGCATGAAGGTGGGGGCTGGATATGCGAGATTACCTATGTAGCCACTCAGGTGGCCTTTCCCCAAGCTTCCAGGCGTCAGAGGCTGTTTGCTGTAGCATCCCTGACAACGGAGTCTAGGTAGGCCGAGGCGCACTGTGGTCCCTCAAGAACAGGGCGTCGAACGCCTGTCCGAATCCCCATAGGTACCTGCCAAGTCGCCTCCATGTCCCCCCTACTACCTGGGTAGTGGGTTGACTCAGCCTTGGTGCTGAGTGGGATGGTTGGCGATGGCCACTATACTCGACTTCGTGCCGAGGTCATGGCTGGCAGGGCCGGTCCTCCTGAACCGACGGGTTGTAGCGGCCCGCACCGGTCGTTCGCCTCTCCCTCCAACCCGTCCAAAAATTTCACACCTTTGGCCTACCGCCGTTACCGGACCTAGGCTGGAATAGCTACCTTCTTCCCCCTAATACAACGTGCGGTCATTATAGCTGTATCTAGACTGAAAGATGCCTCAAATACCGCTATAATGGAATAGC
>BFEA01000110.1:2426620-2445899 GCA_003427395.1 Chara braunii | reverse complement strand
GCTATAATGGAATAGCTACCTTCTTCCCCCTAATACAACGTGCGGTCATTATAGCTGTATCTAGACTGAAAGATGCCTCAAATACCGCTATAATGACCGTACGTTTCATTCAGGGGAAGAAGGTACACAAAGAAAAAGTGTGCCGGTCATGATTCAACAAAGCTCGGCGCATAGTGGAGCGTGTCCAAGCCCAAGCCTCGTACTGGTGACCGCCAGCAGAGGGGCAGGGTTCGTCTCCAATTACCGATCAGTGATCACTACCCGTCCCCCACCCCCTGCCCCCTTCGGTACACATTCTTCTGTCAACTTCCTTTACAGAGGAGACCCCTGCAAGCACAAGCTGCACAGCTACCTCTCACGGTGAAGAGGCTATCACATGTTGCTCCTCGCCCTGAGGTTCGTGACCTACGGTGCAGAGTTAGGACCGCCAGTGGGGGTCCGGCAGACTCCGGCTAACACAAAACAGAGCATTTTCGCCAGTATCATCACATTCAACTTGACGACTCATGTCGTTCCATTCAATCATTATTGCTCCACGCAAGCCGACTTCACATCAGGCTTCACTGGAAAGCACAGCGCAAACATAGTACGAACATAAAAGTACCCAACGGAGGGGAAACCCATTGCAATCCAATGAATGAAGTCATCCTTTCAGCATGTCTCGGAAGTAATACTCGCTTAAACCAACAGCACGGCCAACTCGGAAAAATGCCAGCGACGTTGTACCCCAATTGATGAACATGTGAAGAGACAGATCAGAACAACGATAGGGCAGCATGGAAATAATGTTTCGAGACCCTTCGACTAAATCGACGGGTGGACTAGAGTTGATACACGGGTGTCAATTTGTCAAACAACCTGCCAGACTGAGTCATTCATGTACACACCCTTCCTGGACTAGCAGCCTGGTGATCTTGAAGTGACAGTAAGTCCACTCGCACAAAGCCATGTTCTCAATTAACATGCACCGGGACTACGACCAGTATTCAGAACACTATGCCATTTAAAATTTAACATCCATATCGCCTGCATTCGCTGCATCACGTACCAGGTCTTGCAAATGGATGCACGACGTGCATGCATGCATGCACGATGTACATTGACCAAGAGTCCACTGGTATAGCTTGGTGGGCAGGAGGACACACATGCAGGAGGTATGTGCTGCATGCATGCAACTTGAAATACCTGCAACGGATATTTGCTAACATGATACATGTAGTTGGATGGCAGGCGTCATGCAAGCAATTATGCCCTCCTTTCTTTCAAAGCGCCCACTTATCCCATAAATGTATTTCTTTTCTTTTTTCTTTTCTCTCTGTGCATGAGTCCATATTCCACCCTGTGCAGCAGGGAACTTACTAGTTTCTTTTGTTCTGTGTTTGCATTTCATTTTTTCTTCTCTCTGTGCATGGAGTCCATATACCACCCTCTGCAGCAGGGAACTTAATATTTCTTTTGTTCTGTGTTTTGCATTTCATATTCCACCCTGCACATCCGTGCACTTACTTATGTCATGCGTCAATACTTTGACAAATTGTTCAGACTCTCACGGACTCGTCAGAAGCTTGAATGTGTGTGTGTGTGTGTTGTCATGTTAACATGTTCGCTATGTACAACTTCACAAAAAGTATCTACACACATGTATCACACACAGAGAGAGAGAGAGAGAGAGAGAGAGAGAGAGAGAGAGAGAGAGAGAGAGAGCTTAGAATCGGATCAGTAACCCACCACATCCCACGCACACGAACATTAGCACAAAGAGTCACTATCTAGTATCTGCACACAAATTGCAATATAGTTGCGCACAAAGTGACCACATCCTCAGCACACAACGCTTCATAATGGAAAAAATATCGTCTTTTATTGCAATACAGTTGTGGACAGTATTCTCAGCTTCCGGACTCCTCAAACCCCTCCTGCAAGCAGGAACTCCGAACTCCCTTCTCGTGCAATGAACAATCTCAAGTCACTCGCATCAACTTTCGAGCCACGATGTTATCAGTGGTCCAGAACACTTCAGCGCCAAACTTTCCCCCTCTCTGACAAAGTCGCAAATCAAGGTTTGAGCCTCTACGGTCCTCTACGGTCTACCCTAAGAGAAGCAAGCAGAAGCGACCCTCCCAGGGTCAAGTGGCCGCCCAAAACGCAAAACACCGAAACAAACCACGGCAACCACGAACCATCCACTGTTACGTACTACACACCTGGTCAATGACTACACACTACCAGCGTCGCGTCATGACGCCGTAATCAACTCCACCAGAAGACATCAGTCCCATGACAATGGACAGTGGATCACTGGATCGATATTACACTACCAGCAGCCTGAGGGCGGCAGTGACAACAACGCACTACATCACTCCAGTCTGCACATACCCAAACAGTACCATGACAGTTCATCGATATCACACCACCCGCAGCCTTATCGCCTGAAGGCGCCATTCAAGGCGGCAGTGACAAGTTACAACGCAGTACAAAACCGCACTCGAAAATCACATCCAAACTATCGATCCTTCGCAATTATTATGCGGCACGGTGGGCACAGTGAGATATCAAGGGGGAGGAGAGATACAAGGGAGGAGGGATACATTTCGCTAAGAACCCACACAATATCAACCTGTAAAAGGTAATATCAGTCACACAATGTCATATGATTCTTCGGTTGGACAGGGCCCGTTTTCATTAGGTACGTACGTCTCAAAGACCCCTGGCAGTTATTCCTTCAAAAATTACCATACCACGTGACACGGTGACAGTGTATGCACGTACTGAAATCCGCACCCTCGAGTACGATCTCAGGACACTCGCAAGACTTGGTGCACAAAAGGGTTTCAGGTTTGAACCGCAGACTAATCTTAACTGGCAGCACAGTGCCACACACACCCTAAATCGTACGTATCAGGTTCAACCCCGCGGATGAACACATGCTTCCCAGGACCCAAGCAAATGCGATCAAAAGCTACTTTTCAATATCAGGAATATACTCTAAATATACTCTTACCTCACAGCTGTCTCAGGAGTTATGATACTATCGTACACTACGAATGTCTCACCGACGTCCACGCCCATTCAATAACTCTTCAAGAGGATTGTATGGCCGTATGGCATGTCTTACGGTCTGTGTGTGTGGACGTTTGTATGGCCGTACAGGCACGTCTTACGGTCTCTGTGTGTGTGGACGTAGAACTAAAATTTTTGTGTGCCCATGCGTAGAGCTCTCGACTCTTTCATAGCGACTTCAATCTCGCGCTCTGCAATTCTCTCGCAGTCACAGACTCACAGGTACAGTGTTCCAATTACTCATAACGGTGGAATCATCCACTCACTATGCTCTCCTCTCTCAGTCATACCCAACTAGTAGTAGTAAGAACGCTTCTAAAAATTCAGAGAGAAGCCAGTTTTTCAATTCACTTGTATATATTTTCACTTGTCTTTTTTCCCTTCTCTCTTTCAATTCACGGTGTATGTTTTCACCTACCTTTTTTCCCCTCTCTCTCTCTCTCTCTTTCTCCACTCTCTCATGGCCTTCTCTAGGACTCTCCCAGAGACGAGGGAGAATCTTACAGCCATTCATAATGGTGGATTCCACTCACGATGCTCTCCCGGTCATATCCAAGTAGTCAGACCGCTTTTACAAATTCAGAGAGACGTATTCAACTCAGTGTGCATTTTCACCTCTCTCTCTCTCTCTTGAACTCTCTCTTGAACTCTAGTAGTACCCTCGAATTCGTCCAGAGACAAGGAGAGATTCCTACTCAAGTCCTGAGCATACATTCATCTGCCGGCACGGCCCCGCAGACTGTCGCACTATGGGAACATTCACAGTTATTCACAGTTTGCTCTCCCCAGTCCCCTTGTTTCCCTTCCTCGACGATCTCTCTGTCGTGGATCCTTTGTTTGCTGCAGACGAAGAACCGCTAGCTCCTCTCCGTGAGCGCGATCCCGATTTCTCCTCCCCTTCCTCCATCTCAATCTGCTCCCTCAGATTCGCAGCCTGCTCCCTCATTGCTTCGGTTTCCTCGATTGCTCTGTCCATGAGTTCTGCTGCCCTCTCCGCGGCCCTCCGTTTAGCCTCGTACGATCCTTCGTCGTCCGTCCCACGTCCCGTGCTGGTACCTTCGCCTGCTCTATAACCTGCTGCTCCCACTTCACTCGCTCTCTCAGACATCCTCTCTTTCGTCTCGCCAGCTCTCGCCTTGCCCTCCCTGGCCTTATCCTCCGCCTTGTCTCTGACATCCCTGGCCTTATCCTCCGTCTTTTCCTTCACGTCGTACACTCCGTCCGCTGCAGTATCCTTCGCTTCGCGCGCTCTTTCCCGCACATCCTCCGCCTTCTCCGCTGCCTTCTCCTTCACATCAGCCACTTTATCAGCGGCTTTATCCTTCATCTCTCCTACCTTCTCCTGGGCGTCTTCTGCCTTACCTGCCACCCTCTCCTTCAGCTCACTCGCCTTGTCCTGCACTCTCTCCTTCGCGTCCATGAGGCTTTCCTTGGCATCCTCCATCTTCTCGGCAACTCTGTCCTTCACTTCAACAGCCTTCTCCTTCGCGGCCTCCACCTTGTCCTTCACACCCTCTTTGAGGTCGCTGGCCTTATCTGCCGCATCCCTAAGCTTCCGCTTCGACGCCAAGTACGTCTCCGTAGCCCGTTCCGTCATCTCGTCCTTCTTCTCCTTCAGGTCCTCCATTTTCTCACTTACCTTCTCCCGCGTATCATGCAGAGTCTCGCCGATTCGATCCTTGATTGCCTCCGCTTTGTCCTTAACCTGCTCTGTCACACTGGAGGCTCTCTGCTTCGAGTCCTCCATTCTCGCAGCCATTCGTTCCTTCGCCGCCTCCGCCCTCTCCTTCGCTTCGTCTTTGACGTCAACGGCTCTGTCCTTCGCATCCTCCGTTTTTTCAGATACTCTCTCCTTTGCGTCCTCCCATTTCTCCTGCAGTCCTTCCTTGGCATCCTCGGCCCTTTCCTTTGTACGATCCTTCACGTCCTCCGCCTTCTCCTTCACATCCTCCACCTTATCTCCTGCTTTTCTTGTCGCTCTGCCAGCCTCGTACTCCGCATCATCGCGCGCTCTCCCGGCGGCACTCCTTACGTCCTGGCCAGTCTCACGACGTGCACTTTCACCCACTCCCTCTCCTCTCTTCTCCACCACGCCTACCCTCGAGGTTGTCGAAGGTCGGCCGCCCAACTTCTCTCTCACCATCTCCCCCAACTCACTCACTCTCTCCTTCACCCCATGCACCACGTCCACCAATTTGTCCTTCATTCCCTCTACGACGCCCGCGCCGCTCGTCGACGTCCTCCTTCCTTCGTCATACCCCCTCTCGTCGCTCCTAGCACGTGTTGTCGCGTAGCTGTAGCTGTCGTCCTCCCCTCTTCCGCTTCTTCCCTGCCTTCCGCTCTCCTCTTCATTCTTCCCCTCCCTCAGCCGACTCGACACCTCTTCCTTCTTCTCCCTTGCCTTTTCGCTCAAATCCTCTATCTTTTCCTGCACGATCTCCTTCATCTCCCTCGCCTTATCACCCACTTTCGCTCCCACACCTCTGCTATCCAGGACATCACGAAGCTCGTCCTCCGCCTCTTCGACTCTCCTCTTTAGTTCATCTTTCTTCTCCTTCAGCGATTCCGCCATATCCTCGGTGTCTCTCCTAGATGATCCTTCGTTGTCCCTGCCGCTCGTCGACGTTCTACGTGCGTTCCCAGCTTCACCTCTTGTCGTTCCTTCGGCGGCTTGGGATGCCCACCTCTCCCATCCCTCCACTACCTTCCCAGCTGACCCCTCAGTAGTTCTACCACCGGTGGACTGCGTGCTCCCTCCCTTCGTCGCAGATGCAAAGGGATCCCGAGCCGATGACCTCCCGCCTGAACTGCCTCCCTCCCTCGTTTCTCCCCTTTCACTATTTCCCCCTTCCTTCATTTCTTGTACCTTCTCCTTCAGTTCTTCCACCTTCTCCTTCAGGCTTTCCTTCACGTCCGACACGGTCTCTCGCACTTTATCCGTCAACCCTTCGTCCGATGCACCCCTCCTATCGTCCCTCCTCTCCCTCCTCGTCTCTTCCGGGTCAACACCCTGCAGCGACCAAACCATATCACCACCACAGAACAAAACAAACACAGCAATCGAAGAGACAATAGAATCAGCGCGCTGCGGATGATGGATGGTGGAGACTAGCGGTCCGAGCCCAGTTTCTTCATTGCGGAAGACATTCCTGACACAGATCAGATCTAACACTTCGGCACAGAAATTTCAACAGCTCAAACGGAGAGGCGACCCTCTACGATGTGAATAAATTGATCGCACGCTCTACGACACATGATTAAATCGAACGCATGAAAGACAAACACCATCGATCGACGGTCAGCATGCAATAAAACACAGACAATACCCGAAATCCGTAACAACAACACGAATCCGGACACTGTACACCCCTCGACACGAATGCGCATGTAAAGAGTGTCGTACACAACTCGACGACGCTCCTCGCTCCTACCCAAAGGAGCGCTTCAAATTACCCCCTTCTGAAACAGCTGATACATAAACGACAAAAAAAAAAAAAAAAAAAAAAAAAAAAAAAAAAAAAAACTCACTAAGTCCTCGAGATCAACCCGACCCGGTGAGACCACCAACCACGACACAAATCTCATATGTCCAGAGTCGTTAATGGTGGGAGAAGCTGGGGTCGTGGAGGTGGAACAACCAAACGGAGTCGCAATCCTCATGACCCCCAGCCTCCCCAGGGACTCCCACCCCAGGGACTCCCACCCCCAACGAAGTGAATATTTGACAACGGACTACACGGCAGAAATCAATCCCCGCAATCAAAAGAGAAATCAACACGAACTGGCACTGTTGAAATACCTGAATTCATCACTGAAATCAAACGACTTCAAAATGACAATCTTCAATTGCCTAATGCCGATCAGTTTAAATCATAATCTTCAATAACCTAATGCCGATCAGTTTTAAATAATAATCTTCAATAACCTAATGCCGGTCAATTTGATGACCGTATCTCAACACGTCCCCCTCTTAAAAAAAGAAAGGGTTCCCGCGACATGATAGCAGACCAGCTTTAGGAGCTCTCTCTACTTTCCACATGCGCAAACAACAAAACATATGGCAGCATATCTTTCCATGGGCAACGTAGGGGAAGATTCATTCACATTTTACAAAACCAAGAAAAATGGAGCGAGGCTCTTCGAGTTTGGGAAAACAAACTACCGGAAGTCACTACGATAAACAAATCATCGAGAAAGTAATGAAGATACTAGATCTCAACGCACAAAAACATAAACAACAAAAACAAATCTCCGAAAGATAACGACAATAAACAAATACCCGGAAGAGTAATGAGCATTGACGAAGTACAAAAGAAATTTCATCTCCTCGCACAACAGAACGACCGCCAACAAATAATAAGCAATAAGCAGTAGACAGAGTCCTATAACGAAGGGGTTCAAATGTCCCCGGCTCTTCTGCATGCTTCCGCATGCTACGTCAGCAGCATCCACGAATATACTCTTTTCCCTCTGACCAAACGGTCAACAGAAAAACAAGATAATCTCGATAACGAGCCTGCAAACCGTGCAATGCGGTGCATCCAGCGAACCCTCCATTTTACGGACGAGTTCCAATCCCCGACTTAAAATCCCCGGCACGAATACATTCATTTCCCTCTTGACCAAACAGTCCAAAGAAACAAGATATTCACGACAACGAGACTGAAAACCGCGCTTCCAGCGAGCCCTCATGTCGTACGGTGAGGTTCAAATCCCCGGCTTTCCTGCATGCGTCAACAAAAAACTCCCACTCATAAACACGAATATTATCCCCGGCTTTTCTGCATGCGTCAACAAAAAACTCCCACTCAAACGGGCACGAATATTTTCCTCTACATCAAACAGTCACGCAAAGAAACAAGACATTCACGATGACGAACCAGTATCCAGTGAGCCTTCATTTAAAAAAAAAAAAGCAAGCCCCCGACCAATGATGGCATACATAAATCGAGAAAAAATGACGGGTGCAATGTGCCCAGGTGAAAAGCCGTCGCGCCGCGTGAGCTAGAGTTTGGCTAGTGAAAAAATATAAGGGTCTAACTTTGACCCTTCATTTTCAGAGACTAAACCCGAAGGAAAACCAACCGATAGGCCGCGTTTTCATCTGCTACGCAGCTCACGTGCGTACCCGGCCTTCCCATTTTACGGTCGCAGGACGTGACGGCGCTTCCGGCCTTCCACAGCGTCCATTCCCTCCTGATTCACCCATGAACTCAAATGCACGGGACATACGCACTGCCCCAAAACACAGCTCTTGTGACGCACGTGCGGAGGGCACGTGCGGAGATGGTGAGAGAGAGAGAGAGGCGATGAACACACACGAGAAGCAGCAGCTGAGTGAAGGTCCAATCCGGCTCAATGAGAGCGAACAACTGAATGAATGAACTGACCGCGGACCTGGGCCTAGGCCGAAGTGATATACTGGCCTAGGTCCAGGTATTGGAAACAACCTTGAACCTGGTACCGGACCAGGGTCAGGCCGACGACCTGAAACTGGTCCGGTCTCACTGCCGGGCCGTAGGGGTACCGCTACAGCTCTGCCATGCTCAAATGCTTCCGCTGCCCCAAAACACAGCTCTGACATGCTCGAGTGCTTCCGTATCTGAATGCAGTTCAGGCACTAATCACTAGATAGGTCGGTCGTGCTCACGTGCTCCCGTATCTGACTGCAGTTCAGGTACTCATCCACAAGGTCAATCGCTCTCACATGCGCTCGCGTATCTGGCCTCCCTCCCACAATGAATTAAAAGATTCACCCTCTCTCTCTCTCTCTCTCACACACACACACACACACACACACACACAGTCACTCGCTCTCCCATGCGCTCGCATATCTGACCTTTTCCCCACACATTTCCACAACACACAAGCCAAACCATCTCTGATCATCTCCCGTAACCCTACTACTGAAAGGGCGGAATAATTGGCACTGCGAAGTACATCAATTTACACCGTCAGACCAAACTCTACGCTGGTTTCCGCATACGATGGCTTCCATATCATTACGCGACAACAAACACACCACCTCTACGATCTCTACCTTTTCTACCTGGATGGCACGCCTAGTCATTAAATATGTATGTAGACAGAACGTCGTTCCAAAAACAGCTTTAGCGACCGGCCGTTGTACTCGAGTGAAGACGGTAGTCAATTCCCATCTCTACAATCTCTACCCTGTCTACCTGAATGGCACGCCTAGTCATTACCGCTGCATGTAGACAGAACGTGGTTCCAAAAACAGCGTTAGTGCCGGGCCGTTGTACTTTAATGAAGACGGTAGTTAATTTCCAATTCCCCTCCCACAAACCTCGATTCACGGCAAGGACAGATTTAATCGACTCTCCACTCACATATTTGCGACTTGCCCTCACGAGATATAATGTGCGTCGAGAAAACGTTACTCAACAACCTCGACGACAACCACATCTGGCAGTGGACAGTGTGGTATTACCTGCCCATAAATCGACTCTCCACTCGTGTATTTGCGACTATACCTCACCAGATATAATGTGCGTCGAGAAAACGTTGAACTAAAACGGACGGAACCTCGCCGACAACCACATCTGGCAATGGACAGTGTGGTAACAAGAACTGAAATGGGAAACGCCAACGACAATCGTATAGTACGATACGTTTGGAAACGCCCTTCCCTAAATGACACATACATAAGGATGGAAGCACTTCCTTCCGCATTTCCTTCCCTTCCCAGGCTTCCCCCACTCGTATCCACCTCCACGGGAAAGAACGTCTACACAGACTACACATAGTCGACGACTCGTCGGAAAAAAAGGTCTGCATGTAGTCCACGCACATTCAACATTAAGCACGGTAGGATACGATAATTTCACACAAGTGGATCAGTAATTTCAAAAGGTCTGCANGTAATTTCAAAAGGTCTGCATGTAGTCCACGCACATTCAACATTAAGCACGGTAGGATACGATAATTTCACACAAGTGGATCAGTAATTTCAAAAAAGTGGACTTCTCCTTCGTTCATGCAAATTTAATTGACGAGATAGTGAGCGGCGTGCGCCGTCCACTTCAAGGTCTACACGTAGTACCCGCACTTAAAACACTAATGTAGGAGGATACAATAATTTCACTGTAAATACGGTACGATACGATAGTTTCCCCGCACTTAAAACATTAAATGTAGGAGGATACGATAATTTCACAGTAATACGGTAGGATACGACAATTTCACACAAGTGGATCAGTAATTTTACACAAGTGGTCTTCTCCTTCGTGCATACGAATCATTGACGAGATAATGTGCGTGCGCCGTCCAATTGTGATTTACAAAACAGTGAACCGTTCAGGGAACGTACCTCTCTCCGAGACGCAGACGCAGTGATCATTCTCGAAGAACCCGTCGATGATCCCGAGAATCGGGTACCGATCCCAATCAAAAGGGCAGGTGGCACAATACCCAGCTCCCGACACGAGCCAGCTCCACGGTCCCAACCAGCACCTCCACGCCATGCGAGCGCTGAAGACCTGGCCGTAGCAAGGTCACGGACAGCTCCGCCTCCCACCAACGAAGTCAAAGTCAACAGTTGATCTACAGACTCATCTGCAGACAACATCGACGTCACAGAGTCCAATTCATGAGCGTCCTTCGCTTCCTGCCCCGGTAAATTCTTGCCCGCCAGAAGAAGCCGGCGGCTACCTTCAAGCGCAGGAACCCCATTGAACTCCCTCCAACCCAACAGGCGAGCAAGGAAGGGCACGAGAGAGAACCGCCTCCTCCAAGGCTGCATTTCCCGCCTTCCAAAACCGATCGATGACGTGGACGTCGAACGGATGCTCCACGTGTCAGCATTGACTCCACCCCTGGCCCAACGGCGAAAAGCATAGACGGCCGCCATGGGCACTCCTCTCTTCTTCAAACTACCGTTCATACCCGTTCCGGATCTGCAGATATTCCACCTCTGTGTCAATCCGCGCGGTGCCAACACAGCCTGACCAGCCATTGCCCTGAGCAACCTCGCCCTTGACCACTCACAAGGTGTCAATTTATGGCTCGCCAACGCTAACCTTGTCCAGCAGACAGGCTCAGACAGCCACTGACCAACGCTCACACTATTCGCACACTGATGAACTCGCGTCAACTGGAGTCAACGCTGCCAAAACAACGACGGACGACAGGTCGCAAACTGCTGAAACTCGAGTCAACGCGCTCTCCAAGAGACGATGGAGCGATCAGTCAACTTCAATCCGCACGTGAGATATCATACACAGTAGCCTAGACCAATCACCACCAACGACGAGAAAAGGTACACGTGGCTCGGCCAGGACTCCTGTGCGAGTCCACAAGCCAAGGACAAAGGACTCATAGAGAACGATGACTACAAGAGAACTGGCTCGTCGACGACCAACACCTCCGCGATTCACAGCCAGAGATACAGCCGGAATCGGGAAAACACAGTGTACACTTCTCCGTGGCAACAACAAGCCACCCTGCTTCCGCTTCTCAGTCCGCCCTATAAATCCTCCTCCGTCTGCTAGGCGCTTTTTCACTACTACAGAAGCGCACTGCGTTGAAGCTCAACACTGCACAGGAGTGGTGAGCACAGCGTCAAATAAATACAGGTGCAGTGTTGAGAAACGCCACCCGGCCGGCGGGAAAGCAACCACTCGTCACCTCTCCCGCCTCTGCTTTGGACCAGGTCCGAAAAACGGACGTGTCCAAAATGACCCGCTCACCGCGCTCAAAACGAAGCGCCCCCCAAAACATGCCCGCGCGACAAGCAGACCGCATCTGAACCTAGTCTGTCGACACGTCCAAGAGCTGGCTCGAAATTCACCGAGTGGGGTCGCGGGGGCCAGACCGCGAAGTCCAGGGCGGTTCGTTGCCACGTCGACACAAAAGCGCACCCTGTGGTCGCAAAGTTTAGACCAGGTCTACTGAAGGATTCCAGGCTACGTGGTGCGCCCGGAAGAAGCTGCAAACCACCAAACGTGGCTGGTCGATCGGACTTTTTTTTTGGGGTTTTCTTTTTAAAAAAGGGCGACAAGCTTGAGATATCAGCTTTGAACTGACTGGCCCAATTCAGAATTATTTCTCGCTTTTCATCTCATTGGAACTGGATTAGAACTCGGGTTTGCGTTTTAACAGTTCGGGGATTTACCAACTGAGCTGGGCTCGTTGGTGATCAGTCAGAGAAGTCCTGGCATGTACCGTGTACCTGGCAAGTGCCCTAGGTCCAGAGGAAGAGAGTTGGACGGATGTCGCATTTATCCAAACCAACTGGTCGAAAACCGCCAGACCTACGGCCAGAATTGCAAAGCACGCTGCGTCAGGGAACTAGCACAAAAGCAAACAATGGTCAGATTTGACAGGTAAACGTGGCTGGTCGATCAGACTTTTTTTTTTTTTTTTCAAAAAGGGCAACAGGCTCGAGACATCAGCTTTGAACTGACTGGCCCAATTCAGAGTTATTTTACGCTGTTCATCTTATTGGAGCTGGAGTCGAACATGGGTTTCCATTTTAATAGTTTGGGGGTGTACCCACTGAATGGGCTCCTTGGTGATCAGTCGGAGAAGTCCCCGCTTGTGTACCTGGCAAGTGCTTTGTTTGCCCCAGGTCCATAGGAAGAGAGTTGGACGGATGTCTATCCAAACCAACTGGTTGAAAAGTTGACGAAAACCACCAGACCTACGGCCAGAATTGCAAAGCACGCTGCGTCAGGGAACTAGCACAAAAGCAGATGGACTTACAAAAGAATGGTTTACTCACTTAGCAACTCTTCCTGGAAGACAATCTTCAATTGCCGGAGGACATTTTTAAAAATATTACAAGGCTAAACTATTCAATTATCGGAGGACATCCAGCGGCCTAGCCCAATTGGTTAGGCATGCAAGTGGCGTTCGGGACATCGTGGGTTCAATCACCACGGCCGCCTGTGGGACGCTCGGTGCCAACCAACTAAGATGGTCAGCTGGATCCTCCCAGTCGGTATTACTAAGGTCTTCATCCCTGCACCCTAAACACTAGTGCGCGTGTGAGTCCGTTGTGTGTGGCGTGTGGGAGAGTGTTGGCTTTAGACACTAATGTTACTCGATGGGGGGAGGGGGAGATGAGAAGGGAGGCACAGTCACTGGCAAATGCTTGGTCCCTGTGTTAGCCGGGCCCCCACTGGCGGCCCCAACCCTGCACCCTAAACACTAGAGCAAAAGGGCAAAGGGGCAAACATGCCGTTACCTCCCTCCACCAAGAGAGGTTATAACTTCACTTCACCGAAGAGAGGTAGAAAGCTATGCTTGAAGGGGTCCCCTGTATAGCCTTAGGAGTAGTGGTAGGTAGTGAAAGGAAAAAACATACTATGTTCCGGGACATCACAGAAATCCAGTTGAAATATGTGACGTGAGAGAAAAATAAACATATAGTTGTCCCCCTATGAGGAGAAGACAGCTTTTAAAAAAATAAAAAAGAGGGGAAACTAGGCGGGAGTCGTAGAAACGAGTTATAAGTGCACTATGGACCAAGGTACAGTTTCAAACTGCAGATCGGGCAATGTATACAACCCAGCTTTTTGGCCAGGCCCAGGTAGGGTGCCTGCAGTGCAATTGCAAACTGTATCTTGCCCCATAGTGCAATTATAACTCGTTTTTGTGACTCTACTGAAGTTACAAAAAGTTAAAAAGAATCTGAACAGGACAGCCTTTATGGTCTTTTTATTATCATTATACCCCATAGCAGCCAGCCCCAGTTCAAGCCTCAAACGAGTGAAAATGCAGTGGCTGCACCCAACTTGCAGGTGGGCGATACCAGTCAGGGGTCAGCCGGTCGCAACTTCCATGGGCCAGTCACTGTGCTTCCCCTCCGGACCTCCGGTCTCCTCCCCCAACAAACTATTATACCGCGTTCCACGCAGAGGCGCAGCCTGGAGGATATCTCAACCCTGCAGGGCAATTGTTAGAAAACATATGTTCATGGAGTGTGTACCTGACTGTTTTAGGGGTGTTTACTTGACTGTTTTACGGGTGGCACTGTGTACCTGACTGTACTTAGGGGCTGTTTTGGGGTCTGGGCTTTATTGAATTTGGGGCAGTTTTTTTGGTAGTATGTACATTCGAAATGTTCGATCAGTCCGAATCCACAAGGCCGTAAAACCATCTAGATACGTCTAGAAAACAGGATCTCCGCCATCAGCTCAAACCAATCACTCGTGTTACGATGAGAAAGATCTCAAAGTAGGGGCCTCGACCAACGGCACACGAAACAAAAACTGTAAAAAGTGGTTGTATACATTTATTACTATTCGTAGTAAACAGATGGATGGTGCTATATTTTTGGGAAGATGCAGTGGTCTCTCGACCAAAAACCAGCATTATTACTGAAAAGAAAAAAAAATAGAAGTGGACACTGTCCAGAGCCAAATCGCCCTCCCTCATTATGAAAACCCTACTGGCTTACCTAAGACAATACAAAGACATCCAAAGAATGAATCTCCTTTATACTAAAGGAAGCAATTCCAGTCTGGTCTTTTTTTTTTGATGATCTCTCATTAATGGTTGATGCAACTCTTGATCATATGAAAGCAGTTAGAGTATTAATGAACAAATTTTATAAGTTATTAAATATGAGAGTCAATTGATGAGACTTACCTTATGAGGATGGATATATCACCAAAGGGTAAGACCACTAGAAACCCCTCATATTAAATGGATCTCTCTAGAAATATCAATCAGAATCTTAGGTATATACCTATCGGTAAAAGGAAAATCAACAACAAACAACGATAAGATTATGCAAAATGCTCAAACCAAATTTGAACTTTGGAAGAACAAACACACCTCCATCATAGGTCATTCCCTAGTAATTAACAATGTAGTTGTAGCATCTATGTGGTAGAAATCGATCATATAGGCACCCGATGACTTATCAATCAAATTATTTCACAAACAACTGAAGGTTTTTCTGTGGAGAGGCGACCACGATTGCAAAAATATCATTAGTGTAGCGGCATGGTCTTCCATAATCCAGCCCAAGTCCAAAAGTGGGCTGGGTATCATTGATCCTGCCACTCAGACCATAGCTCTCTCACTACAATGGATCAAGAGGCTGCTATTCAATCCACAAATTCTATGAAACACCCTAGCATGAAAACAACTGAGGAGACTAACTCTTCTCTCTGATAGTGCAGTCGACCCGACAATGTTATTAAAAAACTAAGAATGGTCAATCCTACGAGGCAAGACAATATATTAGTAAGGACTCATTCTGGATTAAAATTCTGAAGACTTTGAGAGATATTTTATTGTCAAACAAACACCATCCTCAAAGGTCGGGAGAGATTCTCCTTCAACCAACAATGAATGAATTAGAGATTCTCAAGGCTGTACCCCACACTGCAATGAGAACTCTTGGAAATCATAAATTATGAAAGACATTAGAAGAATCAAAGATATTTGGGATGAAGAAACCAAGGATTGGATTCTCCGTAACGCCTTGTCCACGAAACTTAAACAATATCACCATGTGAATAAAAACCTATAAAGAATCATAGACTTGATCCCCTTGGAGTGGGTGCGGATCCTTAAAAAACGTAAAAATCATTTGGAGGCCTTAGGGGTGGGCACCAGAACAAATAGACATTTTCACACAGAACATGTTCATTATGGGAAGGACAACAATTATCTGGGTCATCTGACAAAGGAGATGCACAAATGAATGAGAGGGTGTTAGACTTGTTGGCCCATTATTCTCCGAGAATATCAAACTGCAAGTGCAAACTGACATTTTGGCGCAATGGGAAAGAGTTAAAGACAAGCTACAACATAATTCTTTAAAATCAGACATTCTCAAAGTCATCAAAACTTTCAGCAGTGACTTGTTAAGGGGGTAAGATGGGGGCAAAATTGAGAGGGTAGAATGGAAAGGAGGAACAAAAGATGAAGGGCATGCGATAAATATAAATTACAAGTTAATATTTAATGGGTGGACTAAGGTAGATCCCTCAATCCCTTTTTCGCCCAATGCAAGACTTTCCTAATTCTTTCCCCCCACCTCTCAATGCGATTATCCTTTTGTCCTGGTACGGTCAGGGTACGTTGGATGCTCCGCAAATCTGTGTTGGAGACACATGCAAGCAATTACAATAGTGATTATCCCATGGATGGGATCAGGTTTCACAAAAAGCTAAGACTAAAAGATCACATATGGTACCCTGTTTGGGGTGAAGAGGCTCAAACCTAGTATTTCCACCAGATGCATCTTCCCGCCAATACATGGAGTGATACACATAGATCATGATAGGGGGGGATACTCATATCACCCTGCCTACCATGGTCTTGCAATAAATTACAATTTCTCAGTCAAATTGTATACACTGTGTTCGACTTTGTAGTTTGTTTACTTGCTGTTTCTTTGTTTTGAGCTTTGCGGGACTTGATCCCGTGACCTGTAACTCAGATCATGATAGGGAGGGATGCTTATATCACCCTATCTATCATGGTCTTGCAATAAATCGCAATTTCCAGGTTGAGTTGTGTACATTGTGTTCGACTTTGTAGAAGTTTGTTTAATTGTTGTTTCTTTGTTTTGAGCTTTGCGGGACTTGATTCTGTGACCTGTAACTTGTGTGTTTTGTTTGTAAGTGTTGCGCCCTATGTGACTTTATCCCTGAGTCTATCACTAGTAGTCTATGTTTAATAGCCTTAGGTCATTCGACCTTTTCCTTTTGCCTTCTCATAGGTCTAGATCCCCTTTTCCCCCTGTTTACATCTAGATACAAATGAGTCTTCAGTTGTTGTCTTTGAAGTCCGTCGTAGTAGATCTAGGCAGAGGGTAGAAGTAGCGGGCAAGAAATCTGGTTTGGGTCTTTTCACGTTTTCGTTGGCTGGGGAAACTCTGCCCGTCCGTTGTTGGAGCGCTGCTGCTCCATTTTGGGCGAGGTCATCTTCTTCCTCGAAGCACATTCATAGTTGGGGGTTGGGAAACGAACTCAAAGATCGCACTGCTGCTATTTCGCAGCTCTGCATGAGAGCTTCCACGTGACTATGTTGTTGGGTTTGCCAGTGGCGCTGCCATCTTCCACTTGGCAGCCACATCTGTTGTTCCTCCTCACGAGGGATTTCATCTTCTTCGAAGTGCCGGACTGGTTGTCTCCTTCTTCATCAGGACTTCCAGTATAGCACTCTTGTGCGGGTGTTGAGCTGGCGCTACTACATTGGGGTTGCTGGTTCATATTGACACCTTGTGACAAATGTGGGGTTACTGTTGCTACAACAGCCATGACCAGGGGTATGAGGTGACGAGGAGGAAGAAGAAGACTCATGCATACTTCGTTGAACACTTGCTTTTGGTTGCTCGGGGTTGTTGTAAACGCGGTTGTGATTCATGGAACAAGTTGTCAAGTACTATGGATTGATTGGAGAAGGACGAAGGATTGCAAAATTGAAATTCGTTTTTCAATTCTCTACGTATTTTTAACTTTCGATGTGCATATCTCCTCTGTGGTTTTGCTTGGATTTGCCTCCTTCGAGTCTACTCTACAATTGCATGCGTGTACGAGAACATGTGAATTTGTTGTGGATTGAAGTTCAATCGGGTACGTAACAGTCTACCGAGTCTTAAAAAAATAAGAAAAAAAATGACGATTGCCACTAGACCTTTTTCCGAAACCCCAAACCAAACCGTCATAGCCTTGATGTATAACACATGCATACAGGTACAGATTTGCAACTAGTCTTCTTTGAGATGTGACATGCTCATTGCACGATGTATCATCAGAGACAGAAACAAAAAAATGACTTTTCATAGCAGAAGCATCATTTCATGAGTGCATCCAACACATTTATATAGCTACACACGAGAAAGTAACATTCTCCCAGATGTGACATGCTCATAGTAGGACGTGATACTTGCGGCATTTATGTTTTTTTTTTCTCTCACGCCTCCATCTCTTATTTTGATTTGATTCTCGCCCTCATTTTTTCTCTTTCTCCCCCCCGCCTCCCCTCCTTGCACCCTTTTTTCTTCTTCCTTTTTATCCTCTTCCAATTCTCATTAGTTTTCCTCCCCCTCATCGGCTCTCCCTCCCCTTCTCCCCCCTTTTTTTTTATCCTATGTGTTTCTCTGGTCTTCATGCATTACACTTGCCAAAATTCCCTCCCTACCTGCTATATAATGGATTGGTTGAAACTCGTGTTGTCACTCTTGGATGCCCTCGTGTTTTGGTTGCGAGTGATGCATTTTTTTATGAAGTGTCTTACTGAACAATGAGGTATGTTATCGCAAAAATGAAAAACAGGTGTGGTAGGAATCATAGATACCACCCCCCGTCCTTCTAAGTTTCCTCTCTTTGTCATCTCCCTAGCTATGCTCATATGACTTATGCAACTATGATTGCCATGCTCTTCTAACCCACATCTGTCTTTATGCCTCCCCTCCCCCCTCCCACTGCGAACATCAACTGTCTCCGCCTGATGCCGTTCAGGGGAACCAACAACCGATCTTTAAGAGGCAGGCACCAAACTTGTCCAAGAAGGTGCATGAAGCCCAACTTGAATGGGGATTGTACCCAAGACCTCCTAAATGCCACTTGCATGCCTTACCAACTAAGCTAGGTTACTGGATCGTGACATACTTTTCGTCAGGAACGGCCACACCCATAACAATGTTTTGAGGGCCACGTATTATTTCATGTGGTTGCATTTGTGGTTTGATTCGCTTACTCAAGGCCATAATTGTTGTCAGTTACATTTAGGAAAGCGTTAGTGTGAGTAGTACTCAGTATTGGCCTGAAGGCGTTGCGAAAAAAGAGACGGCCAGCAGAGTCCGAGTCGGCCTATGGTATGGTTGACTATGCTAAACTTTTCCACACAACGCTCCACTTCGCTACTCTACGGGCATGCCTACCGGAACCTGAAAAAAACCTCCTCACTACACGACAAAATGCAATTGACTTCAAGTTACCGTGAGGGAACGAGTGCGCAGCCCATAGTTCGTTTGGTTATGTGCTTCGGGAAGGGTAAGGTAGTGAATATGTTGTATATCTGTTTTGTTATGTTCGCTATACACAACCCGAAGAGAGTGTGTGTGTGGGGTCCTGGTTGATGCTTTATTCACGATGTTTATGGGCTGGACCCAATTTCCAACAAGTGGCGTTACCCATCAATAGACAGGAGAATGTATGTGCGTGTGTATGTGCGTGTGTGTGTGTGTGTGTGTGTGTGTGTGTGTGTGTGTGTGTGTGTGTGTGTGTGTGTG
>BFEA01000110.1:2409814-2421489 GCA_003427395.1 Chara braunii | reverse complement strand
CTCTCTCTCT
Organism: Chara braunii; assembly: GCA_003427395.1. Lineage (NCBI taxonomy): Eukaryota > Viridiplantae > Streptophyta > Charophyceae > Charales > Characeae > Chara > Chara braunii. The sequence goes on along the minus strand of BFEA01000110.1, from coordinate 2,421,479 downwards.
CTCTCTCTCTCTCTCTCTCTCTCTCTCTCTCTCTCTCTCTCTCTCTCTCTCTCTCTCTCTCTCTCTCTCTCTCTCTAGGGGATCGCTAACTCTGGGCGACGTGGTGAGGACCGTGGGTCCTTATATAATATCAGTCAAATGCATGTCGGGCAGACTGTCGAGGTTCAACCTCCTGATAAGTCGGTGAAAGTTCGTGGAAACAGTCTGGCACAGTGATGCTTTTTTTGTGGAGTTGTGACTAGCCAACATGACAACACGCACACATACACACAGACATAATCAGTTATGTGTGTCTTTCTTTTGGTTTGTTTCTTTGCGTGCCTTTCTCGCTGTTTTCTCTGTATGTCGGTGTTGCTGTTTTTTTCTCTTACTTTGTGTTTGAGTGAGCACCTTCAAGCAGTGCTAAACAGTCGGTGGTCCAGTGTTTAGAGTGCCTGCAGGACCCCCTTAGGGGAGCTGCTCTGTTTGTGACGTCTGTGCGGTGCGTGTGGTCTATAGGTGATGACAGACGTCCGTCGGGAGTGTTTTGTGTGTTCGAGTGAGCACCTTCAAGAAGTGCTAAACAGTCGGTGGTCCGGTGTTTAGAGTGCCTGCAGGACTCTTAGGGGAGCTTCTCTGTTTGTGATGTCTGTGCGGTGTGTGTGGTCTATGGGTGATGACAGACGTCCGTATGGAGTGTTTTGTGTGTTTGAGTGAGCACCTTCAAGAAGTGCTAAACAGTCGGTGGTCCGGTGTTTAGAATGCCTGCAGGACTCTTAGGGGAGCCACTCTGTTCGTGATGTCTGTGTGGTACGTATGGTCTATATGGGTGATGACAGACTGTCCGTCTGAGTGACTCCCTGGCGCAGCGGGTGGTGGGAACCAAGAGTCTGCGGACTTAACTCGTGACGTGAGTAGGTGATGTGCTGCTTTGCTCCGTGTTGGATGTGTAGACTGCCTTGTCTCCGCTCTGCTGCGGCCTTGCTGCCCGTCTCTCTTGCGGTGCACATTGCTCTTTGTAAGCTGCTGTGTTCACGATGTGGTGTGGCTGCGGTGTTGGTGTTGCCATGTGCTTCGCTGCACTGCTGCCTTGCTTCCCATCCGCCTTCCTTGCTTGTGTCCGTGTAGTGTGGCTGCTGTGTTGGTGTTGCCTTGTGCTTAGCCGTGCCGCTTGTCCACTTGCCCTGTTTTTCATTGTGGTCGTTTCTGGCGTTGTGCAGTTGAGGTTGCTCCAGCAGCGTTGCCTGGTGCTTCGCTGAGTTGTTGCTCGCTGCTGTGTTCCGCTTGTGGACAGTCTGCCTTCAACATGGGTCGAAGGGTTCATGACCCAAACCATCAATACGGGGATTCTGCAGATTGTCGAGGGTTCAGCCTCCTGACGAGTCGGTGCAACTCCGACAAAACAATCTTCTATCATCAGTTTTTTATTTTTTAGAACTTGCTTTTTTTTTCAGACTTGTACTTTTTCTTGCTTGTCAGCCTCTGTGTTGCCTGCTTTTTCCGCTTGTGTGTTGGGTGGCCCTCGTGCCTACCCCGTGCCCTCCAACCTCTGTGCTGCCTTGCAGCCCTTGCTGCTTACTATCTCTGTTTTTTTTTTTTTTTCTGCTGCTTATTGTCTTTTCACGGCCTTTAGACTCGACTCCACTCAGATATGTATTCTCCTCCTGAGGTGTTGTGGTGGTATGGTGCATGGTCCTTTACTGCCATGTGTGTTCACATACATCTTCACACACAGCCAGAACTCACCTGGCTTGTTCGGCCCAGATTTGGGCTCAGACCAGGTTCAGTGGACTTGGGCAGGGTCGGGCCCAGGGCAGCTGAGTGGGGCCCAGGATCAGGCTCGGGGGCGTTGTATTCAGCAGAGTTGGGGCTGACAGACTGTGCAATGTCCGCTGTTTCCTGTTAGTCTCAGCAGAGTCGGGGGCGACAGACTGTGCAATGTCCCGCGGTAATTGCGGTCAGGTACATGTAGAAAAGTGTGAGTGTGAGTATCCCCTGAGGGCATACTCACACTAGTACTTTTTCACTTATTTCTGGACGGAATTGCGGCCAGATGCATACAGGTCCGCCCGTAAATGAAGCCAGATACAGTTAAAATAGTGATAGGGTGACTGCGCCCTCAGTTTGAAAGGCATAGGTAGTATCAGATGCACGGAGAGCCACCACAGCTGAGCTGGGCAATGGCTGCCGTCCTGCATCATGATGGATGCTTCAGGGTCTGCGGGTTTGTTGAGCTTCTGTGCCAGTGCTGTGGTGCACAGTCTGACATATGGACTTGCCAATCTCATGGCTCCTCTGCGCGCCTGTCGGTCTGTACAGCTATGAACCTACAGTCTTGTCTTCACGTAAAAGCTTGAAGTTCTCTCTTTCTTTGTAGGTGAACTTCCTTTCTGGTGTGGTTTGCAGGTTGCTGTCTGCCTCTGTTTATAAAATTACTCTTTTTTTTGTTATGCACACTCAATCTGCCTTTCAGACTACCTCTCAAAGCAACCTTAAAAAATAAAAATAAAAATAAAATAAATAAATAAATAAATAAAATCTTCTTCCCTTTTTTTCCCTATTTGTCATTGCAGGAGGCTCAGCCTGCTTTTAGTGCAATTCCCTCGTCCCTCTGGCCTAAGAAGAAAAGAACGGTTTGGAAAAGGTTTTGAAATCACAATAAGGGCCTCGCCACACCACTGTAGAATCAGAAAAAGTACAAGTGCATGGTCCCGCGGCGTGTGACCAGATGCATCCGTTACTATGAATAGCAACGGATGCATCTTGCCACTCTCTGCGGAAGGTGCACTCGTACTTTTTTCCATTTCGACAGTGGTGTGGCGAGGCCCTGAAACATCCTTCTCACTGTTTCTCAGTCCTTCAGGAAACCACATCCGACAAAAATTGGAACGATAAATAAATAAATAAATAAAAGTGGAACGATACAGAGAAGATTAGCATGGCCTGCGCGCTCCTGATGACATGCATAAACCGAAAAATGGTCCAATTTAAGAAGAAAAAGAAGAAGAAGAAAAAACAAACAAACAATTGGACATCCTCGCTTCCACTCAAGCTGATCCATTCATTGCCCCATGGTGCCAACTGCCAAAGCAAGTGCTCAAGCAACTTCTGCCTATGGTGTACCGGCCCTTCCGCTGAATGGACGACTGACGACAAACAGATGACGAGTCCAAAATTCAAATCAAATCCTTGATTGTAACCCTAGGGGGCTATCCCCTTTAGCAAAAAAAAAGACAAAAAAAAAACAAAAAAAAAACATACGGTAAGTGATTAGTTTGAAAATGATTGGTCAGCTGAATGGACAACTGTCGATAAACAGATAATGAGTCCAATATTGAAATCAAATCTTTTTTTTTTTTTTTTTTTTGGGGGGGTGGGGTGGGGAAATCAAATCCGTGATTGTAACCTTCGGGCTATTCCCTATTACCCAGAAACATAAAACAAAACTCTACAGTAAGTGATTAGTTTGCATTTATTATTGCTCACTCCGGGCACTCCCTATAATAATAGGTGCCGCACGTAAAAGTAATGCTATGGTTTCCCGGAAAATAGGTACATGTAGATACATAGACTTAGAGAGAGAGAGAGAGAGAGAGAGAGAGAGAGAGAGAGAGAGAGAGAGAGAGAGAGAGAGAGAGAGAGAGAGAGATGGCACATGCAATGTCTACAAACGCCACCAACTCGATGCAGCAAGGGTGCTTGGAAAAAGATCTAAGCACGTGCCCCCTCTCTCGCTCCCTCGCCATGACCTTCTCCAAATCACCATGATGGACTCCATGAAGCGACCTTCGTAACTCTCTCGATGTCCCCCTCTTGTAGGTGCTTGCACACAGCCTGCCAATGGTGTTCAGACCTGCGCTCAACCCATCGATCGCAACATGATTTGCAAACGATCGCTAAAAGTACTTGATATTCCCAATTACATATTTCATGAACCTTTTGTCCTGTCCAGATTCGACAGTTAATTCAATCGGTTGAGCTTAAAGAATTAGCCTTAGAAGAAAAAGAAAAAAAAAAATGCACCGGGGGAGGAGGGGAGGCTTCTCTACTCTGGCAGGTGATATAAGAAGCACCCTGCTGGAGTAGATTCACCTCGGTTATTAAAAAAAAAAAAAAAAAAAAAAAAAAAAAAGATTCGCCCCGATTGACAATTGATGGCACTTGCAAGTGACCTGCTGGAGTAGATTCCTCCCCCCGCCCCCCGTTTTCATACGCTTCGCGAAATTTGAAGCCAAGCTTATGAAAACTGGAGGGGGGGTGAATCTACACTGGCAGGGGAGCCTACTGGAGTAGATTCCCCCCCCCGTTTTCATACGCTTCACGAAATTTGAAGGCAAGCTTATGAAAACTGGGGAGTCGAATCTACTCCAGCAGGGGAGCCTGCTGGAGTAGATACCCCCGCGTTTTCATACGCTTCACGAAATTTGAAGGCAAGCTTATGAAACCTTGGGCGGGTGAATCTACTCCGGCAGGGGAGTAAGCTTCACCGCAGTGACTGTCGGCAATTGATGAGACTTGGGAGTGATGGAGGCGCGGGCCATCAAGTGCTCTGACCTCCTTGACTTCGTTGTTGACGGAGGAGTTGCAGTTTTTTTTTTTTTTTTTTTTTTTTTGCGGCTTGGATGAAATGTGTGCAGATTATCCGCAGCCTCAGATCTTTTCAGGATGCACCGGCAAACGTACGAGAACTTAACATTGGGCAGGACTGAGTGAGTTTGGGGGAAAAACATACATCAACGGCTGTACAGATGCTAGCACCACATGCGCGCTGGAATTGCTCTACCTGCTGAGAAGATACAGCTCTGATCTGCAGTGGACGTATTCATTGCAAGATAACAGGCAGGTACATTGATGTTTTCNTGGACGTATTCATTGCAAGATAACAGGCAGGTACATTGATGTTTTCATTGTAGATATGCTGACGATAGAGCTCCGATCTGCTGTCACAGTGGACGCATGCACTAAGGAACTGTACAGACCGAGGCTTAACATAATTATTAGAATGGACGTATTCATTGCAAGATAACAGGCAGGTACATTGATGTTTGCATAGCGTGTTGACACAAACGGTCTTGAGTAATCAAATGCAATGTCGCTGCGGCAATACCATCGGATCAATCCTCTCTAACCGGGATCATCTGGGAAGAGCCTATGGGCTCGCTATTGCACTCGCCTGCCGAATTTGGAAAGGGCATGCTATTTTTGGCATTTCACAATGGCCTGTTCCAAAAGGAGAAAGGAGGTATGCATGGAACCCTCAGGGTACTGTTCTCTGAGGGCATTCTCACACGAGGACTTTTGTACTTGTTCATGGTTTTAATTGCAGTCAGATTCATCCAGGCGGGGGCGTAAACGCGGTCAGATGCATTTAAGATAGAGCTAGTGTGAGTACACCCTGAGGTCTACCCTGTGCCAGTAGATTATGTCCAGGTCGGTGAAGGTCGAGCCGGTTCCGAAGAGAACACCTGTCCTCAGCAGAGTGAAGGTAGATCTGGGTTCCCCCCGAACCGTTCAGATCAGGGGTATTCCTTAACAGGAAGATTATTATTATTATTATTATTATTATTATTATTATTTGTGTAGGTGCAGTATGAGGAGTCACATGATAAGATAAGGAACTGAATGGCGACAGCTCAGTGTACCACAATGGTTCTGATCGACTCGTTCTGTTAGCTGAAGCTGCTGAAACCCTTGAGATGGGGACTTGTCGACCCCTGCCGAGGGGTGGTACTGCCAGCTGCAGCCCATGGCTTGTCCACCACCAACTTCAGCAGTCTCCTGTATTATATTGACCTGTTTTTAGCTTAAACCTACAGGTCAGTTTCTTCTTCTCGCGCTGTTTTCGTTGTTCTCGTCATAGCTGTTGTCATCACCATCATCACCATCATCACCATCATCACCACCATCGACATCATCACCATTACCATCCTCATTATCGTTCTCAGCATCTTCTTTTTCTCTTCAACATTGTCATGATATTATTCTCTCTCCTTTTCCTGGAGTAGTCAATCTGCCCTATCGATTTACCATAGCTGCACATCTATTCGTTCTTCTTTCTTTCTTCTCCTTCTTCGTCTCCTTCTTCTCCTTCGTCTTCTCCTTCTTCTTCTCCTTCTTCTCCTTCGTCTCCTCCTCCTCCTCCTCCTCCCCCTTCTCCTTCTTCTCCTTCTTCTCCTTCTCCTCCTCCTTCTCTTTCTTTTCCTTCTTCTTCTTCTCCTTCTCCTCGTTCTCTTTCTTTTCCTTCTTCTCCTTATTCGTCTACTTCTCCTTCTTCTTCTCCTTCTTCTTCTCCTTCTTCTCCTTCTTCTCCTTCTCTTTCTTTTCCTTCTTCTTCTCCTTCTTCTCTTTCTTTTCCTTCTTCTTCTTCTCCTCCTCCTCCTCCTTCTCCTCCTCCTCCTTTGCCTGCTTCTTCTCCTTCTTCTTCTCCTTCTTCTCTTCTCTTTATTTTCCTCCTTCTCCTTCTTCTCTTTATTTTCCTCCTTCTTCCCCTCCTCCTCCTCCTCCTCCTTTTCTTCTTCTTCGTTCTCTTTGAGAAGAAGGTGATGGATGTGGAGGAATGGGAAGGACTGTCTGCAGAAGAGCTCAGAAGCCGCCTGTTCTCCTTGCTTCAGCGTGCGGGTGTGGTAGATCATCTCAAGACGCAGCTTCGCGTGAAGATATTGAACCAACTGCAACAGAGGAACCCTTTGCTTTTGTCCCCAACGGATGGGACAGCTGGCCAATCTGACAAAACAACTGCAGGGAGGTCAGCGCTGCACAAGCGGATTCTCAACAGTCTTTTCATTGATTATCTCCGAACCAGCGGTTTCCATTACACACTCTCTGTCTTTCTGCCTGAATGTGGAATGCTGGCCAGCGCAGCTCCACTTTCTCGAGAGGAGATCATGCGAGCAATGCGGCTCGACCATCATCCGCTTGTTTTTCCTTACCTGAGTGGAACGGGATTCAGGACAAAGAAAAATGATGAGTCGGGAGATCCAAAGCCCTTCCAGAATGGCAGAGGAGGGGGTGGGGGAGAAGGACCATCATCGTCAACATCGGCAGGAGCATGTGGAGTGGGAGGAGTGGGCGAGCTAGAAGGAGGAGGAGGAGGAGGAGGAGGAGGAGGAGGAGGAGGAGGAGGAATGGAGGGTTCTTCCTTGGCGATGGAGCTGTTAGAGGCATTGGAGAAAGTATACGATGCAAATCAGCGAGCCGAGAACTCCACACAGACCGTCAATGCGTCAACGGCGATCTTTTTGGAAGGGAGACTGAAAGAAGTAGAAGATGCCTTTCACATGAGGGCGAAGGCAGAGCTCTTGATCCCGCTGAACACGATGGAAGAGCAAATGAGCCAATACAGACGGGATTTGGAGCTTCGCTGCAGGGCAGAGATCGATGCGCAAGTCAGCAGAATCAGACGGTTGGAAATAAGTGCTGCAAGGATGGAGGAGGAAGCCCGCTACAGGCGACACCTGGAGCAGGCGAGGGAGCATCTAGAGAAGATGCACAAGAGGCGGTTGGACGCTCTCCGCTCCAAGGAAAAGAGCATGATGGCTCATCTCCACCACAAGGAACGGTTTGTTGAGACGGCGGCATTTGAGCTCAGGCAAAAGGTGCTAGCAGATGCCGAAGGCATCAGCAGGAAGAAGGCAACTCTCACTCTCGTGTCAGATGAAGAACATTAAACCACCAGTATGTTTCCCCCCGCTATTTTGGTCAGAGACTTGGCGGTCACGGTTAACATGCCACGTCGTTAGGGGCTCCGTCCAGGTAGCAGACAGAAAAGACTGGCGTCGTCAGGCAAACTGCACACTGTGCCGGTTCGGCAGGACTCGGCGACCTCCAATGGCAAAACTCCACGGCGGGGAAAAGAGGCTCGGACGTAGTACTTGTGGTTTAAGGAATATATTTATCAGATATTTTGTTAATGTACCCTACGCATTACAGAGACGGCTTGTGGAAGGGGAGGTTAGACGGTAGACAAGGACAAAATAGTAGAGGTTGAAAGCAGAGAATGCACTCCAAAGAAAGGAGGGAGGGGGAGGAGGAGAATGCACTGCAAACGAAGTAGGAGGAGGACGAGAAGCCTTGTGAGGCGAAAGGAAAATCAAGTATGAGAGGATGGCTATGGCCAAAAACAGAAGACGAGGAGGAGGAGGACAACCTCTCTCAGGTGAAAGGAATTAGAAAGAAGCGAATGCCAAGCAACGAAAAAAGCAGGAGGAGGAGGATGTAGGTATGGGAGGAGAAGGGCAGTTGGAGACTAAGAACACTTGTGTTGTATAACGTCAAAGGAACTTGAAGAAGAAGAAGAAAACGTCAATCGAACAAATCCGCAGGAGGAGGATAAGCTCTCTCAGTTGGATGGACAATGGAAAGAAAAGCATGTCAAGCGAGCAAAACAGGAGGAGGAGGAGGAGGAGGAGGAGGTGGTTGTAGGGGAGGAAAAAGGATTATTCGGAGAATCAGAAAAGTGAAAGCGATATCTTTCTTGGCCTTTTGGCTAAGATTCAAGTGCATTGTATATGTTCCGATCATTTTAATGTCTGATCATTCGTTGTCCATCACGGGAAAAAGCAAAGTAAAAGATAGAAGGTAACCCATATGAAACAGGAAGAGGAGCAGATTGAGTATTTACTGCAGGGAGAAGAATGAGAGACGTTATGTCAATCGAGTAGAGGAAGAGGAGGAGGAAGAGGAAGAGGAGGAAGAGGAGGAAGAGGAGGAGGAGGAGGAGGAGGAAGAGGAGGAAGAGGAGGAAGAAAAGGAGGAAGAGGAGGAGCTATGGCCAGGGACGAGGAAGAGCGAGAGACGTTAAGACAATCGAGTAGAGGAAGAGGAGGAGGAGGAGGAGGAGGAAGAGGAGGAAGAGGAGGAGCTATGGCCGGGGACGTGTTACTTCATGAGGAACTATGGGAGGAGGCAAAGGATTTGCTACCCCACCAGGAAGTGAAGTGCTACTTAAATCTGTATGTAGAAAACGTTGTTCGACGCCGAATCGACGGTACATCTCCTTGGCCTCAACTCCAAACAAAGTCGATCATCTCCACTTGGCCTAATTCTCCAAGAAGACTTAGTCCGATACTGTGTTCGACGGTCCGTCTACGTTTCTCAGTCTCCGGTCTCCAAGTTGTGCTCACAAACAAAAAACTACAGTAGAAAGGCATGTCCAATCCGATCTACTGTTCAAGGTATAGGCAACCTTGCTCGACGGTACATCTCCTCGGCCTCAACCGCCGAAGTTGAACCCTCTCGTTCGATGGTGGATCTACTTGGCCTCATTTTCCAAGTCGGATACCGTGTTCGACGGTCCATCTACTTTTCTCGTTCTCCAAGTTGTGCTCGCGTCCGAAGAAAAAACCTTGTTCGATGTCGACAACCTTGCTTGCTCGACAGTACATCTCTCTCCTTTCTTTGGCCTCAACCCCCGAAGTTGAACTTCTCGTTCGACGGTGTGGATCTACTTGTGTTCGGTGGTCCATCTACTTTTCTGAGTCTCCAAGTTGTGCTCAATCAGAAAAACTCCTCTAGAACCAGTGTAGAATCTGTAGATACTAGAAACTTAGTACATACTAGAAAGGCACGTCCAATCTGACCTACCTATCGATTGTGGCAGCCAGGCTGAGTCCATAGTATGCAAGTGGCATAGCATATATGTCTGAGCGGTTGGAATCTGAAGTCGTATGAATACTTGGTTCCGCGGTGGGTCTACATTTGATTGGCCCAAGGTTGGCTCAAGTGGGTCCACTTGGGCCCAAAGTTGGCCCAAGTGGGTCCACATGGGCCCAAGGTTGGCCCAAGTGGGTACATTTGATTGGCCTGAATCTGAAATTGAATACCTGGTTCGGCGTCCGATTGTACATACTTGGTATTCAATGTTGGAAGTCCAGAGTACCTCATCCGTTGGTGGATGTACGTGGTCACAATTCTTCAGTCAGATGAGCTGCTGCACCATGCATCTACTTTTCATCAATCCCCTGAAGTTGGGCTTGCACAGAAAAAGACGTTAAGTAGAACGACGCAGCTTATCTGATCTATCTACCGAGTGTGGCCGCGAGTACGGGTATCATACTACTTGCGGGGCTTTACGATACATCGATACCTCATTTGGTACTGGATCTACTCGGCTCCGCTCTCTAAGTAAATGTCCTTGGAGCATCTACTTTTCCTCAGTGACTCTCTAAGTCGAATATCTTGTCCGACCGTACATCTACCAATCCTCAGGTGTTCAAGATTCAGCTGAATTTCTGAACACAGACCCCCCCCCCCCAAAAAAAAAGAGCACGACGGCCTTGAGATATCGGCGTTGGACTGACCAGCCCTTTTTTTTTTTTTTTTTGAAAAGGCACCCCCTTCGGTGATAGTGGTGCTGATAAGAGCAGACACCACTAGCACCTGGGGAGAGGCTCCATCTATTGGTGGGGAACATCACCTGCTGGAAAACGGGACCAGCGTCCCATATACAGAATGAATTTAGAGTGTGTAAGGAAGAAAATAAGGGGCTCCTGCCAGCATTGATTACCCTGGAATCCAGGGGATTGACTGAACAGGCTATTGGAAAAGGGGAGTAAACCTCTTCGTCCTGAAACGGGCGCCGGACACCTACTACTACAAACTAGTCCCTCCCCCTCCCCACCAGCCCTTTTAGTGCCAAAACTTCTTTTTCGAACTAATGTTATGCAGAGTCCATTCCGTACCACTTCATTTCCACTAGACAATTAGATGGGGGGGGGGAAGAAGTCCGGGAATTCTTCAGGGGGTTTCAATGGGATCGCTGCATCCACTTTGGTCCATTCACTGACCAGCCCTACAGTAGCTCATTTGGTAAAAACACCCCTGAAGTGTTGACATACAGACCAGGTGCTGAGTTCGAAGTCCACTCGAAGCATATGAGTGAAATACTGCAACTCTGAATTACCTGCAGGGCCGGTCAGTTGAAATGCCGTAGCCCTTTCACAAAAATAAATAAATAAATAAATAAATAAATAAATAAATAAATAAATAAATAAATAAAATTTGTTCATCCAGTTTATGAGTGAATTATCTGTGTTTCAACAGTTGATGGGTGTACCGACTGAGCTAGGCCCGTGGGTATTCATTTTTGTTTTCATTTTTTTGGCCGGTTTTTTTTTCCCTTTCAATTGCTGGTACTCGATATATGTGTGTCCTCCTTGCGCAGGGGCCATGCTGATCTTCTCTGAGGGCGTACTCACACTAGCACTTTCAAAATTGTATCAGCCCGCAATTTCGACCACACCTGTATGCATCTGGCCGCAATTCTGTCCAGAAACAAGTAAAAAAGCCCTGGTGTGAGTATGCTCTGAGTCGTCCCAAATTTACCGGGAACAACATTTGTAATATGTTGAGACTTAAAATATAGATATATATATATATATATCATGGAGCTCGTTTTTCAAATTATGAAGCTTGGTTAAGCGATCCTATCCACATTAAACCTAGTGCTCAGGTAGTATGGCCTTTTGTCGGCCAAGAAATCCTTAATGGAGATGTAGGAGGAGGTTTCCATATATATCGTCAAATAGAACTGCCCGGTAATATATATATATATATATATATATTCTACAGACTGTTGAGGGTTCAGCCTCCTAATGAGTCGGTGAAACTCCGACGAAACAGTTTGTCATAGCCCCTCGTTTGTTGTCCTCTTCTCCCTCTCTGCCTACGGTTTACCGGGCAGTTCTAT
>BFEA01000110.1:2393672-2409544 GCA_003427395.1 Chara braunii | reverse complement strand
CTCCCTCTCTGCCTACGGTTTACCGGGCAGTTCTATTTGACGATATATATATATATATATATATATATATATATATATATATATATATATATACGTTGAGACTTCAGAAACATCAGGCCTTGCTCCAGTACTCTCGAAATGTGCACAATGAGAGTGAATCTTCGGCTAGAACATGGAAAGATACACGGTGCCCGTGATCTTTTGTCTTTTGTACATTTGGTGAGTAGTCCTGCGGGGCCCATCTTTTTTTTATAAAACTACCCTTATATTGTTTCTCTTGTTCTCTCTCTCCCTTCCTACCTATCTACTCCTTGTCCAGTTCCATTTTTTCACCCAAGCCTATCTATGCACACTATCTGGACGGCCCTAAGGGGGTTATGATGGGTTGAAACCGGCCCCTCATTCGGCTCTGTACGGGAAGCAGCACCCAAGCTCCCAATCCTAACACCTGGCATAGGCTGGACAGAGACCCACCGCACAATCGCTTCCACAACCAGCCACTGGCAGGAGGCCCAAGCCAATCATCTCCGCTGGTGAACCTGAAGCTCGTCAGTCCAGGGCGTGCCGTATGTCTGTCGCCTCCTTAGAGACAAACTCCAATTAACACCCCCAGGAGGCAGCGGGAATCGAAAGGACGAAGTTGGCAATCGAAACCACGACCTCCTGAGTGCCACTTACGTGCTCAACGAACTGAAACAGACTCCAATGAACACCCCCAGGAGGCAGCGGGAATCGAAAGGACGACGTTGGCTATCGAACCCACGACCTCCTGAGTGCCTGTTACGTGCTCAACGAACTGAGCTAGCCAGCCGGCTTACGGGGCCCATCTTCTTCTTCTGGAGACTTCTACAAGTTCTGCAGAACTGAAATCTCTGTTTAGAAAAGGACTTCAGGTTTTTTTTTTTTCTGTTTACGTGCGCCATCCCTAACATTATTTTATCCATCTGATTTCGCAGGATTTGAACTCATGATCTGTTCATTAACACTTCTGAATTAAAACAAAAAAAATTGAAATCATATATGTGACAAATTATGTGTGTCCCGGCCATTAGTTTGTCCATCTGATTCTGTCGAGATTCGAACTCATGATCTGTTCAGTAACCACTTCACGTTGTTCACATTGTGTTACTGAATTTTGAAAAATAAAAAATAAAAAATTTCGAAATCATATACCGTTCAGGCACATGGGTTGGGTTCAGAAAAGGACTGTTCAGAACTTCAGAATCTCTCTCTTTTTTTTTCTTTTTTTTTTTGAACACCATTGTGCAAGGGAAGTTCTCAGTTGAATCTTTTGAGAAGTTTTGAGGAATTGGGTTCAGAAATAGATAAAGGGGAATAAACGAGATAGACATTGATTGGATGGGACAGTGAATTTCATGATAAGGACGAGGAAGGAGCGAGATAGATGCATTGATGGATGGCAGATTCATAAGAAAGGTCAGGTTTTGAAACTTTAAAGGGGCCAGGAATTCGGAGTTGGCTTTGAAGAGGGTAGGCATTCTTTGAGCCCGTCTGTGCATGGCTGTCCCCGCTGTCTGTGGACGGTGAATTCATCAGCACAATTGGTGATGCGTGCTTGTACGGCTTGGGTGCTTGTACGGCATTGGTGATGCGTGCTGGTACGGCATGGGTGTTAATGACATGTCGAAGGCTGGGTACTCATCCACCACATCAGAACTTGAGCAAGAAAGCGTAAGAAGTGGTGGTGCTCTATACCATGCGTGCAAAGTCACAAAAGAATCAACAACGCTTTCACTGATTAGTCAGCATCAGAAGTCTTACACGCTGTCAACACTACTGGTCAAGCTGCCAATCACAAGACAAGAGAGGATAAGAGGAGCCATAGAGATACTGAGTGAAGAATAAGAGGAAGGGGAAGGGGAAGCGGAGGAGGAGGAGGAAGAAGAGGAGGCAGAAGAAGAGAAGAAGTAAAAGATAAGGGGGAGGAGGAGGAGGAGGAGGAGGAGGAGGAGGAGGAGGAGGAAGAAGAAGAAGAGAAGAGGGGGAGGAGGAGGAGGAGGAGGAAGCAAAAGCGGAAGTGGCAGCAGCAGCAGCAGCAGCAGCAGCAGCAGAAGAAGAAGAAGAAGAAGAAGAAGAAGAAGAAGAGGAGGAAGAAGAAGAAGCAGCATGTGTAGGAGGAGGAAGATTGTTGGGAAGGACAAGGATCGTGTATACAGTGTCCAGATACCATGGAGGAGGAGGCAGGGGAGACCAACAATTTTGTATGGTACTGTAGAGCAGGGTGGGGGCGTGCGTCCTGGAAGGGCTCGGCAGGGAGTACGACAGTGCTGGAGAGCTTTAGAAGGGTTGCTAGGGATCCACAGGGTTTCGAGCATTGTAGGACCTCTGCGATGGCGTGTTTTGTTGTGGGCAGACCTTTTTTCTGAAGTTTGTCGTAGTAACTTTCTAAGTAGCTCAAAATTTTCTTAGCCAAAGCCAGATAATGGCCCCGGTATCTCAAACTTTCAAAATTCTATGTAAATTTCCATATGGGACGCTGGGCCCGGTTCCCAGCACGTGCTGCTCCCCACGAATAGATCGGAGCCTTGTCCCCTCAAAAAAAAAAAAAAAAAAAAGGTGTCATGAAAACTTGTCCTTTGGGACATTCGTTAAAATTGGATGGATAGAAAACTTGTGCCTGGAAAAGAAGGGGGGCCTCGCTCGCCACCCGCGGCCGGTAGCGCTATTCGGAGGTGCGCTAATTCTGGGTTCCGGGTGACAGGTCGCTCCTGACGCGGCGAGCTCGACACGATGGAGGTTGGCGTCGTCGTCAGACAACCCTAATTAGTGCCCACCTGATAGCCCTCCTGGTAGACGGAGTAAGGCGCTTGCGAGGTGAGCGGGTCGACGGGTTATCCAGAGCCATCTTGTCAGCTGTCGCTCGCCCTGTTGGATGGTTTGAGTGTTCGTTCTTCATGGGGCCCCAGCCAACCCTCTCCTTGAGTGGTTAGGGGAGTGTCTTACACTCGGCTGGGAGACCTTCCCAGCAGCCCTTATGAAACCAGTTTGCTCTATAATCTGCTCAAATCCCTAGAAGAATTCGAACGGTTTGCATGCGGGGAGTCGACCGCTCTTCGCTCGTTTCGAGGAGTCGGGCTCCTCTTTTGACATCTGTATTGATCTGGGAAGGGTGGACAACTGGGAGCGGCCAGAAGACTCGGGGAGCGGCTTCGAACCTTTGAAGAAGACGTCATCTTCTATTCGGTGGGTGGGTTGTCTGAACTGTGGAATTTCTGGTCTGGGCACCTTCTCTCGAGATAACTTGATTGGGCTTGTTCAAGACCGGGAGGTAATCTCCATCCATCTCTGGATCCTTATTGTCTCATGTTCTTCAGGGGGGAGGGTGGGTATTTAACTGCAAGTGAATTTTGGGGGAAGGATGGTATAAGGGTGTGGTCGGAGATATTGAGAATTTGACTTCGACGAGGGGATCTGCCGTAGACTGCCGACATCCCTTACATTGTGATTTGACCTGTTTACTGGTTAGGTCAAGGAATAATCGTCTCCCTTCCTTTCTGCTCTCGGTAACTTAACCTGGGCATCAAGGAATAATCGTCTCCCTTCCTTTCTGCTCTCGGTAACTTAACCTGGGCATGCAAGTTTTAGAGGGAGAGTAGGTGTCAGATTGTTTGGAAGATTCAGTTTGAGGGCGTCTTCTCCCTTCCGCTTTCTCCCGTTCGATTGGGACAGCGGCTGGACTTAGTCCGTCACACGATTGCATGACACGGTGGGGAGAACCCCGTATTAAACGTACGGAATGGAAGGTGACAATCGGTCAACCTCTTCTCTGGATCGAGAGAAGGAGAGGACTCTCCGAGTCATCGAAGAGTGCTATTGATCTGGGGTCTTGCCTTCGGACTTGATCCCCAATGACGAAGATAGGGTCGAAAGATACGGGGATCGTGTTAAGATAGACTTGCCTGTTTTTCGAGCCTAGAGGGAATGACTCTCTCACAACGCTGTCGCCATCTTTTTTGGCCAAAACAGCGACTCTCTTCCTGTGAAAATTAAGAAAAGGTTAGTTCGTATGTATGAGAATAGATGGATTGGGATGCCGATGCTCGGCAATGAGCCGAAGAGGGGTCTTTTTCACAACGAAGGGCGGAACCTTGTTACCTATGTTCCTAGTACTAAGGAGATAGCTGAATGGTTATTGAAGAAACAAACAGACGAGGTAAAGCTGGACGGGGTGAAACATTCCCTCCACTTCAGACCATGGATGTCTGAAGCAGAACTTCAAGATTGGCGTGAAACTATGCAATACAGAGTTTTCTCAACTTTTCTGGGTGCGTGTCCTTCAGGTTCCGATAGGGGCTATGCCACTCATTCATGATGTAGTGAAATTGGCATATGGACGGATTCTCAAAGTGGGTCCGATTTCAGCGAGTCCGGAGGAGCCAGAGCTGTTTAACATCCGATTTGATCTGGAGCCAGCTGCGGAGGAATGGTACACGCCGTACTTGGCAATTGACCTCCCCGATGGGGGAGGTTCGATGGAATTGGAGGTCGTTAGCCAATTTACCGATTGGCGCAGTCAGTGTCGGGGATACTTTCACACAGATGGCGACCTGGACTGCCCAGCCAGGAAACGTAAAATGCAGCAGGGCCAGTCCATGTACTCCGCGGGTACACAGAGTCCGATGAATGCTCCCCCTTCCCCTCCCGCCCCCTCCCTGGCTGGGAAGTAGTCAGGAAAGGGGGCGGGAAGGAGGGCCACTCCCCCACGTTCTCCCCACCGCAGACAACCTAAGGGCTCTTGGGTTCCTACGGAGGGAGCAGGCCCATCTATGGTGCAACCATCCTCCCCCCCACCATACCACCACCATCATCACCATCACCCGCTGCACCATTGTCGGCCCAACCGCAAGGAATCGCTAAAGCTGTCACAGAACCTTCCAGCCCGGCTTCCACAGAGAAGCCAGCTTCCTCTCATGCCTTGTTACCAGCCAAGGGCTTTGTCATAGAACATGTCAACCCCATCTTCTCTCCAGGAGAACAGCCGCGTCAGTCATGGATTGACAAGCTGACTGGCACCCCCTTGGTTGTAGACCAGGATCTCTGTTTGGACAATTCAAATCAGTCACTTGGGTCATCTCGGACGCTGTCTCCAACTCTCAGGATCACGGATGGCTCCAATGCAGATATGGAAATGGGGACAGCGGGCCCTGGGCCATCAGCACCTCGGCCCACGGAGGTCGATCCGTTGTTATCGGTGCCCCTAGGACCATATTTATCAGAAGACGACACTCCCAAAGGCCCATCCTCTACGGGGAAGGCCTGTCAGACACCTTCCAAGAAATCGCATACTAACTCAGAAGGAAGACCCCTTCTCCTCAGCCAACCAGCAGAGGGGAAGGGGTTGTCGAGGAATAGATATAAAGGTAGCGGGGCTAGATCTCTTTCTGGGGCCCAGCCCATGACCACGAAGCTCAAAGGCGATAAGAATAAAATGGAAGAATACCTGGCCCCCCTGATCTGTGTCTCTTCTCCAGAAGGCCCAATGATATGCTATGCAAGGCTTCTGCCGGAGCCGAAAGTCAACAGATTTGTGTTTGATTGGGCTTCTGGGAAAAGAGCTTGCAAAGCATGCATTCACTTTGCTTTTTTGAATATTCAGTTGCCAACGGAAACGCTCGAGAAATTGCGGGCCTTGAATCCTTACTGGATCCCGCTGCAGCAGTTCACTCAAGCCTCTAATCCAATTCTAAAGAAGATATATATGGCTGAAGGGATTACGACACATATTGTCTCCGATTGGATCAAACATGCTGCTTTGAAGGATTATTTATCGTCCTCCGATTTTGAGTCGGTCCTGATGAGCCCCTGGGCTCTGACAGAGTTGCAGCCAGGAGACAAGGACGAGGACAAACGCAGAAAGATTCCTGCTGGCACGCACCGCCTAATCCAATCTAAGGGCGGCGAGGCTGGACTGACTGATGGTCCTTCCAAGCCGTCTCCGCTTTGTTAGCTGGAATGTGCGAGGCCTCAATGATCGTAACGGTCCTAACGGTCGACAACGCAGTGGTATCCCGCAGTGGGTACATTCGCAGGCTGCCCATGTGATTTGTTTGCAAGAGACAAAACTTTGTCCTGCGCTGGCTGCCAGGGGATTGACTGAACTGGGTACTTGGAAGGAGTTGAAGGGAGGGGGGGGACCTCTTCACCCGGGCTGGGACGTCAAAAATTGCTACCAAACCTAGTCCCTCCCCTTTCCCTTTCCATATCCCCCTACAGCCAGAAAGCTCTATTCTTGCTCCCCTCTATGCCCCATACCATCCCAATTCGACCATACTATTAGAGGGAGGGGGGAAGGGGTTCGGGAAATCATTAGCCGATCTCATGGGAATTGCAGCGTCCACTTGAGCCCATTCATGAAATATCAGCCGATAGTCCTTGCCTTGCCTTTTCCTTTCCTGATCATTCCCCTGATCCCCCATTCCCCTTACCCGTTCCACTCTCCCCACCTTTCCCCCTTGTTTCCCCCCGAGCCATTTAGCACTAAAGTCCTGGATTTTCTGGTTTATTTCCTTTTGTGTTTGCAGAGAGCTGATCCGCTGTTTAACCTCTTCCCATTGTATAGTTATTCCGATTTGGATTTGCTGCTGTATAGTCTCTGTGAACTCCGTTCCTTCCAACCTTACCCCCTCCATTTCGTAAGTGCAGCGGCGGTTCCAAAGTGCCCATACCACTGCTCTGCGTCCGAGTTCGAAGAGGTTTTGGGTGAAGGCATCTGCTTGTTCCTCAGACCATGCTTCTAACAATAACGCCTTCCAGTCCCATGGCCAGGGCACATTTGTTTTCAGCTGATTCCAGATCCTATCCCACCAGCGCCAGAGCCAGACCGCCCCTGGGCATTGCAAAAAGATATGCTCGATTGTTTCTGGTCTGGTCCGAGCCGGGAACGAACTGAAGCAGAACTTACACCAAGGGAGAGCCCGTCCGCTCTGCTCCAGGGTCGTCCGATCGATCAGCCAATCATTAGTCGGTAAGCACCGGTGTTCCATTTGCCATTGCAGGGATGTCTGTTTCGCAGGTTTCGTTTTTACCAGATGGAACCATTTGACCCCCCGAAGTGATGCTTTACTGATATTTAAGTGGTTCATCCATCTGGCCTCCACCCGATCGCGGAGGTTAATTTTGGGTCGAAGCATTCTGTACCTGGATTTGACTGACATGTTGTATAGCGTTTGGGTGTGTGGCTTCCGTCTCCCTCCCAACCCTGTCCATGTCCACTCTATTGGGTCCAGGGGTAGTTGTGCAATCGGGGTGCCAGGGGAGAAGGCCACCCGCTGATCCCCATCCTCCAAGACTCTAGTTCGCAGCAGCTCTTCCGTCTGATAGCAGCGTGTTTCCTCTGAGGCGGGTGCTTGGAGGATGTTGCTCCTCCCTACTGTATATACAGCCACCGTCACTCGCCCGTCTGAGCTGCTGTGTACCACCTTTCCCAGTTCCTGCTTGCTTCCGGGGATCTGCACCCAGTCTGCTTCTTGTATTGTGGGCCCGTTTCTGAGGATTTGCCACCAGCTCAGGGGGATCCTCTCAATTACCTCTTCCAGGGCCGTTTTTGATCGATGGCCATAACGCAGCTTTTGTCTGAGGAGGTCCGTGTCGATCTAGTCCCGCGTGGCCCGGTCCCATATATCGCTGATTCTCATTACTCCCCTCTTGACCCACACCCGCCAGGGAGATTCCGCACAGTTTAGGACTTGACCCCAGGTGTCAACGATTCTTCTATTGTCAAAAAGCGATTGGCGGAGGACCTCGTCCCATCTCTCGGGTTGTTGTTTGTCTGGCAGGGGGAGAGATCTCCATGTCCACAACAGGGATGGCCAGAAGTGATCGTTTCGCAGATCGTTTCTTGTTTGTTTTCTTGGTGAATTGAATTTCGAAGGTTGGTAATGGTGGTACCCTCTTGGGATCGACCAGTCCCTATTCTCCAGCCATGTCAGTGGGTGAATTTCTGCCTTTGTTTCGGGGGCCAGCCTAGAGATTTGTTCTAGTGCTAGCCCTGTCCATGGAGTGTCCTGGTTGAAAAGGAGGCGGTCAAGCCATTGGAGGGCCAATGCTTTAGTCTGTAGTGTCGGGTCCAGTATGCCCAGTCCCCCTTCGGGCTGGATTATGGCCTGCCACGCCACCCTATGAATCACTCCTTGTTTCTCATGGCCTCCCCGCCATAAGAATGCGGCTATCTGGCGCTGCAGGGGGCGAAGGGCCGTTTTATCCAGCGTCCATATGGCTGACCTATACCAAGGCTCGGCCTAGCAATGAAGTGTGTTTGTCCTTCCACTGTGCCAGCTTTTCCAGGGGTGGTTTGGATATCCATTCATTGTTTACAGATGGTCTTCCATTTGCCGACAGCGAGACTCCCAATACGCGGATAGGAGCTTCGTTAGGGAGCCATTTGACCTCGGGTTCTTCGGGGGGTGTGACACCTTGGTGGTGTATCCACCATCCCATGGTTTTATTCCCCCAGTTGACTTGCATATCTGAAAGGGCGCAAAATTTTTCCATCATTTTTTGGACCGCTTCCATCGAGGCGTAGGACGCGTCCACCATCAGGGTTAGGTCGTCGGCAAACAGTGAACACACAGGGATTGCTTCCTCTGGTATTGAGGTTATAGGTATTCTCTTAATATCCTTGTGTGTTCTCAGGTTTTCCGCAAGAGCTTCCATTACTTTCACGAACAGATATGGTGCTATCGGGTCGCCCTGCCGTACGGACCTCTGGAGGGCGATAGGTGATGTCAAGTTTCCGTTGACCATAACCCTAGTGGTGGCGTTCTTATGATGAATTTTCACCCAATGCCTAAGATAAGGTCCAAAGTTGATCTTTTCCAAACATTTATCCAGGAAGGTCCAATCCACATGATCGTATGCTTTCTCAAAGTCGATAAAGATGATCGCCGCGTTTTGTTTAGACTGTCTTGCAAGTTTGATCACCTCATTTACTAGGAGGACATTATCCTGGATGTTTCTCCCCTCAATAAAGCCAGTCTGATCTGGGTGGATGATATCAGCCATAACCTTAGCCATGCGATTGGCCAGCGCTTTCGCCACCATCTTATAGACCACTGTTAAGAGGGTAATGGGTTTATAGTTCCGAATATTGGTTGTCGCGCCCTTTTTGTAGATAAGCGTCAACACCCTTTGTCCGACCAATTCTCCCATTTGACCTGTTTTCCACAATGCTTGGTAGTAGTCCATTAGGTCCTGTGAAATATAATCCCATATTGCATCCCAAAACTCCTTTGGCAAGCTGTCGATGCCCGGGGTCTTTTCTTTTTCCATGAGGCTTAAGGCGGTTCTCACTTCCTCTTTTGTTAATGGCATCTCCAGCTGCGCTTTCTGGTGCTCCGTGAGGGTGCGAGAGAGGGGGCGCAGGAACTCATCGATTTCTCCCATTCTCTGCGTGTATGGTATATTCCCACACTCTGATGTGAAGAGGTCTCGATAGTAGTCTCGATCAATTTTCGTGTATTCCGCCGTTGATGTATAGAGCGGCCCCTGTTGCACATTCGGGTCTTCCAATGCCTCGATGGTTGTCCGCCCCAATTTTGTTTTTGCCAATGCGAAGAATCTGGCGTCCATTGACCGTTCCATTTTGTGTCTGTGTAATTTGCCTCGGAACCTAATGCGTTGCCATCTATGTTCCATGTGGCCAAGGAGTTGCGATTCCAGTGCCTGGATTTCGTGCCTTGGCATTTCGAGTGAGGTTATGCCATTTGTTATCTCATCTTCCTATTGTTGCAGGTCGTGCAACCGGTTTTGCAGTTGAATTTCCTCTACGTGACGTTGTGTCGCACGCAGTTTTGAGTATTCATTACACTTACGGCCTAAAAAACACAGGCCGTTGTTGAAGCAGAGTATATCGTCCTGGATCCGGTCTCTCTGCGTCTGCCAGTAGGACCAGACGTCTTTCAAGTATGTTATAAAATTATCAATGTCCAACAGGTATTAAGTTTGTAGAATCCCCTACCCTGGTCCGGTTTCTTCCTGAAGGTGAAGATGGCAAGGCACACTGCATGGTCCAAACCAGGGTGGGGGCTACGAGGGAATATTTCGGTCATTTGTAGGGCCCCTTGTAGCTCTTCAGAGATTAGGATTAGATCGATGCGCGACTTGGAGATGTGTTCTATCTGATTTTTGCGATAGCAGGTGAACTTGCGTCGGGTCAGGTATCTTAATCGGAACGAATCAATGAGGTTAAGGGATTGAGATAGTTTCGTAATAATTCGCTCGTCGCTTTCGACATACATTGGGCACGGTGAAGGTAGTTTCCATCTATCTAGCCAACGGTCAGGGGCCGCATTAAAGTCCCCGGCCATGATAACTGGTATGCCCTCCGGCAGTTTAGTCTTGAGTTCTTCGAAGAACGTCTGGCGTTCCTTAAGGTCATTTGGGGCATATACATTGATTATACTCACCACCTCGATCTCCAGCATTGCAAGCATATAGACCCATCTACCTCCTTCCTCGACCGCCTCCCAATTCAGCGGCTGCACCCTCGATCCCGGGGGGAGCCAGATGGCCACCCCGCCGCTCCCCGCCCTCTGGGCGTGGGCTCTATAGGCCTGGTGGGGCCAGAGTTTTCTATGGGCGTGCTCATGCTCCGGTTTGTTCAATAAGTGTATTTCCTGCAGACATACCACATCTGGCCAATCTCTTCCCTCCACCCCCCTGAGCTGTTCCATAATCGCTTGTCGTTTGGACGGGGTTACTGAGGTAAGGCCATTGACGTTCAAGGATCGAAGATTAAGGTCCGCCGCTCTCTTGGTAAGTTTCCATTGTTTGTCCCGATTGTACAACAGGTCAATGACGCTCATTTCTTTTCCATTTCAATCCATTGCGTGCCCTTCAGAGGGTCATCCACGTCTCTGTGCCCAGCCATCCCCCACTGCGCAGGGTGTCATTTGTAATCAGTTTCATTAGGATAGTCGTGATGTCCTCTGCGGACCACGGGTCACTGGGTTTGATCTTCAATAGTTGCAGATCCAGGAGCGTTTCTTCGCCGAGCCATCTGAGATGAAGCCCCTTATCGTGGTCGTACTGGAGGTAAAAGTCCTTAGCGGTTAATCGTTGCTGGCCATATGAGATGACCAACGCAGAGGTAGCCCCTAGAGGGAGCTGATCTTTTATCAATTGAGCAATATCCGATTTAAGAAGAACCGGGCCCCCTCCCCAAGACGAGAGGGAGAGAAGGAATGTTGCTCGGCCTTTAACGGTGATTTCACCGTGTGTTGCCCCTTGGGGTATAGTTAACCCGATCTCCCATGCCTGGTTGTGCTGCCTGACCGGCAGAAGAACGAGTCCTTTTCCTATCGGGTCGTGCTGGGTAACGCCTTTTTCTAGCAGGTGGCGCAGTTTTTGTCTCCTGCTTATTAGGTCCGCCTCCGGGGGCTTTGGGGGCTTAAAAAGTGGTGGGCCTTCATTTCGTTTGGTCGTTTCCGGCTTCCATGCCGCTAGTGCCAAGCACAGGCCTTCTTGTAAATCGCCTGCCACTGTGGTCCGCCTGTCCTTCTCTATATTGTCTTGCTGCCCATTTCCCGTGTATACAGCTCCGCCCTCTGTCACTTCCTCCCTTGCTTCCTCTGTGGTCCGCCTGTCCTCTATACTGTCTTGCTGCCCATTTCCCGTGTATACAGCTCCGCCCTCTGTCACTTCCTCCCTTGCTTCCTTAGGCTCTAAATCCCCTTCCACCTCATTCTTCCTTGCCTCATCCTTCCTTAGTTGTGTTTCATCTTGTATGGGCTTCCCCGGTTGCACTTCGTGACAAACTGTAACTATGACAGTGTTTTGGGTTTCGGGTGCCGGGGCTGTGGGCTGGTGGGTGTCTCGATTGGTGTCCCAGTCTTGCGGCTGGAATCTGTTGATTACGATCGCCAGGAGCCGATGGCAGACCTCCTGCCACGATGATCCCTCGGGCAGGCCTTTGGCCAGAGCGGTTTTAAGGCTCACGCTGTTTTCGAGAAGAGGAACCAGGGCCCTGTATGTTTCATCCCAGAAGTCATCATTCCGGCCCTCAAACTTCTTCTGGAGGTTCTCCATCAGCCACTCGGCCATTTTTTTCAGGCCGTCCTCCGGGGAGTGCCCTGGTGTTTCCTCTGACTGGCCTTGGGCTGTCTGTGTTTCCTCCTCCCCAACTGCGTCCACCATCTCAATCTCCGGGGGCGATGAGGCTCCTGGGATAAGCCCGAAGGCCTCCTTGAACGAATCCCCTGCCGCGGAGGTCTGTTCCTGCTCGTGCATTGTGCATCCTTGTCCTGACCCCGTTTCCTTGCTATTATGCAGAGATCTCCCCGGGGTCTTTTCCCCCTCTTGCGTCCCTGCTAGTTTATCCCCCTATCCTTGCACAGCAATCACGCGGTCGGTTGGCAGGTACGCTGCTGCATTCGGCCCCAACAGCGGCTGTTTCTGCTTTTTCTGGAACTGGCATTCCTGCTTTTTCTGGGGCTGGCTGGGTGTATGCTGCTGCTGGGGGTCGGGAGCAGGGACCGTTCCTTGTGTCTTCTCAGTCGGGGTTTTGGGCCCACGGTTCTTCTTTCCAGTGCTCGTGCGTGAGATTGCTCAGTCGGGGGCTTGCTGGGGCCGCCTGCTGGTCTGTGCTCCGATATTTTGTGCGGGGGGGACCATTCCAACGGGGGCTTTGTGGCCCTGCACGACTCCCCCTCCCCTTCCCATGTCCATCCCTTCGGCGTTCCTTTCTAGTCCAAGTCCTCCAAGTATACCCATCCATCATGGCCTGGTTCGACCGTGTACCATCTGTTGGGTCTTCCGGGGTCCCGGTGAAGGCGTCCTGCCGCTAGGTTCCTCTTGTTTGGGTGCATGGGGCAGGCCGATTCAGTGCACAGGTGCCCATAAGCTCTACACTTGAAGCACCAGGGTCTGAACTTATGGGCTGTATGGATTTGGTGCGTCCTCCCTCCCATTCTGAATGGTACTACTCCCTCCCATTCTGAATGGTACTATGTCGTCGATCGAGAAGCGCTGGTCTCGTGGTAGGTCTAATGCCAACATCACGTAATCATCCCGCTCGGCCACGTATGATGGCAAGGGGTCGATAAAATCAACTATCGAATAGTGCTGCCCCAGATCGTGTATGAAGGCTGCCTGCACTTCCACCGAGATATGCCGCAGTTCTACCCTGTAAAAGTCTTTCATCATCTGTTCCCTTCGTTCCTCGGGGCTGATCTTTTTGGGCTGCCAGGGATAAATGCGCACATCCGATCTGCCCCACCTAATCTTCTTCCATTCATCTATCCTCTGCTTGTCCTGTGTGAAGAGGCTAAGCGTTGTGATGACGTTTGCGATGATGGGTTGTATCAAGAAAAACTCTCGAACCGCCTCCGGGCTTCCTTTCATGGCCTCCAACTGTCATCCACTTAATCTTATCATTCACCGATGTCTGTGCCGCCTCGCCTTGAAAAAGCCAGTTGGTGGCATGCTTTATGTATGTCTGATCCCTTTCCTCCAACCTTCCTTGTGGGTATGTCTTAACCATGGTCTTCCTCCCCCCCTGGTCCACCACCTGATTCTCGGGGTGGAGGAGGAATAGGGTAAGGAAATATGCCCTTGCTGCCGATAAGTTTCGGAGGGGAATTTCCATCTCTTCCTCTTCTCCGTGTTGCGGACTGGTCGGCGGGCGTTTGATGGTCAGAGATTTCTTCTGAATTGTTCCCCTGACTCTCTGGGCCCATGTAGGACCTGCCCCCTCTGCTCCCTTCTTCTCATCCCCTTGGGTGCGTACCCGCCCCCTACTCTCTTCCATTTTTTCTTCCTCTGTTAACATTTCCTCATCCCCTTTCCCTGTCTCTGTTCCCACCTCCACCTCACCTTGTTCCTCCTCCATCGGTACGTCCTGGTTGATCCTACTGTCTTCCCCGGTGTCTTTGATGTTTCGAGATGTATCTTCCACAATCACCATGGAGACCTCTGTGGTTTCAATGTTTCGGGGTGTACCTTCCACAGTCATCAGGGTCTGCGATGTGTCCTCCCCTGGCTTATTGCCTTGTTTCTCTGTGGTTAAGGAAAGGGGTCCCGGGCCAGATCGTGTTGGCGGTTTGTACGGGAGGACATGCCTCATGGCTCCATGATAAAAAATGAGCGATCCCGCACCCTCAGCTTTTCGATGGAGCCTCTCCATCCTCCTGTGCAGAGCTATGTTTGCTTCTTTCCTCTTGTGTGGTGCGTTCTTTGTTGCTGAATTTCTCCTGCGGCTTGCTCTTTTTCTTTTAGCGTTCCGTTTAGTCTGATCGTGACCTTAGGAGTGTGCTCAGGTTTCTTTGTTTCTGAATTTCTCCCGCGGCTTGCTCGTCTTCTGTTATCGTTCCATTAAGTCTGATCGTCTCCTTAGGAGTGTGCTTGGTTTCTTGTTTTTTTTTTGTTTGGATTTTGATATGCCTTTTTACCTTGCTCGGGGGTACTCGGCACCGGGGGGCGATTGGGGGGGGGGTAGGGCAGACAGGTGGGGGGGAGGCGTTGACTGTCCGTCGTACCGCTGACCGTCGCGCCTTGTGTTCCCTTAAGCCTTCGCTTGGTCGTAGCTAACGTGCCTCTCTCCCTCTCCCAGTTCGTCCAGGGCTCCTCTGCGCTGACCGATCCCTCGTTGTCCTCCTCCCCACCAGGTTTCGGTGATTGCTCAATTTCTTCCTTCGATCCCTCCTCCCTGCCTTGACCTCCTTCTTCCCACCCCCGTATGTCCCTACCTCCGCTCCTGTCCTTCCTGCCGTTCTTGCTGAGCAGTCCCTCATTGTCCCGCAGTAGCCTCCGCGATGACCCAACTCGTATGTCCCTACGTCCGCTCCTGTCCTTCCTGCCGTTCTTGCTGAGCGGTCCCTCGTTGTCCCCCGTCCCGCGGTAGCCTCCGCGATGACCCAACTCTGTCTTCGGGCCGCCTGCTTCCCTCCCCCTTGTGTCGCGAAGGCCGCTTCTGACCGTCCTATCGTTCTCTTGTCCTCCCCCTTCTCTTCCTTCACCTCCTGGCCATGGCTTCCGTCGCATTCTTCCGCCCCCTCGCTGTCACCCCCTTTTTTTCTTTTGTCCTTCCTTTCGATAGACGACTCCCTCCTTGGGCGACGCTCCCGCCGTCCTTCCAGTCCGTAGTGCTCTCGCCCGCGACGTGTGTCCGCTGTGCGATGTTTCCTCAGGTTCGTGTGCTATGCGTCTCCACGCACTTCGGTTCTTCCAGCAGCGTTCTCCTCTGCGGCTCCCCTGTTGACGGCCGTAATCGCCACGTGTCAAAAGCGTAGCAGCCAGGGAGCCCAGCGTGGAACCCTCCAGTCAAGGGTCGGGCCTGTTGAACGCGTCAGCCCGAGGCGCATCCTGGCCCAGTGCTGATGTCCGACCGCGCGTGCGCTAGGCGCCTGTTTCGTCTGTGTGGTTCATCGGCAACTCGACCCCTAAACAAGGAACTTGCTAATGTACCAATGTATCGACTCGCGGCCGAGCAAGGCTCAAGGAAGGTCCCTGTAATAATAATAATAATAATAATAATAATAATAATAATAATAATAATATAATCTGAAAAAACTGGAACTAGGTTGTGCAGAAAAATAAACTCAACAACTTTTCCCTGCAACGAACAACATGCAATTTGAAAAACATTCAGATGAAGTTCACAGTGTTTCACACAAGCTTGAGCGATGTCCATGAACAGTGCCCAATTTGAAGTTACACTCAAAATTACAAAAATAATATTATAATATACAATTGAAAAACTTGAAGTTTGGGAGTAAGTGGTCTGAACCGCAGCAAACACACCTTCTATGTACCCGACTTCCTCCTCCTTCGTTCTTCTCTCTCTCTCTCTCTCTCTCTCTCTCTCTCTCTCTCTCTCTCTCTCTCTCTCTCTCTCTCTCTCTCTCTCTCTCTCTCTC
>BFEA01000110.1:2370696-2393662 GCA_003427395.1 Chara braunii | reverse complement strand
TCTCTCTCTCTCTCTCTCTCTCTCTCTCTCTCTCTCTCTCTGCCTCTTTCTCTCTCTCTCTCTGCCTCTCTCTCTCCCCTCCCTCTGCCTTGTTCCTCCCTCTATGCTCCTCGCCCACTGTTCCTTGCTCACTGTTCCTCCCTCGATGTCCTAGATCTACCCTGAATGCCTCTGCGGTGCGCCTTGATGATCTTCGGCGGCTATGGCCGCCGTCTTCTTCTCCCCTCTCGCCTGGCTCTGGTCGACTATAGTAGCCAGGGCGCTGGCTTCTACTTCCCCCTTGGCCAGCTTCTTCGTCCAGGATGCGCGATCGCACAAGCTCCAGCAGCGCTTCCACAGTTTTGCGAAATGAACAACCAAACTGCTTCGGCACTGTCGTCCAAAATATAGAGTTGCAGTGGACTGTCCGTGCATGCTTCAATTGGTGCCGGCCTCCTAAGGCCTCTGCCTCTGCGTTACCAAAATTGCCATTTTGGGAAATTTCCCAACTTGCTTTGGGAAGCTGCTGCGAAATCGAACTTTGGCACTTTGGGGCCTTGACGTGCTTGCAGATACTGTAGCCTACTGCCCTATGACATCATCCTACAGACCCTAGGTAGGACCTCCTTCAGCGGGATAGCCTGGGACTGGGGACAATTCGGGGCCTTGGAACCGGGACCGGGAAAGCTTGCAGCGTGGATCCATTCATGCCTCAGGGTCACATTGAAATTATCTGCCACATAAAAATGGCACTACCTCGGGCTGTTTCTTAAAAAAAAAAAAAATCTGCCAGAGGGTCACATCGAAATTGTCTGCCAAATTAAAAACAAGAAAATAAATTGAAGGTTTTTTTTTTTTTTTTTTTTTTTTTTTAACACCATGATGTGATATGTATTACAATGATGTGGTTTGCATCTGCTGGAAATCGGGTCCAGCATCCCTATATGTGCTGGAAAGCGGGTGCAGCGGAGTCAATCCAATCAAACAAAACCCTAACCATGATGTGATGTGTATTACATTGATCTGATTTGTATCTGCTGGAAAACGGGTCCAGCGTCCCTATACCGTGTTGTGTAACTATGTCCAACAGTCAGAAACTGTCTATATATGTCCATATTCTGAATCTATCAATGTGTAATCACTAAACCCTAAGCAGGATGTGGTGTATATGATCTTTTTTATCAATGAAGCCTAGAACCAAAGCTCTATCAATGATGAGGAATGTATGATCTGGATGTCAAGTCCAGTATCCAATATGCATTATCATGTGGAAACTAGCAGGAGGCAATGCAAGACGATCAGCCCCCCCCCCCCCCSYTGGTGATTGGTATTGCAGGCCGGGCAACATCAATCACCCCCCAGCTATCCTACTCCTACCCTCTGCCAAACCACGAGGAGGAACACCGTATCGAGGTTGGACGGGGAGAAAGCTGTAAACCTCTTCTTTATATCAAGCCCCTGTCCCACCCCGTCCACTTGCAGCATCACTCCCTTCGCGCTGATGACAATCACAGATGCCCGGATGCCGCTTCTTACCCCGCTGCTCCCTTGGTGGTGGCCGCCGTCATCGTCGTCGTCATTGATATCGTTGTTGTTGTTGTTGTTGTTGTCGTCGTCCTCCCCATCGTTGAGGTTGAAGGTTTCATTTCATGGGACGCTGGACCCGGTTTCCAGCACAAGCCGAAACTGCGTAGTGGCTCCAACTTTTCGGGTTGAGATGTAGAGGAATTCCCCATCTCTGTTTCACCGAGTAATACAATGCAAATCTTCCATTAAAAAAAAAAAAAAAAAAAAAAAAAAACATTTTTAGTTTTTTTTTTTTTTTTTTTTTTTTTTTTGTATGCTCATGTTTACTGTTGGGTTTCACTCTGTCTGCTGATGTGTAAGAAACCTTTGCCTTCTTCCTTCGGGACATCTGTTAAAAGTGGAATGATATGTAGAAGATTAGCATGACCCAAATTAAGAAAAAACTTCAAAAAAGGAAAAAAGAAAAGGTACAGCAAACTGGTTCAGGGGCAGCAAACTGATGTCTGCCACTCTGCATGTCTGACCTCTGTGTGACATATCTGAGCACTGCCGAAGAACAGCGAGAGAGAGAGAGAGAGAGAGAGAGAGAGAGAGAGAGAGAGAGAGAGAGAGAGAGAGAGAGAGAATACCCTTGACATCCTCCTTTTTCGGAGTCTTTCCTGTTGAGGGTTATTGTGTCTAGACTCTAGACTCTAAAGGTGGATGAGGTTTTGAATGTGAGTAAAAAGATGCACCGGGGCATCTATCCACCGACTTAACCAGTGTCTTCTGTACGTCTACGCACAGAACAGCTCGGTGTTCACAAGCAGAAAAAGGCCGCTAAGTGTCCTTCGGGATATTCGCCAAAATCGGAATGATACAGAAGAGAAGATTAGTATGGCCCCTGCTTCAAGGGTGGCACGCATCAATTGAGAAACAGTCTCAAAAGAAGAAGAAGAAAAAAAAAAAAAGCCGCGAAGTCGCCGGTTACTCAAGATCATGGCTATTCTGGTTCTCTTCGACCCTTCATGTCTAGTGCAGGACGTAAGCTAAAAATAGAAGCACCAAGATTCAAACCCATAAGCTAAAAACAGAGTTGAGTGCTGGCAAAGTCAAACAATGTCAGCAGTTGTTGCCGTTCTTTTTTTTTCTTCTTTTTTTCTGGAAACATTGCCAGTTTTTTTATTTAAGATTCTGTGAAGGTGAAAAAAAAAAAAAAAAAAAAAAAAAAAACATTCTGTGAAGGTGAGTTAAAAAACCGCACAGCATTCGTAAAAGTCACGAACATATGAAGCATATTCAGTGTCCGCCAATAAGCCTAAGATAGAGGTATCAAAAACTCAAGCAAGACGAGACGAAGACTAGAACACATAGGACGACCAAGGTACAACCGCGAAAAGTAAGGAGACCAATAAAGAAAGGAAAGAATGAGAAAGGAGCGAGAGAGAGAGAGAGAGGAGGAAGAAAAAGGAGGAGACAGAAAGAAGAAAAAGAAGAGAGAAAGAGAGAGAGGGGAAGTCGAGGAACCAGACGCATCAACGTCTCCCGAACGCGATGTAATAGGCTTTTAATGAAAAGCAACGAAGTACAAGCCCATCGAGCTTAACCCGAAAGCAGGCGCCATGCCCGTATTGATAACTCATGGTCAAGTTCATCTGGCGGTGATGCTACCTGTTTTATCCGGAGCCGGTCCCGGAATCATCAGAGGTTGTCGTCACGCAATCGAGTGCCTGTTGACGCACTTGTTCCAATACCAGAAAGGGGCGTAGCCGCGGGACCCAAGAAAATGCCGGAGAGTAATACCAGAAAACGACAGAAAAGAAGAGTCCGTGAAGGTCAAATGGTAGAGTCCTTTTTCTTTTGGGGGGGGGGGGGGGCGGAGGGGAGGACATTGCCTGTTGTTTACTTTAAGATGCCCTAACGGTCAAACCGTAGAGTACTTATTACTCACATGGGCCGAATGTGTGGCACGGGGGGAAGGTACCAGAGGTTGACATTGGGTGGCTGTGACCCGACCCGACCGTACCCAACCGTACCCGGCAGTTCTAGACGGGTGCGGGTATGGCATGATGAGTATGCACCGGGGAAGCTGGGTCTGGAAATCTGAGGGGGGGATATGGCAGGGGCAGGAAACTGTAGGGTGGGTGGGGTTGGGTATTGACACAGTGGTTGGACGGTTACGGTCGGGCAAAGGTTTGCCCTGGTTCCGAGTACGGCTGGGTAGAGGTTTTGTGTGGGTGACCCGAGGCATGTAGGCATACTAGGCATATTGGGCAAGCCTAGGTAGTATTAGGGCCAGACCTCGCCCTTTTTCTTCACTGGGAAATAGTGGTACTAGTGGGGCGTGCCCCTAGTATAAATTTGTCTCTGGCCGTCTGTCGTTCATCTTAGGGTCGAGGTAGTACTAGGGCCAGGCCGTACTATTAGTTCAGCTTGGGCCCAGTTGTTTCATCTTAGAGAATACGGCGTTCACTTATAAGCTTTGGCCATAATTGTGGTCAGATCCATCGAAATTTGGCTGTATTTGCGGCCAAATGTAGACAAGAAAGTATCACTGTGAGAATCCCCAGCCACTGACAGAAAGTATCACTGTGAGTATCCCCAGCCACTGGCCCATTGCGGCCGCCAAAATTCGAAGTGGAGATCTGTTCATGGAAGCTAAAGAATCCAACATGCAAAGGCCTAAGTTTAAAATAAGGATAAAAACTAAGGCTGGGTGGAAAATTTTGGTCACAGGTACGGTTGGGCACGGGTGGATGGATATTGGGTTCGGGTGCGGCTGGATGCGGATGAACGAAAAATTGGCCTGGCTGTGGCTAGGTATGGGTGGACACAATTGTCTTTTTCTGATACTCTCTAAATTCAATCTGTGCATGGGACGCTGGACCCGTTTTCTGGCAGGTGATGCTCCCCACCAATAGATGGAGCCTCTCCCCAGGTGCTAGCACCACTAACACTGGAGGGGCGCATTTCAGAAAAAAAAAAAAAAAAAGGGTATGGGTAGACAAATTTTAAATCACCCTGGGTGGGCTGGGTACAGGTAGAAAAATAAATAAATTAGCGCGGGTGGGCTGGGTCTGGGTAAAAAAAAATTGTGTTTACGTGGGGCCAGCTAGATATGATACATCAAGGCTTGGGCTGGGTCACACCCTGGGCTTGGGCTGGGTCTGATATTGGTTGGAAAAAAAATGGTTTTGCGACCTCTGGAAGGTACTGACAAAGTATGAGCTTTTGTTTGTTACTTTTTTTTTTTCCCCCCTTTGGAGGCCCATAACCCTGTGGGATGCCAACCCCAAGAAGAGCATATAATGAACCACCTAAAAAAATGACCCTTTAAAGTTTACAAGTTTAAACCACCAGTACACCCAGGCCTGGGAGGGGCGCCTTACTGCGCGTCAAGCTTTTCCGAACAGCCAGCGGCGCTCTTTCGTTTTTTTTTGGCTGGTGCCTCCAGCCATTGTGGTCCGGTAGACAGAGCCTCCGAAAACTTCGTACGTGACGAGTTCCATTTTCAGCAAGGCTGGGGCCGTATACTGGCAGTTTAAACCACCAGTACTTGGGCGACGCCTTAGCGTTAACGCTACGCGATTTCCGCGGTCGGCAGGCCGTCGATAAATCGAATCGACAGCCCGCGCTGCTTCGAGATTTGGGCGGCCGGGGCGGCGCACAGTGCCCAAGTACTGGTGGTTTAAAGCTCAATTTTTTCGTGCGGTTGATTTCATGGATACGTATAATCTCACTATCTGGTGTAGCACCTCTTTTTTTTTTTTTTTTTTTTTCAATGGCTTAGGAATTACAACGAAGCCGACCTTCTTCCCCCGAACATAACGCATATGCATTGTAAACGAATACAACGCATAGGGTATGTTCTATTTGAATACAACACACAGGGTGTGTTCTATTTGCATACAACGCATAGGGTGTGTTCTATTTGAATACAACCCATATGCGTTCTATTTGAATAGCCCTAAATCTTGAATCCAACACATACGCATTCTATTCAATTTTTTTTTTTTCAAATTTGAAAACTCTATTACAACGCATATGCGTTCTGTTCGGGGGGAGAAGGTAGTACGCCAACTGCCACTTGACCCGAGATTTAGCGTCTAAATTCAAAGGCGACCCGGGGATGGCGGCTTGCCCAGAACTCGTCATTGGCAGTGGCAATTGTGGTCTGATACCCCAGCACAAGTGGCCAAATGGTTCACTTACTCTACACATATAACTGTCAATGAACAGATCATGAGCTCAAATCGTCACGGAATCAGATGCACACAAATGATGGAGTTTACTTTTGCGGCACAGCACGCACAGGGAATGCATCTTGGCCAGATATCCTGTCCACTCCAGATGAATAGTGCTATGTATGCGGATCCGGTTCCCATCCCAATCTACACACATTTGGGAATGATGGATGATTAATGATGGATAATTGACGGGGTTGAGGATAGGGGGGGGGGGAGGGGTTGGTGGGGGTTAAAATGGAAATTGATGATTGGTGAACCAACGGACCTAGCTCAGTTGCTACACCCATAAACTGTGGAAGTACAAATCCGAGTTCGAATCCAGATGCAAGCAGATGAACAGAGTCCAATAGTAGGTCTGAATTACCCAGGGCTGGTTTGGGAATGATGGATGACTGCATTGACTGATGATGGAGAACCAACAGGCCTACCGTCTTCCACCGACCATATCGCATATGTGTTGTATTCGAGTTTCAAAATTCAAAAAAAAAAAAATCGAATAGAAAGCCTCAATGCATATGCATTGTATTCGGAATTTCAAATTTCGGGCTATTCGAATAGAACCCGTATGTGTTATATTCGAATAGAACTTGCCCTATATGTTGTACTCGTTTACAACGCATATGCATTATGCTCGGGGATGATGGTAGGTAGCTGAGTTGTTACCTCCATAAATTGTGGAAATACAGACCTGAGTTCGAACCCAAATGCAAGCGGATGAACATAATAAAATAGGTCTGAATTACGGGGGGGTGGTGAGTTCCATGGTGATAACCCAAGGCCGTTGCCCTTTCCAAAACGGAAAAAAAAAAGAGAGGGAAGTTTATCAAAAAACCCCTAAAAGTTTGGGAATTTCGTTAGATACCCCTAAAACACAGGGGTACGCTGAAATGCCCCAAACTTCTGCATCTGCCCCTGTCCCACTCATTGGCAACTTCCCCGTATGCCCCCCGTGGCCCTGGGCTGCAGGGGCCTGTGCATATTTCTTTTGCAATCAGCAGGGTCCAACGGTCTAACATACGGGGGCCTATAGACAAGTTGCCCACGGCCCGGTAGGGGTATATGCAAAAGATGACAGATCCATTTGATGAGTGGGGTATTTAGCAAAGTTTCACTACTGTCGTAGGGGCATTTGGCCATGCCCATGCCTTGTAGGGGTATCTGACGAAATGCACAAACTTTCAGGGGCATTTCAACAATTCCTTCCCCCAAACAATTGACGATGGATAAGAAATGATAATGACTGTGGGGTTTGCATACTGGAGGATCATGTTCACAGTATCTGCTCTTATCTACCGTCTTCACCCGAATAGAACGCCCGGTCATTATAGCTGTATTTGGGACAAATTTCAGCCCAGATACGGCGATAATTACCAGGCATTTGATTCAAGTGAAGATGCTAGTACCGTCTGGTTTCGAACTCGGGTCTGTATTTCAACAGTCTGTGGGTGTACAAACTGAGCTAGGCCTGTCATTTTGATGGTATCTGCTGGTTTTTTTTTTTTTTTTTTTTTTTAATCTGCTGTTATCTCCTACCGTCTGGATTCAAACTCGGGTCCATGTTTCAACAGTTTGTGGGTGTACCAACTGAGATAGGACCGTCATGTTGACGGTATCAATGGAGACAGAGGAGCAATTATATCACCATCTGTGGCAACAGCCAAGGCGCTTCGGGGAAAGCTGTTGCCACAGGGAGGAAGACGGAGGGGAAAGCGTCACTCGATCTAGTGAGGGGGCAGCATGAGCTGGGTGAGGTCTGGATCACGGGTGGAGACATAGCGTCGTCGTGGTGACGAAGAAATTGGAACCCATCGTTGCCATAGCCGGTAAGTTTGGCGGTCAGCACGCGTCACAACAAACATGTCATTCATTAAAATGGTACATGTTTGTTGTGAAGTTGCCTGTCATTCATTAAAATGGTACATGGTGGAGACATGTTTGTTGTGAAGTTGCCTGTCATTCATTAAAATGGTACATGTAGCATTAAAGACAGGCAACTTCACAACAAACATGTCATTCATTAAAATGGTACATTATTTTTTAAATAGTACTTTTGTCGTTCGAGAAACTCGAAAGGTATACACGGCTGACGAAAGAAGATGCTGATTATACATTAATAATACACAACGATCAGAGTCCCTATTCAACGGATAAATCCTCAACTAAACTGACACACATTCAGACAGTCAGTACGAACGTAGCATATCGAAGGTTTCCCCTTGTGAGGGACGTATATGAGTGACCTAAAAAAGGTCTTCGTTGAGGCTTTAAAGGGTGCATGGGAGTGAAAAGAATAGCTCATTTTTGAAGTTTAATTGAATACAAGCAGGATGAGTAGGATACATCCGAGTCACATGTTTCAATATAATCCATAATACACAAGTTGGCTAGTTTTWTAGTAAAACTGGGATATATCCGAATCAAATAYTTCATTATTCGGATGGARAAAATCCGTTATGTTATAAACCATGCGTCATTCATTAAATATCCTTGAAGTTCACTCAATCAAAAGGATGAACTTATGATCATAGCCCGGATCACCCTCCGAGGAAAAATTAACCAATATGTTATCATTCCAAGAACAATTATAGCTTAGCAGACATTTCTTAAAACAGAAGGGCATCGGACGGAGTGAAGTGGTGGGCAGCATTATGCAGAGATGTTATCATTTGCCGCTTGCCGGGTAAGACCTCGCAACCATGAACTTGTAACATCCCTACCCAATGCTGCCCACCACTCCGCCACTGTCCTTGCCGAGATCAAATGATGTATGTTAACAAACAAAAGTGCACCCTCGGGAACCCCTTAAGAACTCTAGTAACCATCAGTCTTAAATTTTCACTAGATGGCGGTTGTATGTACATTATCACTTTACTAAACATTTCTCAAAACAAACGGGTATCGTACGGAGTGAAGTGGTGGGAAGCATATTATGTAGAGACGTTATCATCTGAAGATTGGGCATTGGAGAAGGCTCAAACGAATGCGTAGGATACATCTGAATCAAGCTGTGTACAAATTATCAGATGTTGAAGTGACCAAGGACCTTATAATTATTTTGAAAGATCTCACCGGATTTTGAAGACAATTGACAACTCAGGGGAACTAGATTGAAAAGCGAAGAAAAATTAAAAACAGAGCGGGACACCTAGCCTACATAAGCAAGCACACAACCATTGTCGAGACAAATGAGAAGTACGCCGTAAAAACTGATAAGAGTTATCTGGCCTCAATATTGTGAATTCGTAACGGTTACCTCAAAAGTTTCCATTAACCAAAGATTTGGCAACGCTATGTCGGACCGTCCACAAGCAACGAAAAAGTTTCCGTAGAAATTTCAACTAATCGGACATTCTAACATAAAAATTTGAAAATGTCGAGATGTCTCTCTAAAAAAGCCTACACTATGAAAAGATTCACAAATCCGACATCCTGACGGAACTCTAAAAACGTAAGACTCGTCACCAAAGTGTCCCGAACTTGAAATCTTCAAAAGAAGTCTCTTCGAAAAACGTTCACTAGCGGTTCCCATGTTGAACAGTGCACAATGCAAGCCGAGATAGGAGGTTGAGGCAGACCTTCGAAACCTGTAATGGAAATCGAGAAACCTTGAACGTCTCCCCCAGCCATGACAACAACACGTCTCAAAGACACAAGAACATCTGCAGCTTGCAGATAAGGTGCTGTAAAATCCCCCAGCATCCTGTTTCCCCCTTGACGCTCTTGTGTTTGGTTGTCGTAACAGTATCCTTATTCTCTGGGTTGGATGCATCCGAACCACAACCGACCATGAGCCAGGGTCGACACTTGTGGCTTTCGTTAATACTTTACAGTGTACAAATTTCAACTAATCTGACATTCAACCACAAAACTTGGGAAGTGTCGAGACTCGTCTCTCAAACTGATGAAAATAAAAAGTAATCAGAAATGACTATACTACGAAAATGTTCACAAATCCGGCATAATGACACAAAATTCTAGAAACGTAAGACTGGTCACCAAACGTCTTAAAAAGTTGAAGTCCTCTGAAGAAGCCTCTTCGCAGAGCGTTCACTATCGGTTCCCATGTTGAACCGTCCACTATGCACGACGGGATTGGAGGTTGAGGCAGACCTTCAAACTCCGTAATGGAAAACGAGAAACCTTRAATGTCACCCCCTGCTCCGAGCACAGCACGTCTCAAGGCGAAAAAAACTTCTGAAGCTTTTACAAAAGCTCTTGTAAAATCTCCTCGCATCCAATTTTCCCCCTGACGCTCATATATTCGCATGTCCAAAATGTTGAGATCAGTAAACTTCACCATGATGACAAACATTGTCCGTCCTCTCGCTACGATCCTGAAGATTCTCTCATATTGAAAAGGAGACGCTCCTCCCTTTGTGATGATCGTCAGTCGTTCAGGTACTTTTATTTCAATGTAGCCCAAAATCTCATTCATATTTTCGAAGTAAGTCAGAAGAGGAAAGTTTGCACACTGCAAAAGACAAAAGTCACAATAAAAGCGTCACATCAAGGTCAGGACCGAAAGCCCGAGGTCATGCTACGACGACCAAAACGCCCCCACGCCCAATGTTGAAAATTGATGAAGAACTCTTGTTGATTTGAAGCGCGTAACCCATAAAGCACAAATCATTAAGCGATGTATTTCATGGAGTCAAGCGTGGTGTGCACAGACCAGTATGGCAATACATTCTCCTCACGAAAAGACAACAACCATCACACTCTCGATGAGGTAGCCTCCTGCCCGCTCCCTTCTCCGGAAACGCTGTGTTTGAGCGCCAACGCCGTTTTCTAGGGTGGGAATTGCATTTTTTCTTACTTTCAGAAGAATCACAAGACCGGTGGTAAACTTTTTGGAGGACTCGCAGACATTCGTCCTCGTTTGTCTCATCCAAGAAAACGCAACGGTTGTGACATGTTGATACTCTTCCTCGTGCCCTGGAGCTTTTTTCCATTTTTTTTCCCCAGGCGTCGGCATACAATTCTCTTAGTGTGCTTGCTTTTCCGATGGGAACCCAGTACTCCACTATGAATTGGTTGTAAGTTGGCGAATCTTCGTTCTTGTCAACTTCACTGCGAACCTGGCCAACCCAAAAAGACACTCCTTGATGCATGTCCTCGTCTGACGGTTGCATAATGTTAAAACCGATATGCACATTTTCAAAAGGATAAAAGCTGGCCTTAGGCTTGTCCCTCTGAAGACCCACGAATAGAGGTTCTCTCTGTAATTCGGATGCATCCGAATCAGAGCAAGAACTCCTGTCTTAAACGACATGGGTGGCCTTTGGCCAGAATTCGGTGATGGGTGCCGAAGGCACCCCGTTGTCGATAATGTCCCCCGCGTGTTTGACGTGATCTTCCCAAAACCGAAAAACCCTATCTATTCTAGTCACCTCTTCGTCTCGGAAAGTCGTCCAAGTTTCTCTTTTTTTTTCATAGACTTTCAAAAACCTCTTCACACCCTCCAAACCGTTCTTGTAATCGTCGAGGAACGCCGGTTGGACCATCCTCGGGCAACCACTTAGCGTCTGTGCAATACTCTTTATAGAACATGACGAGATTATCACCTATCATGTAGAATTTCAGCAAATGAGGCTTCGAAATCCCTGTCATGCGCTTTGAAACATGCGGGTAAATAAGACCTCTCCAGTCTGCTATCCTATTAAGAAGAATACACCGCGGAGGAGTCTTATGAGACCGCTCTAGCAAAAGGAACAACTCATCCATTATGTAGGCATCATTGTCCTTGAGTTTCTTGGAGAAAACACTAAACATGGCATCGACGTCTGTGTGCGTGTTTCCAACTATCATAAAACAAATTTCTATTTCCTTGAAAATCCCGAACTTCACAAGAAGTGCTGCCAATGCGCAGATGAATCTATTCTTGTTTTCTTTGAAGCAGTTGTCAGCTTGAATACGAAGAAACGGCGGTAGAGGTTTCCCACTGGATTGGATCTCCGTAAGAGTCCGCATTAAACACGTCGCCGTATTGCTGGGACCGTGTGTGTAGTAAGGAAAATATGTGTAAACATATATAGACGGATCCCGGCCATGGACCAGAACGGCCGTGAGACCAGTCTTCATCATCCTCTCGTGGTGCAAGTCCTTCGAGTAGTTAGCCTGTCCTATATGCGGTATGGTAGTTTTCTTTTGATCCATGCCGTCAATAATGATGCAGAGACATTCGGACTGCCGCAATATGGAATCCATTTTGCATCGGCTATAGTCTAGCCTGTGGTTGACTTGCAACTCTTGATGTTTCCGCATCCTATCTTTGGATTTCTTACGGTCCCTCTCGTACTTCGACTTGACAATGCACTGCTTGTAGAATATACATTTTGCGCATTTCGTGAATGTGTTCAACATAGCTAGACTCACGTGTCAGAAGTGCTTACTCCACATAGCGTAGAAAGTCGACTCTGACACAACTTCCGAGTGGCACATCAAAAGATCAGAGCGCAATGATTCGTAAATTGCTCGTTTTGTGAATGCCGCAGGAATCCTACGGCGAGGACGACAAACTCCGTTTTTCGAGACCATGTCATTCGGCATACTATTAGCGTGGTCGTCGATGAACCGTTTCAACAGTGCAAGCATCGTGACGACTTTTTCGGCTGGTTTAGACAAGTCCGAGTGCCCATGCTCCCTAACGACAACACCGTTGTCGTACATCCTTTTGTAGACATAGAATGTGTTACGAGAAATGTTGAGAATGTTACAGTACGCCTGCACGCACATCTTCCGTTTGCAAGCTACAGGCCTGACCCGCTCAGCACCACCTTCCATAATCGTGAAGTCATGTATGGTTTGCAACCACCACTTCGTCCTTTCCGCGAGACTTGTCGAGTAGAATGCCTCCCGCACCGGCCTGACATCTTCGGTTGTCAGTTCAGCGCAACACATCCGCCTACAACAGAGCATCCCTCGCACTGCCTGAAGTGACTGCATCCTGAGTTTGCCCATAGCTCGCCGATGCTGTGTCTTTTTGGCCGGTTCTCTGTTTGCCATAGAATAGGGTCTTCTTTCACCGGGCATAGGCGCCGACAAAATGTACCGTATGTGGCGGTCCTCTTCGGAGAGACAGCGCGAGCTCCGACTGTCTCGTGAATAGCAGTATTCAGTGATTTCATCCGTGGACGGTCCTTGACTCTCCTGGCACTGCGGAGGGGTAGACGAGGAAACCCTATCACCCCCATCGACAACTCCCAAGGAAGAACCAGCAGTAGTGCAGTTGTTCGCACTATACACGTACTCCGTTCCACTATAACTACAGTCACTGAGATTCCCCTCGGGTATGGAGCTCGACATCCCAGCGTCGGTCATTTCAGAACATGCTGAAGAGACTCTGAATGTACAATCGACACTAAGGAACTGGCCCCCGCTTCCAGTGTTTTTATGGTCTTCGAGCACGTCACGACAGATGTACGAATGCTCGGTGGAGGTGGACAACTGTGTTCTCTTCCGTCGATGCTGAGTGTTTGAGTCACGTGACCGTTTTCCAGAGGAAGCACATGGCTCGAGTCGGGAAGAAGTACTATCGGCACTGCTCGGAATTCCAATGCCCATAACCAATCCCTTCCTAGTCAATTCCTGCCGAAAACGTAACGGAAGGCAAGTTGGCGTGGGAGGGAAGTCTTGATCGACCGTCGTCGTATCACACCACTGAAGCATTCCACTTTTCCCTGCGAGCAGAGCAACAGACGTTGACCCAAATCGCAGTCGAGACAGTTGTTGGACTTTGGCAATGATAAAGCGACAGAGATGCGTCCGCTAGTTGGGAAGCACTATAGCAGCGCAACGAAACAAAAAGACAATGCATAGCCAGCCTTGAACCGGACCACAAGCCTTCACCCTCACTGATTTCACATGTATGGTGTAGAAATGGCGGGCCCGCAAGTATGTAACATACTTTAGATTCGGATGAATCCAACGCAACGACGCAAACAAATATCGGACTTGACATTAGACGTGCACAGCCAGCCTTGAACCGGACTACAAGCTTGCCCGTCACCGATCAGACATGCTATAGAAATTGCGGGTGCGCAAATATGTAACTGATTTTAGACTCGGATGAATCCGATACAATGATGCAGGTAAATATTGGCAAGTTCGCATCTTTGCAGGTTCTTATGTCGGATGCATCGGAGACACTTAAATCCAGATTTAGACAATTGCAGCATACACCACCAGTGCGTCAAGTATGCAATGCCGAGCACCATCAGCACGCATACAGACGACAGAAGTGATCACGAGTCTTCCGCGTCGTAAGAAATTGACAACCTTCCCGCAGTGCCAAACAGTCGGCAGTCTGTGCTGTGGGGTGGCAAAAACACTTTCGCGGTCTTGTTCGGAAATTGTTGGCGTAGCACCAGATGCTCACCAAACAGTTTCGAACGCCGATGTAATGGACATATCATATAATGCCTTACGATCAAGCAGTGGTTGATAGCTGGCCCCCTTTCCCGGTCTGGATCTTTAAGAGCAGAGTTTCGCACTCCACCGTGAGATCCATATCGGACAAGGGGACCTGCTACCCTGCCGCTGTTAACTTTAGTCATCATAAGGGAGTCTATGACGCGGGAACCCAAAAACAAGCAATTGTGGAGGAATATTGCGGCCGCATGACGAAATTTTTGGCGCAGCACCAGATGCTCACCGACCAGTTCTGAATGTCGGTTGTATCGACACATCATATGATGTTTTACAAGCAAGCAGTGGTTCATAGCTGGCCCCCTTTCGGTCTGGATCTTTGAGAGCAGAGCTTCGCACTCCACCGTGAGATCCATATTGGAGAAGGGGACCTGCTACCCTGCCGCTGTTAACTGTAGTCGTCATAAGGGAGTCTATGACGCGAGAAACCGAAAATGAGCAATTGTGGGGCAATATCGCGGCCGCATGACGAACTTTTCGGCGTAGCACCAGATGCTCACCGTCCAGTTCTGAATGTCGGTTGTGTCGACATATCATATGATGTTTTACAAGCAAGCAGTGGTTGATAGCTGGCCCCCTTTCTCGGTCTGGATCTTTGAGAGCAGAGTTTCACACTCCACCATGAGATCCATACCGGAGAAGGGGACATGCTACCCCGCCGCTGTTAACTGTAGTCATCATAAGGGAGTCTATGGCGCGAGAACCGCAAATTGAGCAATCGAGGAGGAAAATTGCGGCCGCATGACGAACTTTTTGGCGTAGCACCAGATGCTCACCGATCAATGCTGAATGTCGGTTGTATCGACAAATCATATGATGTTTTACAAGCAAGCAGTGGTCGATTGCTGGCCCCCCTCTCCGGTGTGGATCTTTGAGAGCAGATTTGATGCAATCCACCGTTAGACCCACATCGGAGAGGCGGACCTGACATCATGCCGCTATTCACGGTAATCATCATGTGGGAGTCGACAACGTGATGGCCCCGCGATGTTCCAATCGGGAAGTTTTTTTGTGTTCTGTGCAGGTGCTGAACATTCGGTGACGAGAAGGAACAAGCTCGAGCGGCCCCAAACTTCGGATGGATCCGAGACACAAGACGACATGCCGGACAAGGTCGATTGCAGCGTCGGCCAACGTCGCTCAGTCACTTTCGGCCTGGCAGCGGCTGTTGCAGAGAGGGCTACGGACATGGCACCACATTTCATGGCATCCAATCGAAAAACCATTGTTGCCGTCGCCAGGGGTGATCATGAGCCTTCGCCGTCGCGATAAAAAGACCCGACGATTTCGCAATCGGGACGTGCTATGCATTCTGCGCGGCTGCTTATCATCGGCCCATATGCAGCGTATTGACGCAAAGAGGAGTTTCTTTCAGCGGGTGTCCAGGGTAACAGACGACTTTTGCGGGGATGAGAATGAAAACGTTTGTGCAGCCGGCGACTTCGGATGAATCCGAGACAAAAGATGTTCTGGTGAACATGCATGATTACAGCCTCAGCCATCGCCGCTCACGTTATTTTCTGCCATGCAGCGGCTGTTGCACAGAGGGCCACGGACACGGGCACCACATTTCATGGCAGTACCAGACGATCTAGAGGGCGGCGGACTGTTTGGAAGCCTTGTTTGCCTCGAAGGCGTGCAAGAACATAAACTCGATGGTCTGCAGTTATCGAATCGCACATAGAGAATCCGACGGGTTGTTGTTTGGCCAAGGATCGTCCTTGGGGAAGCCTTCACGCATCGCCTTCAACGTCGGGTGCACCCGCATATATCTGATTGATGATTCAGATGAATCCGAAACACTTATAGAACGTCACCTTCGCAAGTTCAAATGCAACAACGCAGGTGTCAACTTTAGTCGTCACAGGGAGTCTCCTTTTCCCTTAAACACAAGGTCTGACCACACGTCCGTATCTTGTGACCTACAGGGTTTCCCGCGGACGAGGTTGTGAACGGAAACCATACAGAGCATTCATAGATGATCCATACACATGGATCTGCGGCTGGTCGACTGTTGCCTTCTCCGAAAACACGGACATGTATTTCATCCTGACAAACCCTCCTCGTCGTGCTAAGGAATTCCCTATACAGTCACGTATTTCAGACACTTTCTTTTCCACATCATCCCACAATGACAGAAAAACTCTTACCTGACCTGCTCTCACCAAGTCTGACCGCCCATCTACATCTGGGCGAGACATGACCGCCTTGAACCTGGATCCCTTAAGCACCATCTTGTTGCGTGACACAAGCACAACTGCATCCACAAGTTTCCTGCTTTTGCTTGAAGAAGCCACACATAGCACTCTGGCGAAAGGACATCCGTCATCCGTCAACCGCACACAACAGTACGACAGAGCTTGTGGAGAAGTCCCTGGGCAATGGGGTGGGTAGTGTTCCAAGAATGAACAATGACGAGCGCATTCCACCAACTCTTGCTTCTGCGAACTCCCCCAAGTTCGTGGCGAAGATGTGATATACTCGCAGTGGAGGCGACGTCTGAAGCTGGTACGAAAGCGGACCGGTTTACCCTTATCGTCCAGGGTCTTTCGATGGAGGACACCACAAGGCAGTGCAATGAGGTTCCCGAACTCCAACATGTTGGCAAACTTGTAATGG
This sequence comes from Chara braunii, assembly GCA_003427395.1. NCBI lineage: Eukaryota > Viridiplantae > Streptophyta > Charophyceae > Charales > Characeae > Chara > Chara braunii. Next base: position 2,376,884 of record BFEA01000110.1, on the reverse strand, counting down.
CTTGCCCATGGGAAGGAACGCTCCATCGCCTTCCAGTCATTTTCGTTCCATTCATCGAGATGCCGGTTCATGTAAGGGACGACGGTCGTCCAAGGGTCGTCCTCGAAGTCGTCCTCGGGTGCATCGCCGATCCACATTTGACCTTCATGATGCCGCAACGATCTTGCACAAGGTGGAAAGGGTTTCGCTAAGCGCATGTGCCTCTCGTGTAGCATGGTGATGCTTGTCAAAGGACTCGACGACATTAAACTCCCTACACAATACGAACACATGGATAGACATATGGGAAAGGAGACGGTCGTAAACAATGTCGGTGAACGATAATTTCCCGGACGATGCCCACACCCAGCTGTAACGCCCTACATTTTTTTGTCGGCGAAGCCCTTACAGAAGGCCGTCAATCGGAATCGTCCAAAAAAATATTTTTCCACGTCGCATTGCAAAGCCCTTACAGAAGGTCACCAATCAGAAGTTCACCAAGCCAATGGAGTGTTTTCTAAAAGTCATGCAGAGACCCGTTCCAGAGCAAATGTAGGATTTTCAAAAATTATTAAAACCCACGTCGTAAAGCACATTGAGACGGACATAATAGTGGGACGACCCTCGTCGAACGGAACAACACACCGACGTCGGACAGCCACATCACACCGCCTCATCTACAAAAGACGTTTTCGCACAGTCGACATGACAAGTACTTTTCGCAGAGCCATGGAGGCACACACTCTACCTACCACGGTCATTCTAAACACGAGGTGAACAGAAGTGCAAGACAGAAGCTCATCCAAGCCTACCGCACCGCCCCGGATCTGAGGTTCGGATCAATTCGATCCACCCGCCAACAGAAGTCCTAGACAGAAGCTCATCCATGCCTACCAGTCCGTGGTTCGGATCAATCCGAGCAACCGCCCCGGAAAGATAGACATTAAATGGGATGTCGTGCGACCATCCGTGGCTCGGATTAATCCGAGCCACCGCCCAGCGGCCTCGCCTCACTCGGAGGGATGTGGCAAAAGGATGAGACACCCCTGGAATCGAAGGCGGAGGCAGTAAGAAGCAACACGTCCTTTGCGAGGTTTGCCTTACTGCCCCATGTGCAAACAAACAAAAGCCAAGAGTGGCAGACAAATCAGACTCAATCGCCATCGAGCTATGAGGTTCGGATTAATTATTCGGACCACAGCAAACGGTTTCAGTCAGGCGGTACCCAGACGTCCTTCGAAATGTTCACATTTGGCCTCTCGGAAGGACAAATAAACAACGAATGACATGAGTGCCCACCATCGGTTATTGTATGTTGCATTCAGGATGCGTGGAGTGTGCCGCCGTTTTCCTTTCCCGATGCGACCTCCCGTCACTGGGCGTAATACTCACCTCGGGACTCCCGATGCGGTGAGGGATGTGGTTCGGATTGATCCGAGCTATATCACACGTTTAGGAGTGATGCGAAATTTATAAGTCTTGTGTGAGTATTGCACAACCCAATGCGGAATAAATAACACTGACAAGAGCCACGACTGCCGTCCGTCAGTCGTCTGTGGTTGTGTTTCGGATTCATCCGAGCTACAAACGAAGGCAAAAGCATATGGGGAGCTATCGGAGTCATGATTTCTGGAGATGTTTACTTCAAAGCGATCCCCTGTGCCGTCGTTGTCCCTTCCACTAAGACATTGGAGGGAGGCGGTTCCCGTTGAGACTTTCCACGAGCCGAGGGTTGTGGTTCGGATTCATCCGAGCTGCATCACACGTTCCGTAGTGAGGCGAAACAGAAAACATCCAGTCCTGTGTGAGTATTGCACAACCCAATGCGGAATAAATAAACACTGACAAAAGCCACGACTGCCATCCGTCAGTCGTCTGTGGTTGTGGTCCGGATTGATCCGAGCTACAAAAGAAGGCAAAAGCAGATGGGGAGCTATCGGAGTCATGATTTCTGGAGATGTTTACTTTGAAAGCGATCCCCTGTGCCGTCGTTGTCCCTTCCACTGAGACATCGGAGGGATGCGGTTCCCGTTGAGACTTCCCACGAGCCAAGGGTTGTGGTTCGGATTCATCCGAACTACATCACACGTTCCGTAGTGAGGCGAAACAAAAAATGTCCAGCTTGAGAATTGCATAACCCCTCGTGGGAGACAAAGAACACCGACAGAAGTCATGAGTGGCGGGTTGTCATGGAAAGGGGGTCGCCTCAAAACTTTCGATGGGGGAACGTTGTGTGTAAACAATGGGTCGGATGTAAAAGGGGCATAGTCATCCAACCACTGGCATCGCAAATGACATCTACTATTGCCTTCATCCCGAGATCGGATGAATCCGAACTCCATCCGGAAGAAGTGGCACGAACAACACTCTCTCACTCCCGCTGCAATCCCAAGAACGCCTCCCTAAGCTGCTCTGGAAAACAAGGCTGCGATTAATTGGAATCGAAATGTGATCGGCGTGGATCGAGAGCTGATCGTTCCACGAGGTCATTGTGCGTTCATTCAGCTCAGATTTCGAGACTGCAATCGTCGCGAGGATTGTCCGCGTCAAAATTCGCCCAAAATGAATCGTGGCGAGGGGACGGACTGCCGCACGGGCGGCGGTGCTGTGAAGTTTTCTTGTGGGCGAGATGAAACTTGTGAGCGCTAGTTCCATATCCAAAAGTTGCCGATGCGTGTCCGGCGTCTCGCGCCCGGTTGCGTGGCAGTACAAGAAAAAAATCCTGATGTCGTCCACAACTGCGATAGACATGTTCAATCACCGAATCGATCGGAAACGAGCTCGAAGTTGGCACTTGGCGGTGGGATGTCGCGGGATCGGCGGTAATCTGGGATGTTTCRGATTCGCCATGGGTATCCTTTGTGCGCAACGGGTCGTCGCTGAACGTTGTGGATGGGTGGCTTGGCCACTGTTGGCTGTGAGTGCGACACGGGCGATTTCTGTTGGAGGTGCACGTTTGTCGTGAGGCTTCTAGCTATCAGCGCTGCGATAACAGATCGTCTGATAGACATCAGCACAGGAGATGGATGGACGGGATCTTAAAGTCCATCGACACACGTTTTTCAGATGACGTCTCCGGTGTTGACGTCTATCGGGTGATGTGTTATCGCAGTGGTGATCACATACCGCGATTTTGAGGACACCAGGGAGCAACGGCGATGAAACTTCGTCCATATATCAGATGCGGTCGTCGAAGGCGTCCGACGATCTTGACTGCGAAAGTCGCAGACCATTTCGAATTCCAGACGTCATGCGCAAGATGGTGACGTCAGCGTGTGTCAGTGGAAGGGAACTTTCGTGGTTGTGAGCTGCGGACATCGTGGACTGAAGATCGCGCTCATGTCGATTCGTGCGTAATAGACGGAGCAGGCGGTGATGTAGAAGAATACTCGCACGACCGACTGCATTGCGATATCCTAAGTAGACTGGGGTAGGATGACCCGCGAGCCAGGGTCCAAGAAAGTGTACCAACAAGCGATGTCGAGGACGCCAAGACTCGAGGGCGATGCGACTTTCTCCACGCGTCAGATGTGGTCGACGGAGGGCGCCAAGACTAGAGGGCGATGTTGAGGACGCCAACAAGCGATGGTGAGGACGCCAACAAACGATGTTGAGGACGCAAACAAGCGATGTTGAGGACGCCAAGACTCGAGGCCGATGACTGTGAAAGCCGCAAGCCATTGCCCGTCGCTGACGTCATGTGCAAGATGATGACGTCAGCGTGTGTCACTGCATGGGGTCTTCCGTCGTTGTGATCGGTGGGCGTCGTGCGCTGAAAATCGTGCGCACGTGATTGGCGGAGCAGGTGGTGGCAGAGAACAAGACTTGCACGGTCGAAGGAGCCGAAGGGCAATGGGAAGAGGTGGGGGCTTGAAATGGTGAAGGGGTCGAGCAGGGGGCGTGGGCTTCTTACAGACCTGCGAGTCAACAAACGCCTCCAGCCAACACAAGAAAACACAGTGCGAACGGGACGACCATCAAGGTCTACAGTCGTGTGACGTTTTCAATAGCGCCCCCGGCTATCGACGATTGCTGGAAGAACGAGGGCCTGGATGCGCAAGGGGCCTGCGATTTGATGCAGGCGACTTCGAGCGATGGCGGACACGTCGCAAAGGCAGCACACGGAAGAAATGACACCAGCGAACGGGTGTGACAACCACCCCCATTCGTTTGGTGCCCGACAGGAGAACGGAGAGTGCAGTAAGTGGGGCTTGAGGGGCCCTTCAGCTGCCCGCCGCAGGTACTGCCGCGTCGGGGGCTGTGACATCAGGCGGTCCCTTTTTTGACGGACCCTCCTCACGAAATCGCACGGTCCAAAACCATCGCGGGAGGGCGGGCCGTGATTGCAAGAGGACTGGCCTTTTTTCACCGTGCTATCGACGGTCCCAACGCATCATCTGGCGCAAATTTTCCCGCCCACTTTTAAATATTGGGGCCCGCGCGGATTTTACCGTGATATCGACAGTTCCAACACTTCATCCGGCGTGGCTTTTCCCGCCCACTTTCGTTTCTTGGGCCCCGCTCGGATGTATCCGCCTTTCGAATGACGGTGGCGCCATTCCGCGAATTTGCAGGTGGGCATTGCAATCGTCCGAAGCAGCAGGCAATCGCAGGTGTCGCCAACCCTCACGGCCGAAAATGCCCGTCACGCGCCCAGACCACCCGCCCTTGCCAGCGACACAGCCATCTCGTCGTTGAGGGACACAACCATCTTGTGGCCGTCTCCCCCGCCGTTTGCCTCGCTTCATTCTCTCTCCCTCGTCGCCATATCCCTCGCCTTGCCATCTCCTTCGCGTCGCAATCTCCCACGTCTCCATTCGCAGTTTTGCCCTTTCACGCGTCGGCAACTCCCTTTTCGCGCGTCGCGACACGCGTCGTCATATTGCGGTTTGAGATCATCAACCAAGTCGCTGGGTTCATTGTTTCCAACAACAGTTGTAAATCGAGGAAAGAAAAGGTGCATTCTCTCTCTCATTCTATCTCCCTTTCTCATCTTTCTCTGTCTCACTCCCCATCTCTCTCTCTCTATTTGACTCTGCCTCTCTCTCTTTATCTCTCTCTCTCTCTCTCTCTCTCTCTCTCTCTCTCTCTCTCTCTCTCTCTCTCTCTATCTCTCTCTCTCTCTTTCTCTCGCCATCTCCATCGACCTGAAAAGTCCTGCCATGCTGGGTTTGCGTAGACCGTCAGAATGCCCACACATGTACGCGATCTGTAATCGGAATTCGCGCGGTGGCGATTACATTGGGTTCAGTCGCCGCGAACGAGCAGTGTCCTGTGATCCAACAGGGATTTCTCTCCATGAGTCCGATGTGTGATAGGGAGTCTATGACGTTCGGGGCCATTTGATCGTGACATTTGATTGGGTCGTGTGATGAAGGCGGAGATTGCCTCTATGTCGCGCTCTCTCTCTCTCTCGCTATCTCTTTATCTCTCTTTCTGTCTTTTATCTCGTTCGTTTCACTGCGCTTGTCTGTGTCGCTCGCACAAAGTTTGCGAACGTAACTCATAAGCGCAGACAAACGAATGAGACAGAACCAACAGCGTCGTGTTCCACCACCATCGTCGTCAGTTTTCTATCAGTGCCTCTATGTCGTTCGTCTTTTCCGTCGGCCTGCTTTCGCGAATCTAGTTCCATTGGCGACCATTCGCCCCGATCAGATGGCACACTCACACGTCCACGTGGCAGGTCCTGAACAAGCGTGGGCTCGCTGATGGATGCGGGGCTCTATGCGGCAACTGAATGTCGTTGAATAGAGCCCCGCACCCATCAGCGTGGCCACTCATGATCACGACTTGACACGTGGACGTGTGTGCCGTCGTGTTCAACTACCATCTTCGTCCCCGTCGTTAGTTTGTCTTCAACGCCTCTATTTCGTTCGTCTTATGCGTTGGCCTGTTTCTTTCGCGAACGTACCTCGGGGTGCGTTTGCTGATCTAGTTCCATTGGCGACCACTCGCCCCGATCAGATGGCACAGTCAAACGTCCATGTGTCAGTTCCTGAACAAGCGTGTGCACGCTGATGGATGCGAGGCTCTATGAGGCAGCAGAAAGGATGCTAGGCTGCAATATAGCCCCGCGCCCATCAGCGTGGCCACGCATGTTCAAGACATGACATGCGGACATGTGAGTGTGCCATCTGATCGGGGCGAGATGAAGGAGTTTCGGGAGCAAGAATGCATGCGTTTCATTGGCGATCACTCGCACCGAT
>BFEA01000110.1:2310584-2321024 GCA_003427395.1 Chara braunii | reverse complement strand
TTTTCTAGGTCTACAACCCCATATTTTTATTTTTATTTTTTGATCTCTGAATATATTTAAAAAAAATCAAAAACATAAGCACAATGAAAAAAACAAAAACAAAAAATGACATGAGTCTTTTTTTTTAAGTTTCACAGAGATATTTTAAGGGTTGAAACAAAAACAGAAAAAAAAAAAAAATAGGGTTGTAGTCTTGTAGATCTTTTAAGGATGTACAACAAAATATATATATACATCGTCAAATAGAACTGCCCGGTAAACTGTAGGCAGAGAGGGAGAAGAGGACAACAAACGAGGGGCTATGACAAACTGTTTCGTCGTAGTTTCACCGACTCATCAGGAGGTTGAGCCTGGCGTCCGAAGTCCCGTACAACAAGGTCTCTGTTTCTTTTTCTTTTTTTTTTGCCTTTCTCCTGTTTTCTCAGCCCAGAAACTCGTAATGAACCTGACAGGCCGCTGCCACTCAGTGTCACACTGGATCGGCCACACTCCAATCCGTCTGCTAATAGGACCATGCTCCTGGGGTGTGGTCCCATTAGCAGTCTGATAGAAGCCTGGCCGATCCAGTGTGACACTGAGTGGCAGCGGCCAGACAGGTTTATTACGAATTTCTGGGCTGAGAAAACAGTAGAAAGGCCAAAAAAAAGCAAAGAAACAGAGACCTCCCACCGGAAGTCACCGCAGAGTGCTTCCCAGCCATCAGATCGCAAACGGCATGATGGTGGTGGTTGCAAAAACAGTGAACAAAGTAATCGCCACATTTTCTAGAATAAACTAGACTTATGACAGCAGTGATCCTGACACCCTCCATATACTCCGTGATTGAAGGAGGGTTCCACCCAATGAGATAATTGCACAACAGCAAGTAAAATGCTAAAAATCTTTTATCCAGTGGGCTAAGGCCGACCCCTACCATATCTAGGGTGATGGTCACACTGAGGTAGGATAGTAGGGACAGGGGGTGTGTTGGGAGTAGTAATGTGGGGATGGGTAGGGTAGGTGGCCTATCCTAACAGGACAGCCATTCGCTGTTGCTACCAGCAATCACCACAGGTCTGGTCCTTAGCCTCTAGAACACCCTGGGCTTTCAAAAAAAAAAAAAAAAAAAAAAAATTAAAAAAATGGATCTTTTGCTAGAACGTGGAATAATACACCACCATATGTTTTGTCTTTTGTGCATGTGGTGAGTAGAGGCCCTTAGGGCCACTGCACGTATTCCTAAAAAAAGAAAAATGAGAAACAACAGAAGAAAAATGAAAAAACAAACGAAAAACGGGAAAACAAAAGAAAGAAGAGAAACAAAAAAAAAACGAGAAAACAGATAATTAGTGACCCATAACTAAGCTGCACAGACTGCCACAGACCTGAATTCGAATCCAGACTATATATTCTCAGTCCACAAAGGCAGTCTCCAAGTCTGTGCTCCACGAAGAGTCCTTGCTAATCAGTAGGGACCCTTCGAAAATGAGACTGGACGACTAGATTGCAGCATTTGTAAAAAAAAAAAAAAAAAAAAAGGAAATGCACCCACATGCACACACATGTGCTCACAGTCTTGGGGTATGGGGTGACCCTTACTTTTTTTCTCTCTTGCAGTTTGAATTTCGGGAGGGAGGGGCATGTTTGGCCACCCCACCCTGCTAGTAGGGGTCAATTTTTTTTTTTTTTTCTTGTTTTTAGTGTTTGGGCGCGTAGGGCCACGTGTCCGAGGCCCAACGTGCCGGTTCTGTTTTTCAAAATTCAACGGAACACCCCCGTTTTCGCATTAAACGCGATTTAACGGGGCCCCCAGGCCCGTTGAACGGGTTCAACGGCGTTGAATTTCGCCTGTTTTGCGTTCATAGGACACTGTCACAACCCATTTCCCTTTTGCTCTATTCTATTCCGACTGTACCATTGGTCCCAACATCCCAGATTTCCTCGGAATATCCTAGTTACCCGAAACTTATCGTCCCACCCGATCCCCGTTACTCACTACTTAGTCCCTGAGTCTACTTTTAGCAGGCTTTATTCAGCCCTCTTGTAATCCTACTTCCCATCTAACCCGCTAGTCACTCTTCGCGCCATCGTACCCCATTCCGGAGCCTTCCTTCGCACGAATTTTCACAGTATTCCACTGAACATTGCCTCTGGATATGATTATCTCCGCAATTCACGATTCAGTGAGAGTAGACTTTCTTCTGCCCTGCCTGGAGATGTTGAACATTCTTTGATCTTATGGAGCATTCCATTGATCAAAGTTCTTTTCTGTTTTACACACGTAAAGGAGCCAAAATCCTAAAAGCTCATATACTTCAGTCTTCCCTTCGTATTATCCCAAATTTCAGCAAAGTTCTTTGCTCGGTACCAACAATCCACTTTCCTTTCCTCAATTCGCACCTTGCACCCCAAAAAGCTCCACTCGTTCTTCCCTTCGTCGCTTCTCTTCAACGTAAGATTAGGATCGTAGGAATGCTCAAATTTCCTCATAATTTCCTCAACCTTTCGCCTTTTTTCCTTACCCCATCCCACCCAAATGAACAGTGACACGTCGTCCACTAGTCTAATCCCTCTAATTAACCCCGCTGGGCTACTGGATTTCTGCTCAAAGAAGGCGCAGAGAATGCAGGCTATCGGTGGGCTACTGGATTTGCCCATTGGAATGCCTTCCTGTTGCTTAATCAGCCTATCTGATGCCCATAGGTATGTAGTGCCCAGTCAAATTCGACCATTTTTTTGATCATATTGAATTCTACCTTAATCCAACCCTGCTCGTCCTTCTTACATCCGAACGAAGCACCTTTTCCCTTTGCTTTCACCATCACAAATTTCCGTCCCTTCTTCTCGAACGAATTCAAAATCCAATCTACTACGTGCTTTACTGACTCATGAGGCAGCTTGTTGACCATCTCTTTGATGTCGTAGGCTACCCCTTTTAGCTCCCTTCGTTTCTTCTTGCCTGCCCACTTGCTTACTCCTTCCAGTCTTGCTTTCAGTTGACTTGTTGACTTGAGATTGAAATGGTCATTCCTCGGCATCGAGAAGAGGAGAAAGTTCAGAGCCTTAGCCACTCTCTGGTTTGCCACTTTTGCCGGCTCTGAGAACGACGGGGAGATCGGTCTGAATTTCTCGGGGTCCGTATGCTTTGCCGTCACATAAGCTTTCCCCCACGTGCCCTTGTTATCCCACTTTTCGACAGCGTTCAGCCCCTTCTCCTTGTACTCCCTCTTTGCTCATGCCATCACGTCCTCTTCTTTTCTCCAAACTGCTCCAAAAGTCGTGTTACCCCAGAAGGTATCTTTCATACCTTCACCATACTTCGCGGGGCACATCACCATTGTCTCCGCTAGATTCTTGTTAAGAAGTCTGAACACATGCCCATCCCATCTTCTTTTCACCTCTTCAATCGCATCGATCACTCCCTCTTTTTCTCTCCTTTCTCTCCTTATACAGCTCCTTGCCTGTTCGATCATCCATATGACATCCAACCCGGATTTAACCATTTCGTTGTTCGACTCTCTACACAGCTTCTGATCCTCCCTTTTCGTATCCGCTCCCTGCAACACATTCTTTGCATTTAGCAATCTTTCATCCACGTCATTTCTGCTACTTATGCGAAACGATACGTGTTCCCCCTGCCTTGGGAGATCGAGGCCTGCACATCTACAGACCGTTACCATCTGGCGGCTGAAGCGCCTATGGTTCTGGAGAAGCTCTCCGACTTTTTGGTTTTTTCTCCAAACAAGTCGGAGCTTCTGACATCGTATCTTCGCTTCGGTAGAAGAAATGCATTGGAACTTTATTTTCTCCACCATCAATCTTCTGATCCCCTCCCGCGAGACCCTCTCGTCATACTTTACTCCCACTACTATCCTCTTCCTCAGACTAACACCCAACTTACTTTTTACCACTCCATCCACGGTTCGTTTCAGTATCTTCCTCGATCCTTTTAACTCCCACTACTATCCTCCTCTTCAGACTAACACCAAACTTACTTTTCACCACTCCAACCACGATTCCTTTAAATGTCTTCCTCGATCCTTTCCTCGAGAAGCCTTTGATATTACCGAAGATCGAAGCTAATTGTTTCATAATAAGCCTCGTCAACTTCTTCTTCGACCATGGGCATTTCAGAAGTTGGAGCAACAGATGTCTCGTCGCCGGATCACCGGGATACCTCTCTCTGATCCTTCAGAGTATTATTGCACCTCCTTCTTCGAAGCACGTTCTCGGTGTGAATACCCTTACAAGGGTATCCGCCCTAATTTTTGCAGGTGACAGAAAATAGGTTAGTTTAAAGTTTGAGTATACCGCGCGAGGCGCGGCTGTGTCTGTAGTTTACAATTGACTGAATGGTTGACCAGAGTAAGAGAGTGGGTGGGCGCGCAGATTTGAGGCACGCGTGATCTTTATATTTTTGGTTGATGATTGGAGAGTCGGCGTGATCGCTGACCATATTTTTGTTTCTGATTAAACTAGCATTAAAGAGATTTTGTCTCTTGATTGTTGCGTTTGCCCGTGACTTGTGCATGTGTACTGAGGACGACGTCGACAACAATGTGGTTCTGAAAAAGTTTAGTAGGTCTGCGCATCGCGCAATATCGGTTTATTTCAGGGGTCCGTCAAAACTAGACTCAGACTTGGGCCTAACACTATTGGTTACGATATCGGACTTCTAATCAGAAGATTCAGGGATCGAGGTCGAGCGGCGGCGACGCTGGGATATCGGAGTAGTGTTAGAGGAATAAAGGATTGAGAGTCTGGCAGGACTATCCCCCTGGCTTTGTCATCAGTGGTGCCAAGGCGGTGTTATCTTTTTCCTTTTTTCCTCGCCCGTCATGTTCTGACGATTAGAAGTTCTAAATATTTTATTATATTATTGTCGTATTATTATTTTGTGTCCGCGTTCCTTAAGTCAGGTGCGGCACAAAAATTTAGAGGCCGTCACGACGGTCGAGGACCTTGACTACGCGCCTCTTTTGAAGGGTCCATCTGCGCCCTCGCATGTTTCGGATGTTGATGAAGTTCTATCACCCCGCCGGTCTTGAAACAGCGGACCGAGGAGGTCAGCGTGCATGCAAGCCCGTGGGCAATCGGCCCACGAGACGAAGGAAGTTTGAATGGCGGAAGCTCTTCCACGAGTGCACCGTCTGCCAACCATAATCTGGCGCGGGAGGTTCAAGTGTGAGCGTGCCCGTTGGGGCCCGAAAGACGGTGAAAGATGCCCTTGGCACAGTCGGCCAGAGGGCGCAGTGGCGTGAGGTGCAGACTGCGTGTGACCGTTTGCATGGAACCTCATTTAAATATTTCCTACTGTAGCCGGAACCTGCGCTTAGGCCCGCCTTATCGAGGCTCAAGCTATAGACTTCGCTGCTGTCAGTGTGAATACCCTTACAAGGGTATCCGCTTTGGGTTTGTGCAAACGACAGAAAATAAGTTCGATTTAAGGTTTAGGTATACCGCGCGAGGCGCGACTGCGTCTGTAATTTACGTTGACAGGATGGTTGGCTAGAGGAGAGAGTGTGTGGGCTCGCAGGCTTGAGGCACGAGTGATTTTATTTGTTGATGATTAAAGAAGCGCCGTGATCGGCAGGCAAATTTTTATTTTTTGATTAAACTAGGATTAAAGAGATTTTGACGCATTGATTGATGCGCTTGTCTGTGACATGTGCGTACGAGCAGAAGACGACGTCAACAACAAGGTAGTTCTGAAAGTGTTTCGGTAGGACTGCGCGTCTCACAATATGGGTTTATTAAGGTGTTCGTCATAACTAGACCCGACCTTTGGCCTAACCATATTTGGTTACAGCATCGGACTGTCATCAAGGAGATTCAGGGATCGAGATCTAGTGGTGACAGCGCGGGGCATCAGAATCGTGCGAAGGAATCGAGGGGTTGAGGGCCCGGCAGGGCTATCCCCCTTGGCTCCGCAATCGGCGGCATTGGAACGGCACTAGCGTTTATTTTTCCCGTTTGGCGTGTTCTCTCACGATTAAAAGTTTTTTAATATGGTTATTATTTTTGGCTTCATATTGGTTGTTTATCTTTACTCCGGCGTTCCGTTGATTTGCGGTGACGACGGACTCAGCGGTCGTCACGGGAGTCGAGGGCCTTGAGCACACGCCTCCGTCTCGTTGACTTATGTGTTCTTTGAGTGATCGGGATGTTGGCGAGGGTCCTCGGTCCCACCGTCTTGGACGGCGGACCGCAAAGTTCAACGTACATGCGTACCGGCGGGTGATTAGCCCATGAGCCGGAAGAAACTTGAGTGGCTGGGGTATTCTGCAGGGGCATCGTTTGTTCCCCCTCAGTCCATGGTGAAGGGGTGGGAGTGAGCATACCCTTTGGGGCCCGACAGACGAAGCTGCACCTGGGCACAGGTGGCCCAGGACACAGCCAGGAGGCCCGCAGTAATGGGGAGTGCAAGGGTTGTCCGGGCATCAAAACCCTCGTTGGAATATTTGCCGCTACCACCGAGGTCTACATTGGGACACGCCTCACCTAGGCGTAGTCTGCAGGAGTTTCAGAGGCTCGACGCCTCCCCAGTTCTGAGCTAGTCAGGTGGTCGAACACAAATCGGGCGCTGCAATGCCGACCGACCAGCGTTGGCTGTCTTGGCAAAAGACTTATTGAACTCCTTGGCGGAATTCAGCTTGTATGACCCCCATCCTGCTGTCTGTATTCGGCAATGCTCGGGTGGTGTCTGGGATAGCGCTCTGTTTGGCGCAAAGGAGGAGTGGCGGGGGTGAAGTTCGAAAGCGGAGCGCCAGAGAGCAAGGGAGTCCAGAGGCAACAAAGAGGAAAGACCAAGAGAAAGATGAACCAGGATGAGGTATTGCGCCGGATGCACGCGCGATGAGAACGGAGGTGGTGGCAGATGGGCGGAAAGCAGATAATTCGCCCGTTTCATGAAGAAAATGAGCGAGGGAGGAGGTGTTTCGGGGGTTCTTGATCATCGCAAATGCGATAGCATGGTTAGTTTCGGTTATAGGCAAATGGTGTAGTCAGTATAGATGTTGGAAGTTGCGTGGAAGTGAAGGAAGAAAACGAGGAGAATGGCGGGAGTGTGAAAAAGGAGTTATTGCTCGTAAGTTGAGGAAAATCGGGTGAAGAGAGAGTGTAGGTAAGGGATTTCGGGGTGGGCAACCCCGAATTTAACGATAGCTTAGGTAGAAAGTTGGTAGACAGTGAGTAAGAAGGGAGAAGGAGTGCACGAAGGTGTCGGGATGGAGTCGACGGAAAGGAACGAGCGAGGAAGGAGGCATGAATCATTTGGTTGCGAATGAATTTGAATGTAGGAGAGGACATACAAGAGTTTTTTTTCCTTTTTGTTATCGCAGATCCAATGGCGGCCTCGTATGTCGCGCTTAACGAGTAACAACTGCGTTGGGAGTAAAACGACAATTTGAAAGTGTGGAATGCACTTTAAGTTGGCCGTGTTCTAGTTGCAGATTCATAACGATTTCTCTCATTCCAATTAATTCGGAATGGTAGGGTGTCCTTTCCCGTTTTTTGCAAAAGGCTCACTTCGACTCTGCTCATCTCAGAAAGAGAGAGAGAGAGAGAGATCGGCATGTGGCTTGTTTCCAGCTTGTCAGTTCAGAGAGAGAGAAAGAGTACATTCAGAGGGCGTGGGAGTTCGTACCTAACAGATCGAACACAAAAGCGCGAGAAGCGAGAAGGTTTTTTCCAGTGGTCGCACCTGCCCCGATGTATGAGTAGGTGCATGCAGATGGGAGGAGATTTTGAACTGTCAAAGTATCTTTCTGTACTTTAGCAGAAGGTCCGCGTGGGGTTTGCCTGTCTTATTGATGGGAATAGCCTTCACCTACGTCGTTGCGCGCACGATTGGCGCGGTGTACTTTTTCCTGAGTTCTTTTGGAAGGTCCATTCGATTTTGTTCATACCAACGGTAGAGGTAGAGGAAGGGCAGTCGTGGAGTTGGAGACTTACCTGTTGGCAGATGCGATGCTGATTCCAAGCAGTCTCTCTGTTTCCCTCTGCGTACTTGGCTGTGAACAGACGATGGATATTCCCATGTTCTAGCAATAGATTCATTTCTGCTCATCTTATCGACAAAAGTAGCGTGAGGCCAATAGCGGGGACTGACACTTTCAGGCAAGAGGCCGTGGCCGATTTCGCCGAGGTTTACTCCTCAGAGATAGGGCACCTCTGCATATGTATGTTGGTGGCCACGTGGGTATGCTCTCATTAACAGTCGGATTCGATACTTTGGCGCTTCATGAGTAGAATGTTTGTGCACTTTTGCCATGTGAGCAGCGTTGGGCTCGTTGGCTTCCGATGAGAGCTTGCATCCTGAACTTCGCCTATTCGGCTATCGTCCGTTCTTTTTAAGAAAGAGATGGGGAGACAGAGGAGACTTACCTGCTGGCCGGTGGGTACGAGCAGTTGGAAGGCAGTGCATATTTCCACATTCTGGCGGAAGATATATCCGACTTGGCTTGTTTTGAAGTGCTAAGAGTGGCGTGAAGTAGAGCCCTGCTGCTATACTCCTTTGTACTATGTTATTTTGGTGTGCCATGCACAAACAGTTGTTGCTGCTTCTTTTAACTGTGCATAAACTATTGTTGCTACTTCGTTTGATTGTGCACAGACTATTGTTGCTAGCTCTTTTGACCGTCCACAGACTGTTATAGCTTGTCGCGCGTTGTCATTCAGGACTTGACTGGGCGTCATTGTGGCACCGTGTTTTGTCGTTATGTTTGACGGTGGCTAGCGGTATATACCACTGATGGAGGCACGGTAGTGTGTGGGTTTGATACCGTGATCTGCAGAGATATGGTCTTGCTAATGTGTTACTCAGTCTGTTGTGCGGGCGCAGCAAACAGTTGTGGAGACTGTAGATTTACTTGATAGTAGGTGTGTTGCTCATATTGGTGCGATTTGGAGAAGCGTCAGAGGGTCAACGATTGACGGTTGACTTCAGTTAACCAAGTTGCGTGCACGTTCTAGCCATCATTGCGGAGCCCTCAAGCGAGTGAAGATTGCAAGGCCCTCTCCTAGGAGTTGAGTCAGTCTCCCTTCTGTATCTCGAGAGTCCCAAACCCTTCATTCTGTCCTTCTCACTCTCAGTCTAGTCCTGTTACAAGAGGAAGGCGGTAGGCGGGACTGCAACCCGTAGGACCGCAGCAAGACTCTGTGGGGAGTCAACCCACCGATTGCGGGAGCTCTGCCGGAACTCAGGAGAAGTTCTGCAAGCAAGGAACTGAGAGGTAACCTTTCATCTCCTTCTATAAACCCAGTTATAACTCATTATCTATATTCCTTGTTATGTTTTGACCACATATATTGTGTGCCTCATTACTTTGACTTTGAGTTTGACTTTCAGGACTTGTATCAGATTTAAATAAACGAAGGTATGCACAATGTCAGTTTCCGTTGTGTTGTCTGACTAAGAGCAGATTGTAGGATTGCATCTATGGAAGGATGGGAGGAAGGCAGTATTGCGTGATTTTTGACTGGGTCAATTAAAGGCTGGGCAAGTCTCTATAAGTTTGGGGAGACCCAGTGCTATGTTTATTTTTGAATTGTCTGGAGAACCAGACATGTTTCATAAGTTTGGGTGGTCTGGTTGCTCTGACTTGTGAGAGCTGACTGTGATTGACTTTCAAGGACCAAGCATATTCCATAAGTTTGGGTGGCTTGGTCGCCTTGTTTACTTTGGTTTTCTTTTAATTTCTTTTTGTTCTGAACGAGGAGGTATGAGCATGTTCCATAAGTTTGGGTGGCTCAGCCTCTTCATGCTCTGGTTTTAAGAAAATGAATCAAGCTGAGGACCGGGCATGTTCCATAAGTTTGGGTGGTCTTGGTCCAATGCCACGCACATGCTGGAACCAAAAGGTTATAACTTGACTGTACTTTATTACTATCCTTCCAGTTCCCTAAGTTTGGGTGGCCTGACTATAGCTTATCACCAATTGAAGAGAGTATTAATTAAGAATAAACTTGTGGTAAGAAGGGGCAGACTGAATCTTGAGGTAAAGATGATCGGTTCAGTTATATGCTACCTCAAAAGTTACGCGTCCGATTTTCGGTTCAACACGGGTTCCGCATTGAATTATTCAACGCGCGTTGAACTCGTATTGAATCCCGTTTAAACGCTCGTTAGACGCGAATAAACGGGGTTCGCAATGATTTTTTTCCTGATCTAAATACAATCCAAAATATATATATATATATATTTGACGATATATATATATATATATATATATAGGGTTGTAGGTCTTGTCGAGGACTACAGCCCTATATTATTATTTTTATTTTTTGATGTTTGGTTATATTTTAAAAAAATCAAAAACATAAACACATTGAAAAAAAAAATAAAAAAAAATTGAGTGTTTTTTGTTTTCGGGTTTCACAGAGATTTTTAAAGGGTTAAAACAGAAAAAAAAAAAAAAAAAAAAAAAAAAAAAAAAAAAAAAAAAAAAAAAAAAAAAAAAA
>BFEA01000110.1:2300289-2310555 GCA_003427395.1 Chara braunii | reverse complement strand
AAAAAAAAAAAAACTATAGGGTTGTATATCTTTCAAAGATGTACAACAACATTTTATTTTTATTTTTATTCTGAACTTTTTTATTTAAAAAAAATATAAAACTATAAAAAATAAATAAAAAAAGGAAAAAAAGACACGCACACACACACAGACACACAACACACACAAACACATAAACACACACACACAGACACACAACACACACAAACACACATAAACACATACACATACACACACACACACAGACACACACACACACACACATAACACACACACAAACACACAAAAAAACACACAACTGGGGGCGGCAGGGGTTGGGGGATGAGGGATGGGGGATGTGCCAAGTTGCCCTCAATACTGGTAGGGTGATGGTCCTGAGTATTGGTCACAATTATGTAGGATAATAGGGACAGGGGGTGCGCTGGGAGTATTAACGTGGGGATAGGTGGGGTAGGTGGCCTGTTCTATCAGGACAACCATTGGCTGCTGCTACCAGCAATCACCACGGGTCTGGTCCTTGGCCTCTACAACACCCTGCATTTAAAAAAAAAACCAAAAAAAAACGTCGTCATATGTTTTATCGTTTGTGCATGTGGTGAATAGAGGCCCACGGCCTGCCTGCTTTCAAATGTCAAGGCCTGGAACCTTCCCGAATTTTCATTGGTCTGCTGCTGCTTGGGCCTTTAGTCATGACTTTTCGATTTTGGCATATGATTTCGACTGTGGACGGTGACTCCTACTACTAGGACACGAATCTGGTCTGTGGAACTGCCCTTTACCCGTGGAATGTGACTCTTCAATACGACTTTTCATTAAGAAACGTCATTTTTGCGCCTAAGATGTGATTGTTTGTTGGGTGTCTGTTGGATTGGACTGCTAAGGTACCGGACTATGACCGTAAAGTTTTTGAAAATGACTAACTCGACCCTTTCTTGGCCAGGGCCTCTGACCCTGAGCCCGAATTTGAGGTTTAAATCGTGGAAGGTCTTTCAGCATGTGGTGAGTAGAGGGCCTTAGGGCCACTGCACATATTCCGAGGAAAAGAAAAACGCGAAAAAACAAAAGAAAAGTGAGAAAACAGAAGAAAAACGAGAAAAAAAAAAAAAACCGAGAAACAAAAGAAAAACGAGAAAACAAAGAACTAGTGACCCATAACTGTGATGCACAGAGTGTCATAGACCCGAATTCGAATACAGACTATATATTATTGACTCACACAGACAATCTACAAGTCTAATGTCAATCTCTGCTCCACGAGGGGTCCTTGCTAATCCGTAGGGGCCCTTCGAAAATGAGACTGGGCGAATATATTAGAGCATTTGTAAAAAAAAAAAAAAAAAAAAAAAGGACTAGCATTCACATGCACACACATGTGCTCACAGTGTTGGGGGATGGGGTAACCCTAACTTTTTCCCGTTGGGCTATGTGTCCGAGGCCCAACACACTGGTTTTATTTTTCAAAATTCAACGGGACACCCTAGTTTTTGCGTTAAACGCTATTCAACGGGCGTCCCCGAACCCGTTAAACGGGTATAACGACGTTCAATTTTTCCCGTTCTTCGTTCATCGGACACACAGCTCAAAAGACTAAGTGGAGATAATTATATAAAACTTGGATACTTAAACAGTTCAGGGCGACTAGGGTGACCTAGTCATATGCCAAAAGAAGAGAAAAATTGTTGTGTCATATGTTTGTGTATACTCAATGGTTGAGCTAAACATGTTTCATAAGTTTGGGTGATCTAGCTTTATACCCTATGTAAGTTGGGTATAAAGGGGTAAATCATTGAGAAATTATGAATTATTGTTTGACAAGATGACTTTGGGATGGTGAGAGTACTTACATTTGTGGTTTGGCCTGCATGTGGCTGAGTGAGATTACTACTTAGTATGAAATTCAGTTTGATAGGTAGTTGTTTTAGTTGCTCACCACGTACTAGAGTTATAGAAGTTAGTTTCAATTTCTGCATTTTCTGAGCTATTTTTTTTCACTTAGATCAATTTCATCATTTTCTGGGATCTTTTATTATACTTTGTCTTGTATAAATCTTGCTAAGTCACTTTCTCTACGGGAAGCGCTGCCGAAATTTTTGCAAAACCAAGGAGTTAGTCAAATTTTGGCTTTCAAAAGTTCGATTTGTCTAAATTGTATACATGACTTAGTAAAAATCTGGAAAGTCTCATTTTCTTAAGAGAGTGTTGTCCAATTTTTTGTCGATTCAAGGAGGTAGACAAAATTGGACTTTAGGAAGTCAAAGTTATTTTCTAGACGTTGAACTTAACTTTGTATAAATTTTGAAATAACACTTTCTCTACGGGAAGCGCTGCCGAAATTTCTATAAATCTAAGGGGTCAATTGAACTTTGTTCGAAGTCGAACTCAAGTGTGGTTTCTGAGTTCCTATCTGACTTAGTATAAATCTGGGAATTATACCTTTCTAAAGGAGATGCTGCCCAAGTTTTTATTAATTCAGGGAGTTAAACAAAATTTGACTTTCCCGAATTAGAGTTTGATTTTTGTTTTCATACTTGAGTTATTATAATTCTAAGAAGGCATTTTTCCTACGGGAAGCGCTGCCGAAATTTTCTTAGTTTAGAGGAGTTCGATTATATTTTTATATGTGACAGTTCTGACAATGCACTCTGTATAGAGGAGATTTTGCCAAAGGTCTACGTTTTCTTTAGGCACTGACTTAGGGGTAGACTTAGGCTTTGTTAAGTAGGATGATTTTTGGTGAACTCATAGATTTAGCTTGGGGATTGGTCTGTCTTATGTTACAGGTCCTCTTGAACGTTTGATTCGAGATCAGGACTAGATTCAGCTTGATCTTACAATGATCATCTTCTGTTATCCCTGATAACAGGTCGGTTGTCGATTCATCGGTCTACGACTCAACTCCAATCCATCCTCAATACTCAACCTAAAAAGCTTTAGCCCTGGTGATATTTATTGCTTTATTAAGGTTTTCACCTGGACTTTTATTGAATGGTCATTGAACAAAGGTACTAAGTATTTAATTAAGGAAGGTCGGACAAAGATTGGGGCTTGCATAGCTAAACCGAGGGGCATGAGTATAGAAATTTGGTTGAAGTTGACTCCGTGTAGTGTGTGGACTGTTTTTTTACTCTTTGATGTGATTGCAGGTATGTTTTGTGGTTCAAATTTTGGATTTGACTGCTTGCGATCACACACATATATATGGTTGTCAAGAGTCCCAGTGTGATTGTGAGAAATGATCATCACATACTTATACCTCCTTTACATATGTATATGTATGCACTTATATTAGGTGTTTGCGTGACCTGAGGAGCCCACTCTTAAGGGTTTAGTTGGGGATTGGATTGAGAAAGGAAAGAAAACCCCATTTTTATTGTTGAGTACTTCTTAAAGATTTCTTAGTCGGACGTTGGTCATGGGCCTGGATTCGAGGTCCTTGTCTAGGACATCCTAGATCCTAGGCTCTGCATGGAAGGGATCACCCCCTGTGCAGAGGCAGCAGAGCCTATTTGCCCTGCCTGTCGGGACACTCAGCCTAAAGGCCGCAGGTGCCACGGAGGCCGCACGACTATTCCTTCAGCCGTGCAATATCGTGAAGGGGTACACCCTCACGATACTTCGAGTTAGACACTTGAGTGCAATAAGCGGTACTCAGATCCACGAGGAACCGCTTGATTATGGACACTACATAGCACGCCATCATTGCGACTGTTTGCGTATTCATGCATTGTTGGTCCATATGGAAAAATCCCACGCCCACGTAGTTTTATACTAAGTCTCGCGCGCGTCGCTCATCCGATTTTTTCGCATGGGAGAGTTATGGGATGACCACTAAGGGACTACGAGTGTTGTCGCGTTGTTTATCCTGTGTCGTTCCATATATCTGTGTGTGCATGTGTGTTTTATTTTTTATGTCTTTAGAGTGGTGTACGCCTGGTGCGTGGGATGCATCCTAGTCGACCGACGAAGGGTCACGCTTGAGACCTCAGCCCCCCAAGGCGTCGGTTCTCGTGCGGGTCCGATAGAGGCGTAAGACCGTGCATACCCCCTATGCTATAGCGAACGAGACACGCCATCGGCTGGTCCACCTCTGCGATTGCAGCTATTTAGCTTTCGTACTGCGGACTGGTAGCTCAGCGGGGATACGTCCACTGAAGGGAGGCGACAACTCCAGTAAGGTGGACGTAAGTCGTGCCTCACGTAGGCCCTATCCTATCGTAGGGGCTCGCGAGAGGTATGGCTGGCGCACTCGGCCGGAGCGGCCTGAAGAAGCTCCATATGTATTCACGACGAGGATCGAGCCAACTCCTGCATGACGTGGCCGGGAGGGTCCCGCCCCGCCTTGCGCTGTGCCGGACTGATGCGCTCGACACCGCAGGCCAGAGAATGTCGGTGGAGTGACACAAAAAAAGGGTCTGCGAAGCGGCACAGCAAAGGGGTTTGGGAGTGTCTGTGGGACAACGCAATGGGAGTCGGAGAGGAACGCCGTGAGCGGTCCTAGGCACATGGGGGCGAAAGACTGATTGACTCTACTAGTAGCTGGTTCCGTCAGCGGTCTCCCGCAGAACAGCCAAACTAGTTGAGCATACAGGGCTGCATCCGTTGTTGTCGAGCGTTGTGCAGGTGTTAGGATAAGTTGTGAGGTCAGGCGCTGCGCTAGCCTCGAAATGAGAAGTACGACAAAAAGGGGAGTGAAGGAGTGGGCAGGAGGCAGGGTGACGCTACGAAGAAAAAAAAAGAAAAGGGGGAATGAACCTGACTGGGTTCTGTGCCAAGTGCATTCGAGAAGAGGGATGGTGAAGAGATGAGTCGGGCGTAGTTAGAAAAAGGCCAAACTTATGAGATTCCAAAGAATTGAGTGAGGGAGAAGTCGTTTTGTAGATTTTGAGAAGGGGCGAAGTCAGTAGTAATGTTAGTTTTAGCTCTAGATTAGTGAGATGAGAGTTAGAGAGGGAATGAGTTGCACGAAGATGACGATACGGGAGAACAAATACGGATAGAAGAGTCGACTTCACCCGTCTCTCGTTGAAAACGGGCGGCGAGAGACTCGAAACGGGTTTTTTTTTTGTTCGCGAAGTAAATCCATTGTTAGTTTGAGCAATAGGTTAGTATGATAGGAGGTAGAGAGGAAAGCTGCCGCGAAAAGCTATGGCGGGAATAGAGATAGAGGGAGCAATTATCGCTAAACTCGATCTTTCCCTGATGGAAATGAACAAGGAGATATCCTAATTGAGGGTTTCGGGATATGGCGGATTCAACAATGATGGAAGGTTTGGAGTTTTTGTGTTGATTCTTGTGGTATGCAGATGAGGGGTTGCGCCCGAAAAGAGTTGAGAGTGGCCGCGTATATTTCCTCATTCTACCGGAAGATTCATTCTCATTTTGCACACTTTGTGCCACTGGGTGGTCTCTCCGTTTGCTCACAGTCTCCATCACCATCGTGGTCGATAGTGGCGCTGTAGTCTTTCCACCTGTCGTGTGTTTTGCTCTCGCAGCAGTCGGCATTCTGAGCTGTAAAGCAAGCGACGACGCGGATCAGTAAAGGGTGAAGCGGGTAGGGTCAGGGCATCGTTTGCTGCATGCGATTAGAGAGAGTCACTAACCTGACAGGTGCACTCTGGTTCCCCTGCTCGTCACTAGTGGTGGTGCCAGGAGTTTCCTCCCCTCGAACTACTGACAACAAAGACTGAATGAAACTAGCCGGAGTTGATGGTCAGATCCATTCACCCGTTGGGGAGAGAAGCGAGGAGGAAGGAAGAGATTGCAGAGGGAAGAGGAAGGAAAGAGGACGAGTCAGAGACGTGAAGAAGTAGTGGGCGTTTACCTGCGAGTGGGTGGAAAGAAGCAACAAGCTGCAATTTTTTTTTCCATTTGTGGACCACGATCTGCAGTGAGAAGTTGAGTGTGAGTTTGCCTGTCGCCGTTGTCGGGCATAGAAACAGGATGAACTACAACAAAGAGGGGAACCAGTCGTGAGAAATGTCAGCTTACTAGTTGGAACAGCATCGGGCGACATTGAAGTTGATGGCATATTGCTGGCCGGCATGCTCCACAGCCTGTCGAACCGAAGGGTTGTAGAAGGGTCGTGAACTGAAGATTTACCGGTCAACCAATGCGAGGTCATCCAACCACCGACACAAGAAGGAAAACCGGACTGAGAGGGTGAACTTAACTACTGACAGGTGTGCCGCTCATCACAGCAGCCTGTGTGGTAACAGGACAACCACGAAGGTGCAGACTTACCTGCTGACTGGAGAGGTGAGGAGCAAGACCGCAGAGACTGCAATTTTTACCGGCTGGCTGGTGCTCTGTTCATCCTGCTGGTGGAGCTAGCCGGGGGCGAACCGCAGAGTTGCAAGCTCACCCATAGCTAACGCAACTTGCAGTCGTAAGCTTGGTGGAGTGGTTGAGTCCTTTTGTGGGAGAGTATTTCTACGAATTGAAAGATTGTCAGGGAGTTAACAGTCGAAGCTCTGATGTTAGTTGGCCAGGCTATGCTGCGCATTCTGGCTGCCATTGCGGGGCCCCTAGGCGATGAAAGATACCAAGGCCCTCTCCTGGGAGTTGAGTTGTCCCTCTCATGTATCTTGAGAGTCTGAAACCCCTCATCTTCTGCTCTTCTTACTCTAAGTTTAATCCTGGTTACAAGAGGAAGGCGGCAGGCAGGATTGCAACCCATAGGACTGCAGCAAGACTCTGTGGGGAGTCCGCCCACCGATTGCGGGAGCTCTGTCAGAACCTAGGCGAGGTTCTGGAGGCAGGGAACCATCAAGTATATCTTTTCCTGTCTGTATGATCCCACTATACCCCTGTTTGACTATTTCCTTTTAGTTTGAATGACTGTATGCATGCGTTCCCCTATGATTTTGCTTTCTTTCAGGATTCAATCAGACTAAATGGAAGGAATGTGTGTGAAAAGCCTAAGTTTCTCTTTATTTTGACTGAAAGCAAACTAAGGGATAACTGGGGGAAGGTGGGAGGAAGGCACTTTGCATGTGTTTACTGGGTCAACCAAGGACTGGGCATTGTTTCTAAGCTGAATGACCCAGGGCTATGTTTATTTGACTGTTTTCTGAAGGACCAGACATTATTTCTAAGTTGAATGGTCTGGTTGTTGTGTTTATTTCTAAGGATTTGCCTGACTGATTTTTGGGACCAAGCATTGTTTCTAAGTGAATGGCTTGGTCTGTCTGTTTCTTCTGGGGTTTCTAAATGAAGGTGGACTAAAGAACCCAACTTCATGCTTTGAATGGTTTGAGGATAAGCTGAATATTGTTTCTAAGTTGAATGCTTCAGTTTTTTGTTTATTTTTGAGGGAGGATTTCTGGTCTAAGGCTAAGCATTCTTTTTAAGCTAAATGGTTTCGCATGAAAACCACATATATAAGTATAAACTGAGTATAAACGGGAAATACTTTATCTATACTTGCATGTGAACTGGCAGTTGGACATTGTTTCAAAGTTGAATGGTCCAACGTTACGCCATATCGTTAAGAAGAGAAAGGAAAGTACTAAGTATAATTGGAAATAATATGGCAATCCGAGCATTGTTTCTAAGCTGAATGACTCAGTCCCCTGCCCATATTTTCATTTCTTTTGAGAACAAAGTCAGAAATTATTAAACTTTGGCTATTAAAACAGTTCAGGGCGACTAGACATTGTTTCTAAGTTGAATGGTCTAGTCATATGCCCAAAGAAGAGAAAAGTAGTTTTTCAACATGTTCGTGTATATCCTAAGGGCAGGCTAGACACTGTTTCTAAGCTGAATGGTCTAGCACCACGCCATATGTAAGTTGGGCATAGGAGATAAGTCATTTGAAAGATTCATGAACTATCTATGAGGATTTTGACTTGGGGATGGTGAGAGTACTTACTTCTTGTAGTTTGATCTTGCATTTGGCTGAGTAAGATTACTACTTAGTCTGAGATTCAATTTGACAGGTAGTTTCTTTAGTTGTTCGTCATGTGCTAGAGTTATAGGAGTTGGTTTCAATTCATGCATTTTCTGAGTTAACGTTTTTACTTATGTCAATTCTTGCATTTTCTTGTATCATTTCTTATACTTGGTTTTGTATAAATCTTGGTAACCTACTTTCTCTACAAGTTTAAGTGTTTTATTAAGGTTTTCAGTAAAACTTTTATTGAATTGCCATTTAACAAAGGTACTGAGTATTTAATTATGTAAGGTTGGACAAAGGTTGAGGCTTGCATGGCTAAAGCGAGGGGTATGAGTATAGAGATTGGTTGAAGTTGACTATGTGTACTGTATGAATTTTTTGTTGACACTTTGATGTGATTACAGGTATGTTCTGTGGTTCAGATTTTTGGATTTGACTGCCTACGATCGCACACATATATATGGTTGTGAGGAGTCTCACTGTGATTGTGAGAAGTGATCGTCACATACTTATTCCCCCTTTACGTATATACATATATATACCTACGTTGGGTGTTCTTGTGGCCTGAGGGGCCCATGCTTAAGGGTTTAATTGGGATTGAGATTGGAAAAAGAAAGAAAACCCTTTTTATTGTTGAGCGTTTCTTAAAGATTTCTTAGTCGGACGTTGGTCCTGGGCCTGGATTCGAGGTCCTTGTCCAGGACACCCCAGGTCCTAGACTCTGCATGGAAGGGATCACCCCCCGTGAAGGGCCTATTTGCCCTGCCTACCGATACACTCAGCCTAAAGGTCGGAGGTGCCGCGAAGGTCGCACGATTGTTCCTTCAGTCGTGCAATATCGTGAAGAGGTAAACCTTCATAATACTTCGAGTATGACACTTGAGTGTCATAGGCATTACTCGGATCCACGAGGGACCGCTTGACTATGGGCACTATATAGTACGCCATCATCACGATTGGTTGCATATTCATGCATTGCGAACTGATATGAGAAGACTCTGCGTCCGCTCGGTTTTATACAAGTCTCGTGCGCGTCGCTCATCCGATTTTTTCGCATGGGAGAGTTATGGGATGGCTATTAAGGGACTACGAGTGTTGTCGCGTTGTTTATCCTGTGTCGTTCCATATATGTGTGTGTGCATGTGTGTTTTATTTTTTATGTCTTTAGAGTGGTGTACGCATGGTGCGTGGGATACGTCCTAGTCAACCGACGACGGGTCACGCTTGGGACCTCAACCACCCAAGGCGTCGGTTCGCGTGCGGATCCGATTATGACCACGCATACTCCCTATCCTATAGCGAATGAGAAACGCCATCAGCCTATGAAACACCCGCGGACGCGTCTGCGGGGCCCAGCTCAGAGGGCGGACGTATTCACGACCGCCTCCGCGCCGTGGACCCGATTTTACCAGATTTTTCATGAATTAAGTAATAGCCGAAAAAACAAAAAACAAAATGGCGTCGTAGGGAATTTCAAGCCTACAACCCCATATTTGGTTTTTTGGAATCTGACTTCGTTTAGGATTTTTAAAAAATCAATAACTAAATTGAATTAAAAAATAAAAAATAAAAGAAATATAAAAAAAAAGTAGAATTTTTTTTGGTCATTTTTTATCATCAGATATATGGTCCCTGAGTTCACGTGTATTTTTTAGAAATGAATTTCTATTTTTTGCAGGGGTATGAGGTGTTTTAGAAAAATAAAGATGCAAAATTTAAAAATAAATAAACAAAAAACTTCAAAAAAAAAGGTCTGATTGATTTATTGATATTGATTGATTGTGAGTGAGTGAGTGAGTGAGTGAGTGAGTGAGTGAGTGAGTGAGTATGTGTGTGTGTGTGTGTGTGTTTGTGTGTGTGTGTGTGTGTGAGAGAGAGAGAGAGGGAGCTGCGTGGGGAGCTGCTTGGGGAGTTGCGCAGCGCGGCGCGAGGGGCTGCGCGAGAAAGAGAGAGAGAGAGAGAGAAAGAGAGAGAGAGAGAGAGAGAGAGAGAGAGAGACTCTGAGAGAGAGAGAGAGAGAGAGAGAGAGAGAGAGAGAGAGAGAGAGAGATGTGTGTGTGTGTGTGTGTGTGTGTTTGTGTGCGCGCGCAGGCGATTGGTGGTCGGGGGGTGGGGCGGAGATGCATGGCGCGGCGCGGGGAGCTGCGGGGAAAGCTGCGGGCGCGCGCACGCGCGCGCGCGAGAGAGAGAGAGAAAGAGCGCGCGCGCGAGAGAGAGAGAGAGAGAGAGAGAGAGAGAGAAAGAGAGAGAGAACACATGTGTGTGTGTGCGCGCGCGCACTGCCCCCGCTGCCCCCGCTGCGCCTTCGCCCGCGCGGGACAGCTGGTGTGTGTGTGTGTGTGTGTGTGTGTGTGTGGTCGTGGGGGTGGGGC
>BFEA01000110.1:2256799-2296012 GCA_003427395.1 Chara braunii | reverse complement strand
GATAGTGGAGGAGGGGAGGGGGCAGTAGTGAAAGGGGGAGCAGCGGAGGGGGTGGCCCTGGAGAGGGTAGCAGGGGGGCGAAACAGCGGAAGTGGGAACCCGTCCGCCACTCCTCCTCCTTCTTCCGCCCCTCCTCTCCCCTCCGGCGCTCCTCCGACGCTCCTCTCCCCTCCATCGTTCCTCCCCCTCCGTCGCTCCTCCCCCCTCTATCACTGCTCTCCCCGCCACCACCCTCCCTCTCGCACTGCCCCCTCCGTTGGCCCCCCTGCGTCGCTCCCCTCCCCCCTCCCTCCTCCCTTCCTCCGCTCCCCTCCTCCCCTCCTCTGCTTCCCTTCCTCCGCTCCCCTTTCCACCGCTTCCCCCCTCCCCTCCTCTGCTCCTCCCCCCTCCGCTGCTCTCCCTTTTGATTGTGGGGCATGCTAACCCAAATGTTATTTGCAGAGGATTTGTCTTTGTCTGTTTTTGTGGAGACTGAGTTAATGATGGAAATTGGGAATTGGTTTCTTTGCTCTTCTTCCCTTAGACATGCAATGAGATGGAGCGGTGTCGCGCACGGTGGTCCCGCACCCTGCTGGGAGCGCTGAACTGCACGGTCGTGTCACGCAGGATTTATTTTCGAAGAAACAACAAGTCACCACTCCGACCGTGCGCGCCGGCTATACCTCTAACGACGCCCCACGACAGGTCAGGGCGGCGCGAGGTACAACTTACCTCTACCCAAGGGGCTGTCACCACCCTTCGGTAGGTGTATCTCTGCTGAGCTACCGGCCCACGTGCGAAGGCTTTTACATGTCTGAGTAGAGGTAGGTCTGCCGAAGGCGTTTGCTCGATCGCTGTAGCATAATATGGGGTACGCGCGGTAAAACGCTAAGGACTGACCCGTTACATATTCAGGTCGAACTTTGAGATGGTCGTCTATTTCCGCTTTTGTTCTCAAAACACTTTCTCGTTCTAACCTCTATGATCAACATATTAAAACAAAACCTTGTCACTATATTTTATTTTACTCAATGTATGACCGATCATCAGATAACATAGAAGTTATATAAGACTGATTATGAATATCCAGGCATTACCACTGGGAACCCTTCCCACTTTCACAAGTGCTGAGTGTCCAGACTCTTCACGATGTCAATCCTAGTCCAATCCAAACCATGCACAAGACAGACTTGCACAGCATAATGCAAAAACAGTTCGCCTGCCATGCACTAACGACGTCAACCATAAATCATTGACGTTGTCCCTCACTCCCCAAACCATGTCTGACAGCTTTATCTTTCCTGAGACTTAAACCCGGTCCCCTCACTTTTCTTCAAAGGACCCTTGAGAAAGACCAGGACCATTTAGGCAATGACCAAAGGTGACAGTTTTACTGACCATAGGGTTTGATTTTAAATGTGGGTATCAAGTCCTGGCGGAAAAATTGAATCGGCAACGACCGACCTGTTATCGAGTGATAACAGAAAAGTTGAGTCCTTTTTGTAGGACTTCTCCTTCAATTGCAGTAGATCAAAACCCGGACCTGCACACACATAGGTCAACAAGGATTCAACACTCCCACTTGATTTCCCACATTTTGATATCTAAGGGTCAAGCCCTTAGATCAAGTTGTGTGACTTCTGGGATCAACACCCCAAAGTCTAACCCCTAATTTCTCCCTACCTTAAGTCGTTTGGCACCCCTTTTCCTTTCGTTTCAAGGAGTCTCTTTCATTATGTCCTAAGTTGCTGCAGGGAAATTCACATTTCCCCTACTCTCAGTCCTCGCATTTTCTCTCTTGTGGATAAGTACAACCTCTAGTGCTTATGCGGTAGTCTGACCGAGATCAACTCAAGCCAGTGGCGGTTTCTCCAATGAACCGTGGCTACATGGGGTGTCTTCTTTCTCTAATTCCTTTTTCCCGCGGTATTCGCCTTATTTTACGTTCCTTTTTAAAGAATCTTTGGAGTCGCCCCGCTGGAGCACTCCCCTTTTCCCTTTTTCTTCTTCTTGTCCTGACATGCGCAAGCAGTGGGTTGATTCACCCAGGAATTTTCCACTACTTGATAAATTCCAAATAGTCGGTTAGTCAAAAAAAGTAGTCGAGTCGTCCCACGGGAACACTGAGTCATCCTTCAGAGTTCATACAGCTCTCACACAACCAAGCAGTTCATGCAATCTGGTGCAAGCGATCGGATAACTCACCCGGGAGTATCCCTTTATTAGTTACAACAAGTAACTAGGAGGCCTATGTTGAATCGTCTCAACATTTGACCCAACATTCAGAAAAACAATCCAGATTCAGGTGTTAGTACGGAATAGTAATAGAGGGGATTCACGAAAGTCTCCTATCACTCTTTGGTCAGAGCTCAGTCTATCCTCAAAAGGTGTAATAAGATGACCGTACGGGAGTCACCTTACTACTTCCTCAGAGTCGAACGAGCTAGGATTATGTTAGCGGACTCAAGCAAACACTAGATTCTCCCTTTGCTGGAGTATCTTATTAGACCTGTTAAGATAGAGTTAAACAAGCAATAGGATGACCCCACGGAAGTCTCCCATGTCCTGCTTTAATGTTAAACAGATGGATCATTAGTACTTATTTATATCATTCATTAGTCATACCTGAACAAGTCGTAAGGTTACTCACCCGGGAGTATCCGTTTACTTGTTCAAACATAATCGCCTCACTTCTTCCCCTAGTTAGTCGATCCCCAGAACAAACAAGTATTAGGATAACCCTCCCGAGAGTCATCCTATTACCAATTTGATCCGTAGGAGATTAATCAAAACAACTCTTGGTTGAGTTGTCCTGACAGTTCACCTAACTGGCCTATGCACCATAAATGAACAAAAGGTATATTGACTCCCACGGGAAGTCGGACAAATCAACCCAAACTTAGGGGTTCGAGTACCTGGGAGTACTCAATTTTTTTCCCAGCTTGGTTGGATCGGTGATAGGAGAGCCTCGCGGGAGCCTCTCGTTACTTTCGCTTTTGTCAGTTGTCTGAAGAAATGTACCCCACGGGAGTACCAGATCATTTTGCTAGACCTAGCATGTAAGGCAATGAGAAAGCTGAACGGCAGTCTCCCGTTACAAACGTCGAAATCAAGCAGACATTACATCAATTTGTTACTTTAGTCGGACGAATGGCAGGATAACTTCGCACGACGAGTATCCCGTCATCCGTCTTAGTTAACTCATACAAGCAGTGTGACGACCCCTCGGGAGTCCCCATCATACTGCCCTATGTTTCAGAGCCAAGCAGACTAGGTTCCTTTTCGGTTCTTCTTAGTTTTTTTCTGACATCAGGCAGGTTCTGATTTCAATCATATACCCCTTTTGCTTTTGATACTTTAGTCATGAAGAAAGCCATAAACAGTGTATCGTACAATCATAATAGCAGTTCAATAGAAGAGCGTAGCCTCTAAGGGTATACGGGAAAAGAATGAAGCATGTGTACCTTAAGGTTCCCTGCCTCCAGAGTTCCTCTTGAACTCCGGCAGAGATCCCACAATCGCTCAACTTTGTTATATCGTCTGAACATTCGTCTTCCACAGAGTAGACATTCCATTCAAAGATATCATATCATTTCGGATAGTTCTGTGAAAACAATAGGAAGTGAGGGGTTAGATCAAGGGAGAATGGAGAAGGATGGAGGAGCCAGGCACCATCACACGGTGACAATGTCGCTCTCCTCTTAATTACCCTACATCTCCTCACATCTGATCTTTCTCACTTCCTTTGACATCAATCAATCAATGAATCGCAGGATCGTGCGTATGAATATGACTGTCAACAATAATCACAATAACAACCTTGGATAAACATGAAGAAGAGAAGAAAGGCAGTCCAGATCAAGGGAGAAAGGAGAAGGATGGAGGAGGTAGACACTACCACATGGTGACGGTGTCTTTTTTTCCTTCACAGCGCCCTATTTCCTCTTCTTCCTGACCCTTGATGCTCAAAATAATCACAAATACTTTAATAATCAATTAATAATAATAATAATAATAATAATAATAATAATAATAAAAAATATAAGGAATATGATTGTGAATAAAATACAGAAAACCAAGTTGCGAAATCACACAGATTGTTTAAGTGGTCGTGTACGTGCAAAGAGTACAAATGCAGTGAGTGTCCTTCGAAATAGAACAATATAAAGAAGTAATGAGCCAATGTTTAAGCCCGCAAGCCACACCATCACAGTACCCAAAGTCGCCGCTCTTTGTCTGGCGCCCCTTTTTGTCTGGCGCTCCTCCTCCACTACTCGGCCTATCTATGCCTTATCTACTTTCATGCAGTAGGATCACATCGAAGTTGAAGACCAATGTATATGCCTGTCAACATCATAGCTGACATCTTCTCATGTATCAGGTACGCATCTCGTCCCTCTTTCTCTTCAACTCCCTTTCTCTATCTCACATTTTCCATGGGTACGTGTCTCCTTGTACCGTTGCGTAAAATGTCATATGTGTGTCTGTATCAATGAATATGCGTGCGTTACTTGGTCTTTGTATATCTGTTGTCATTGCGTGTCACTGTGATTGTGTTACTTTGTCAATGGTTCATTCGGCCCGCTTCAGGCCAGGATTAGTCAAACCACTTGTCTTGACAGCCTCTTTAACCTGCCTCCAGGTCAGGACCAATCATACCCACTACTCGAGTATGACAGCCCTTTGACACTCTCGCCGGGATACCCAGACTATAGAGGGTCTGGTCACCCTATGACAGTAGACGTCCCGTCTGTCAAACTGTCCCGAACCCGGATTTGACCACTGCGGTCAGGGACCGGCTCACCAACTAGTTTTTGGCCAAGGGCGCTGGCTACCCCGCCCAGATTTTTGAACGTGGGACCCGGTCTAACCACAGTTCTAGGCTCTGGCTAACCTCACTGGATTGCATCCTCTGACTGCGGTAGGGTTCCAGCTGACCCCTTTCAGCCTCATAGGCTAGACTCCCGGAGTCTTAGCCTCGGCTGACTACGGAATTCGACACTTGCGTCGGGGACCTGATGACCTCACCAGATTGCAACCTACTGCGGTAAGGCTCTGGTTGGCCCCGGCAATCAACGCATCCTTAGGTTAGAGAAAAAAAACCCAGACACAGACAGTCAGGCAAGCATATCATAACCCACAAGCAGACTGCCCACGCCCCATAACAGAACAAACATCTTTCAAGAGACGTCCCGTCAGTCTCAAGAGGCACTGAACAATAACATGCTAGCCAACACTAAGAATTTGCAAGAGACCTCCCTTCAGTCACAAGCAAAAACTTAGTGCTAGCCCCAGAGAGGTCCCTTCCCTCAACTGGGATTTCTCTTTTCCAAGAGACGTCCCGTCAGTCTCAAGGAAATACTGAAACTCTGATCTCAGAGAGGTCCCTTCCCTCATCTGAGTGAAGACAGACCCTTAGCCAAGAAGCACGAAGTCCCTCTACTGACCACTCTCAGTCAAGTAAAGTTGAACTTCTTTATGTCTGCCTTCATCTGAATCTCTTGGATGAACAACTTAGTCAGAGACACGAAATCCTCCTGCTGATAACTTTCAGTCAGACAGAACTGAACTTATTTATGCCCATCATGCTTTCTCTTTATTATAAGAATAATACTGCTTATATCATTTGATGTGCCACAGCCATGAGTTTCTCAGATCTTGACACTGTGTCAATGCTCCCAGAACTGTACTCACAGTTATTCCCCACTCTCAGAATTTGACACTCATGGAACGACTGCAGCACAACATCAAAGATATAGTCTCCTTAACTTAGTTGCTTGTTGAAATAGATAATGAAATGACTTGCTGAAAACTGAAATTTTGAAACTGAGATGCTGAAACTGAAGTACCGAAATTGAAATACTGAAACTGAAATGTTGAATTGACTATGCAAGAATAATCATTGTCTGCTGATAACTGAGCCTCAATGTCTCAGTGTCTTACTGTACTCTTTCTCAGTTCTCTATGACCGTTCGCTTACTTGGATGATTGACTTCTCTTTCCTCTCCTTGGAGTCACTGTAGGGATCAAGTCAGGGTCTCTGTAGATGAACTTACGAAGTCTTGACCCTGATACCATGTCATGAACCCTATATCCATCCATTTATGAGATCTCATAAACCTAACCTTCTGCTTCTCTTGTGATTATGTAAGGACCAAGCCATCTAGGCTCCAACCTTTTAGTCGATTGCATCTCAAGAGAACTGTCAAACAGAAGAACAACATCTCCAATCTTCAATTTCTCTTTTCTTATATACCTTTTCTTGTTTCATCTTTCTTGATCCGATAGTCTGCTGGATGTCATTCTCTCTGCTGCATCCATCACTGCCTGATCAACTTCAGATATATGCTTCATTCTAATCTGAAGGAGTTCTGAAATAGAATAATCTCTGTCACTTTCTTGACTTGACCGGGTCTTGACAATACTCTCAATAGGCAATGTAGCATATCGGTCGTACCACAGAGTAAAATGTGCATAATCAGTAGTCCTCTTGACTGTTATATTATCAGCATATACAACAACTCTTAACACCTTTGGCTAGTTACTGAGTTTCCCTTCACACAACTTGGCCTATGAATCTTTCAGAGTTTTGTGGCCTCTTTCAACAGGTGCATTCGCTTGAGGATGGTAAGTAGTCACATACCGAATTCTGACAACCAATCTGAGTGTAACTCTTCTAACAACCTCATTTCTGAACTCTGATCCTCTGTCTGAGACAAATTCTCTGATAAAAGGATATCTGAGATAAACTTCCTCTATCAAATCAGCCACTTGCTCGGTTGTCTTCCTTTTCAGAGTTTTTCCCTCAACGTATCCAGAAAAATTCTCTCTCCTGTTTAGTATGTATCTCATCCCACCCTTTCCTGGAGGCATAATGATGAGATCTAGATGGACTTTACTACCTGGCTCTACCAGGATTGTAGGGAATAGGGGTTCAATCATCCTTGTGGTAGACCTCTTCTGACATAAGACACATGATTTACAGTATCTGAAAATCATGTCTCTCATGCCAGGCCAGAAGTAGAGTTTGAGAGTCTTGGAGTAGGTAGCCTCAGCAGCCCTGTGGCCACCAGCGCCCCCCTCATGTAGGGCAACAATTATCTCTAACTGCCTCTCTTTACCACAGACCACTCTTAGTGGAGGTAGACCTTCCTTACCATCCACAAAGAGATGTCCTCTTTTTAGCCTGAATTTCTTCCTTGAATCTTTACAATAATATTCTTTTAGCTGCTCCCTTTCCATCTTTCTGTCAATCACTTGATAATCTTCATCATATTCTTCAAAGAAGAAAAATATCTCTCCTTCCTTCTTTTCACTTTCTTCTTCTTCCTTTGAACCTGAACTTTCTCCAATTTCGTGAGCAGCCACTGATGCTGCATTAACTCTTGCATACCAATCGTTTGGTTCATCATCTTCTTCTTTCCCTAGAATCGACTCATAGATGTACGCACTAGGGATCTTTCCCCTGCTGTCTCTTTCCTCTGACCATGGATTCCACCTGTAGGAGCATTACACCTCATAGTCCTTATCATCTTTCTCATTAAGAAAATTATCAACATAGGCAGATTCTTCAATCATTTCGTTCACATCTTCTTTTTCTTCTCGCCACTCGATTCGGCTTAAGTC
Source organism: Chara braunii (assembly GCA_003427395.1). Lineage (NCBI taxonomy): Eukaryota > Viridiplantae > Streptophyta > Charophyceae > Charales > Characeae > Chara > Chara braunii. The sequence continues at coordinate 2,288,407 of BFEA01000110.1, read as the reverse complement.
ATCCACTCTGTTTTTCTCAATGAGAATCTTTTTCAATTTAAAATTATATGTCCAGATGAAAGCGATCCATCTGCTGACTGTTGGACTTACCTGTTGATGCTTTTTAATGACACCTATCACAGCAGATGCATCAGTCCTCAGGATGAATATCCTTTCCAAGACGTAGTGCCTGGAACACCTGAGGCTATGGATAATTGACAGTAGCACTTTTCCGAATTGAGTGTAGCCTCTTTCAGTAGAATTGAGAGTTCTGCTTTCAAATCTTAGAGGTTTTTTCCTCCCATTCTCATATTTCTGAATAAGTACTCCACCCAGAGCAACTGGTCCTCCATCCGCCTCAATGATGAAAGGTCTTGTCTCCTCATCATCATAATAAGATACTCCCAACACTACACCACCATCTCTTAGTTTTTCTTGCAGCGTTTCTGCTGCAGCCTGTCTTTTCTCATTCCATGCTAAGTTAGCACCTTGCCTTACCATTTCTCTCAGAGGCTTTGCAAGGGCAGCAAAATGAGGAATAAAAATTCTTCAAAATTAACAGACTCCCAAGAAGCTCCTGACATCTGTCACTCTTTTGAGAGGCAAAAATCACTTCAAGATCTTGTCTATCTTCTTGGGATTTGGGCTCCTACCCTTAGAGAAGCATCTGAAGCCCAAGATTATCACTTCTGGTTGGAAAAGAAGGGACTTTGACCCACTGGCAGTAAGATTATACTTCCGACGTCTTTCTATGACCATCTTTACTCCTTCAACATGTTCCCAGACAAACTTTCTGACTCCCCCTGCGACCAAAGTTTCATCTCTTAACAAGGGTCCTTTTACAGGATTATCATCAATGTAGGGACTGGTTATTTCAGGAGAAATATCCTGCATGACTTCGATCATATCCCTTTGAGCCACTGCCACCCCGTTAGTCCAGCCCTGAGGTACCACGCACATTTGAGTCATCGGCGTGTGCATGACAGTCATGGGTCGACTAGTGGGATCAATAGGGAACTGATGATAGTCAGAATACAGGTCAACTAGGGAATAAATACATCGACCAGCAAATGATTCAGCGAGGAGATCAGCATTAGGAAGATTACCTGCATCAAGTACCGTCACAGAATTGAGTTTCTGAAGATTCTGTATCCATCTTAGCCTGCCCCCTGGTTTCCAGAAACAAAACCAGTGGTTAGCATACGGTTCATCAGCAGGTTCAACAACATTAAATGCAATCTTCTTGTCAAGGTACTTCACTACTTCCGCTTCTTCCTTTAGGGCATACTTGGTCGGTCTATCATTCCACGGAACATGATCAACCGTCCAGATCTTGGCCATCTTGATCATGCCCACGTCCAACCGCCCTCTCTCTTCATCATTAAAGGAGAAAGCACCAGAGAATTCCTTACACATCTTCAAGATATATTCTTTCTTTTTAGGCAGGATAAACTGATCCGAGTCTATCTTCATAGTGTCAAACCTTTATTTGGTGACCCTATTCTCCAGTTTTGCCGATTTCCTCAATGTTTTTATAATTTTCTTCTCCTTTTCCAATGCTTCGTCATAATCTTTCTCTATTAGGACTGCCACTGAGTTCTTCTTCATCCCCTTGGGCTTATATTTTCTTTTGACTCAGTGGTTATTTTCCTAAAAAAAGGTGAGTCGATGCAAATCTCAATTCCATCTTTCCTCCCTTTCCAGTCTCTACAGCTTTCTTGAAGGCTTCAATTTGTCCATCCTCATCCTCAAGTTTACCAAGGGATGTCATCATTTTCGAAACTTGATTGATTCCCACTGAAATTTCTTCTTTTGCTTCTCGTTCCCCTTATTCCTTTATTCTCCTAACCCTTTCAGCAGATTCCTCCCTTCTGATCGAATTAGCAGATAGTTGATGCTTGAAATCATTTTTCGTACCGACGATAAAGGTCTGCTCTTTAGCAGTCTCTGGATCCTGTAGACTGATCCAGGATGACCCTTCATGACTGAAAAATTGGACCGCCTCCATCCTATGCAAGAATGAAGTTCCCAAGATACAGTCATGATCCAGATCAGGTACTACAAAACCCAGTAACTCCACAGTCATTGTCCCAACCTTGATAGACAAATTATTAATGAATCCCGTCACGAACAGCTCTCCTGCAATATTACTCAGTACATTTTCTGCAGGTCTGTCAATTGATAAATTACAAGCTTCCATCGTTCTTCGTGAAAGAAGTATCATCTCTGTCTCAGAATGTACTAGGGCTAGAATCTTCACTTGATCAATGCGAATTGTAAGATGCTTACAACTCATGGTTGCAAATCTCATCTTGCAACTTGGTAGTGATCTGTTCACTTGGTTGGGAAAGACTGGCCCCAAATAATTAACTTCCATTTTCTTCTTCTCAATTAACCTTTTCAACTTTTCTTTCAGTTTGGGTGTTAGTGTCATTGCTTCCTTGAAAGACAGTGTTACTTCCGTTTCTTCCAACATCTTAGCAATTACAGCAGAAATCACTGTCCCATCATCCAAATTACTCTTGAGAATAAATTTTCTCTTTCTCCCGTGTTCATCCTTTTCATGTGAACGCTCCGGTTCAGGATCATCAAGGATGTCGATAAGTGATTTATCAGCCTTCTTTCTTTTCTTTTCTTCTATTATTTGAGGTGTCATACGGGTTTGATTGTTCCTCACTTCACCAACCCTGATACTGGGTTCCATGATAAGTTCTGGGGGTAGATCACCATAGAAAGACATCATGTTAGCCAGGAGACGAACCATCTCATTGGGAGAGGACTCTACTAATTAAGAAAGATTCTGAGAAGTAGGATTCCCCCCCAGTGAAAACTCACTTGTAGATGCCTCGCTACACCCACACTCTGTCAATGTTAAGGGCTGCAGAGACAACTCAATCGTGGTATAAAGCTCTTTTTTCCTTTTGTACCAGTTCATTAGGCAAGTCTCCAGTGAGGAAATTAACATTCACATTGGTCTTTCTCTTCTTCTTAATCTTCATCTTTTCATCATGTTTAAGAGCAAGAAGTCTCATATCTCCCGGATGTCTGGGATCCAACTTATTCTATGAACTATCACAGACATGGCTCATCGCATCTTTCTTTACCACCCCACTCCTTACATCCTTCTTAAGAGGTTTGCAATAGGTAGTAGTGTGACCTCCTTCACCACAATAGTAGCAGATTAGACTTGTCTTAGGATGCTCATCATATTTTCTTCTCTCTCTGCTTCCTCCATAACCATTCTTCCCATTCATTTCGGTTCTGGACGAATCCCCCTTCTTACCATGATTTTCGTTGTCATCATCATCGTCGTCATCTTTCTCACTTTCAGCCTTTTTATTTCCCCTGTCATCCACAGTATGCGTTGCAGGCCTTGCAGGCATAAAGTTAGCCATCACTTTTTGAAGAATATTCTCAGCAGTTAGATTGCTTCCTCTATTCATTCCATTCTCAGTCTCTCAATCCTTGTCCAAGGTACGGATCGGATCCAGTGACCATTTCTTATGGGAGACAGTAGGTAGAGTTCTTATGATTGCAATCATTTCATCCCATCTGAAAGGATAGTGTTGAGCTTGATTAAGAACTGTTTGCCTTTCAGCGTCAGTAAAATTTATCAAAAATATATGGCATCTCTGAGCTTCATCCAAATATGAAATTTTTCTTGCTGTTCGGATGAAGGTCTGAAGAAAAACATTGAAAGTGTCATATTTAGCTCTTCTGATATTGAATAAATCCTTAGTTGTGGTTGAAACTGAATCTTTCTCGAATTCCTTTTTTAGTGCTTCCTTGATCTCTTTCCAGGTAGTGACACCTTCCATTAGTTCCTGAACTGTCAGTCTCGAATCAGTGTCACAATAAGATAGAAGATGCTTAAGTCGTTGCTTATCTGTCCGTCTATAACTAAGTCCAAATAATTCATACTCGTCCAAGAAATCATTAACCTGAGGTCCTCTGAAGCAGGGAATAATCTCATTTGACATTTTTACTCTTGCAATGTCTGACCCTCCTTTAACAGTATCAACTCTCTCGACCAGTTCCCGTATAACCCCAACCAGGGTCTCTTCATTGGTCCCTGGTGATGTACTCAGTCTTGCTCGCCTTGCCATCTTGACCATAGACTTTTCCCAAGTATTCTCTTCTCTTTCTGTGACTCTTAACCCTTTTTTTCTCTGCCCTTCAATCTCTCACTCTTCTTGCAAGAGATACAAGCTCGTTCCTCTCTTCTCTTGTCTGCTCTACCCCCTGAGAGTTCTGTACATATAGGGTATAAGCAATAATTGATTGGGTAGTGATCAAGGGCAGTGCAATCCTTCTCAGCCTTCCAATGTGATCTTCAATTTACTCTTGCTCATCATCTCTATTAAATCTTCTATTATACCCTTTTATCGTACCCCGAATCATAAAATATCGAGTCAGGTCTATAATCTCATAATCAAATTGCATCGTTTACGATCCACTATTGATCATTCTCGCAAGAGAGACCCGTTCCTGAAAAGTGTGATATGATACCCTCTCAGCAGTTCCCACTTTCACCACCTTTAACAGATAGCTTATCTCAGTCTGGTCAGTGGTAATTCTCAAGGCAGAATCTCTCATGCGATCTAAGAAAGGTTGCAAAAACTCAAGCTCATCCAGGGTAGAAAGATTTATGTCAGAGATCCGAAGAGTCCCTTCTATCTTGACTACTCTACCTTCCAACATAACTCCTAGTATCAGTTGTTCAGTCAAATTGGGCATTGCTAATCATCATAAGCAACATCTGAAAGGTAGATCTCAGGTTGGACATAATCATGGATCTCGAATCTGTGTTCAAAGGTACTAAAAAGTAGAGATTTTATCATCACAGTGGAGTCATTTTCTCTTGCCCTACCAATCTCGGCAATGGCTTCCAGCAGAGGCATCCAATCTCTCCTGACTTCAAATCCCTTAGCAATCGAGAACTCATGAAGCCTCTCAAATTGTCTTACTTTTTTCCCCCAGGATACTTTTCTCTTTAACTTTTCAAGTCACTCCTTAATTCTTATGAGACTAATATATGCACCTGTCTGACACTTCAAGTAGTCATCTTCCTTTTCCAAGTCTGTTGGTACATATCCGTACGTCCAAGCTGCCAGTACTCAGGAATTTGACCACTGGGATGTGAAATATTATGGGCCCTCTCTCACAAGTCTCATATTTCAGAATCACAAAAGGATTATCACACCCTATCACCTCATAGAGTTTACTGTTCACATTAGTTATCCTGGCTACTGAGAGTATTCTTTTTGGGCTCTCTTCACTTTCCATGCAAACTATATCATGACATAGCAATTGTGTCTTGGGAATGTGAGTCCCTCAACAGGTGGAGAGAGTATCCCAACAAAAGGTCTGACATAGGTGCTAATCCCTCCCACTCTAATCTTCTCTTCTCATCATGCACAAGATTCAACGCTCGTTGCCAACACGCCTCTTTTCGGTTTTCGTCAAATCTCTGCTTAGGCACATAAATCCCCATATCATATTCATCAAGATCAATAAAATAGCATGTAAGAACATACAGTCTGTCCTGTTCTTGCCCTCTATTTATGGCTTCATATCTCACGATTTCATAGGGAATTACCGCCCTGGCCGCTATAGAATTAAGAGAGTTCAGCAGCTTGTCTGATTCAGCCTTACTCAGCCCTTCATGACCTCTTATCCGTCTAAGCTTAGATTTCTCTCGCAAGGGTACATAGCGTCGACTCATCAGACTCTTTGACCTCTTTTCACTTTCTGAGAAAATTCAATCACTGCAAACCAATCGTCCTTTGATAAATTTATATCAGGCAAGGGAGGAGCTGAAAATCCCTTGAAGGCAGTAAACCGAGTAGATCCAGTGAAGCACTTGTTCTCTCTCACAAGTCTCTCTTTCTCTCTCAGTACTACCTCTTCAGCAAATCCCCAACATCTCTCATACACTGTGTCAGCACTTCTTTCTTTCGGAACATAGATTCTCACATCATACACATCGAGATCTGTGAAATAGAACGTCAATACATATAATCGTTCCTGCTCCCATCCGCTCTCGACCATCTCATACCTGACAGCTTCATATGAAAATGCCTCTCTCTTACTTAGAGTATTCAGCGACTTTAGGAGACCTTCAATCTTCTCTTGACTTGGACCCGAACCTCTGCCGAAATTTGGCCTTCTTTGTCTGATTACTTCTGCTGAAATTTCAGCTCTCATGACTACCGCTTATTTTCTCTCTTGTTAATACCATGTTGATTATCGGCAGCCAGTTAGTCCCATCACAATAGCTGTCAGATAAAGGAGGGATTGAAACAGTCTTGTATGTTACTGGCATTATACCCCATTCCACTTTCTTCTTTTGCTTGATCAAGTCTGTCTTTTCATCATAGATAAATTGGATCACGATCTCCCATAACCAATTAAAATTATCACCATCATTGATGCCCCCTTCCTTGACGTAGGGGCGGATATCATAGATATCTCTCTCCAAGAAGTGAGTCAGCATTACGCAGATGGTTGAGCCACTAGAGTGATAGTTCCAACAAGCCTCATATATGTAAGGAAATATTCCTCTTGTGGTAAATGTAGACAAATTTTTCAGAACACCATCGACCAGCATTTGTCTTGATCCGTCTCACTCTTTTCCTTTCGATTCCTTTCAGTGTGTTGAGCGATAATTGGACATACATGGTGTAAAGCTCGATTCTCTCCAGTCAATAATATCAATCTCCTTTCCCGATCTGGTATGGTAACTCACACAAGGAAGAAATAAATCACAGTTAGCAGCCGTGATTCTCAAGAAAATTGAGACTCAAATGAGAATAATAAAATTAGCATGAAGCTCACAGAAATGTCAACAGTTCTCAGGTCCTAATCAAAACCCAAAAATGATGATGACCCAGGTTCGTTCTGGACACGATAATATTTTCATGTCCCCGACAACGGCGCCATTTTTGTCGCACTTTTTCCAGCCGAGCCCCTTTGGACGACCGGAAAACCAACAGACTGTCACGCAGGATTTTGTCTGTGATTGCAATAAATAAAATAAATTAAATAATGCAAATCCCTTCCTGTTGTGAGCGTCCGGCTTCGAGCGAGACCCTTCAATTGCGGTCTTCGCCGGTCCCCGGTCTTACGAATCTCTCATTTTGATTCGGAACCGCAGAGAGTTATGCAATTAATAATCATAAAATTATGGAGTGTTATGCATGCATCAATTATGTCGATCTGATTTTGAGAACTATGACAAAACATCCACGGAGGCAATCATCAAGCAAGAATAATGTAGAAAGTGACCGACTCGAGGAAAGATAGGGGCAATTGAATGAGGGAAAAATGAGAACTCATAATAATCTCAGAAAGTACACATAGACAAATGTGGTCAGCACCTCTCAAGAGTCCTCACTCATCCCTCTGATCAATCTCTCTCAATCTCTTTTCACTGATCTTTCCTGGTGCCGAGACCCACGCTCACGTACAATCTGAGACTGGGGCCTCGTGACAAAATGTCACCTGTAGCCAGCAAGTTCTGAGCACGACCACTCGAGGCACATGACACGGTAGTTAACCATGGAGCAAAACTCCTTCCATAAAGTAGGCAGTCCGTCCACCGAGAAGAGTCCTCGTCTGAGGTAGGGATACTCGGTGGGCTCCATCAATGCCTCAACGTCGAGCACCACCGGAGAGATGTATCTTTTTGCCAAGCTAACCACATCCAGCCAACTCGTGCCATCAGTGAGAAGAGAAGGGACCGGAGGCCTAGGATAGTCAGTATAAAGTGTCGGCCCGAAGCTGCAGATCAACATAGTACCACTCTCATCGAGCTCCCTCTCTCTCTGCTCAAGATAGTCGATGGCTGAGATCCAGACTGGATCGAAACGCTGACGAGTCTCCTTGCCCTTCTTCAGATAAGGCCTCAAATCCTGGATAGTGTCATCAACGAAACTGGTCTGGACAACGAAGATTGATACATCTCTCTGTCTGAAACCAATGACACTAACATACTGATAATGGAATGCCTTTTTGCATGAGATTCGATTGAGGTTGGGCAACACTGACTCACTGACCGGTATAGACTAAACTGTGTTCATGAGTACTCTTGTAAGTACAAGCTGACATGACGGTCCCAGGGAACAGATTACCAAACCGGCTGCAGGAGACTGATTGCTGAAAACTGATTGTTGAAAACTGACTGCTGGAAACTGATCACTAATAAATAACTGATTGCTGATAATTGAAAGCTGATTAGATGATTGCTGGTTATCTAGATAAGTGAGCGGTACTCGTTCAGAGACAAAACACTCACTGGTGATCACCAACGGTCCTCCTTACTTCCTCAACAGTACCCTCAGAAGTCATGATGGTGCATAGTTTCCCATTCATGTCGTGCACGTAGTACGTGTACTTGATTTTAGTATGGTTTCTCACTAGGGTCAGTGCACGTTCCATCATCGCAGTAGTCTGCTGGTTGTACTCCTCGACTGCACTTTCCCTCCAAGTCTCCGCATTGCTCTTATAGAGTGAGCAGGAAACTCCAACTGCATTACTACTGTCCATAATCTCGTTGATCTCTAGCTACACCAGTTCTCCCAACTCAAGACGGATGACCCTTGGAAGACATGGGTGCGAGAAGTCCCTTGGGTAGGTTGCAATTTCGAATATTTGTTCCAGATTACCGTTCCCAACTGCAGTTTCTGATTGCTGAATCGCTTGTTGGATTACTGATATGGACGCTGATCCGATTGTCAATCCGTTCAGTTGCTGATCTGATTGCAAATCTACTTACTGATCTGGTTACCCTTCTGATTATCATCAGGCCACCTGATCCCGACTGCTTGGACAAAATGCTTGCTGATCCAGTTGGTGTTTTGAAAACTGACCGGCTGCTGGTTGATAGCTCACCGTGAAGGCAGAAATCACAGATCGCTAACCGAACACTGACTGAGCTCCGATCAACTGTCAGCTGACTGCCGAGTAACTCCTCATCTTAGAACTAAATATCATTGATTAATTGCTGATTGGAAGGGGGGGCGGACTGGTTGCTGCAGATATRTCTGTTGGCTGATTGTTGATTAATCACTGAGAWTGCAAACTAAAGCTAATGGAAGAATTACTTACTCCGGGCCGAGCCTTTCTCAAGCAGGCTAGGTGCCAGGATGAGAACCAGACGCTGCTGGGGTTGCTGTTTGAAAACCGGGTGCCTTTTGAATAATTGGCTGGGGGCTGTTTGTATGCACGCTATCATCAARTCCTRGTTATTCCTTTCCTGACCTGATTGACGAAATCAAGCACAATGGCTTCAACCGGTTGACAGATGACCCATTTCCCCTTTTGCTTGATTTACAGTCTCAGCGGAAGAGTAAGTGTTGTGTAGTCCCTCATTCGATCCATAAATGTAAATCGTATACTCGATGGCTTTCTGTTCATTCACTAGCTTCAACGCCCACTCTCTCATCATTACAATTTGGGATTGGACTTCACCGATAAACTCCTCTTCCCAACCTTTTGATTTATCCGTGCATAAAGTGCAAGTTACCCGCAGCGTGCCTTTGCAGCGGTCCATTGCAAAAACACTTAGATCCAGGGCTAGTAAACTCGCCGACCATCCCTCATTACTGCGGCTTTAGTCAGGGAGGATTTTCACTCACTCGCACTTAGAGTCACTTTATTGAGCTTCTCTTCAGGCTTCTGCACAGCTTAGAGTACCTTGAATCATGCAAAGCACAAAACCATCTAGTCATCCCAAATTGTAATGATGAGAGAGTGGGCGTTGAAGCTAGTGAATGAACAGAAAGCCATTGAGTATACGATTTACATTTATGGATCGAATGAGGGACTACACAGCACTTATTCTTCCGCTGAGACTGTAAATCAAGCAAAAGGGGAAATGGGTCATCTGTCAACCGGTTGAAGCCATTGTGCTTGATTTCGTCAATCAGGTCAGGAAAGGAATAACYAGGAYTTGATGATAGCGTGCATACAAACAGCCCCCAGCCAATTATTCAAAAGGCACCCGGTTTTCAAACAGCAACCCCAGCAGCGTCTGGTTCTCATCCTGGCACCTAGCCTGCTTGAGAAAGGCTCGGCCCGGAGTAAGTAATTCTTCCATTAGCTTTAGTTTGCAWTCTCAGTGATTAATCAACAATCAGCCAACAGAYATATCTGCAGCAACCAGTCCGCCCCCCCTTCCAATCAGCAATTAATCAATGATATTTAGTTCTAAGATGAGGAGTTACTCGGCAGTCAGCTGACAGTTGATCGGAGCTCAGTCAGTGTTCGGTTAGCGACCTTGTTCCCCTCTAATTCGTAATCTGACGTTCCATTCTTTCTGCTTGAAAGGAAAGTCTTACTCCATGATGCTCAAATCACGGGCTGGTCCTAGCTTCGTGAGAAGCTCCCTATGCGTGCATACTACACGGATGTGGGAACGGGACCTCACAGACATTTACACTCTACAGTGGTTATCGTAATACTGAGTTCACTGACAGGGGTACAACTCCTGAGTACCAGCCAAAATGCAGTAACGGTCGTTCCACTGAGTTATACCATCAATCGAGACAACGCCCCTTACTCAAGAGATTTCGCTCGTAAACTGCTTGTCGCTCTCTTTGAGGATCATCCGAACCTGCTCTAGGGTGGTGAAGACTTCAGACGTTTTAATACATCCAAACTCCCTTCGATAGGCGGCTACCCAGTAAGCCAGTACTCAGAGTTGTTTTCTTCCCATGTGAGCTTGGGGACAAGACTAGCCAACTCCCCGGACGATTGGAGCACAAGGAGTTAGCACAGACAGGTTTAACGTTGAGGTAAGAATCACTCATCAACTACTGAGGTGAGCTCCTGCCGTTGGACCCTATGGCGTTCAAACGTGACTACCAGCGTAAGCTTTTCCTGTCCTTTTCACGGCTCGTTAACAAAGGGAGTGTTTACTCGGGAGATACCTGGAACGTGTGTGTCACCCATTGACCCCGTGCATGCGTAACTTAACTTAACGGACATCCCAAAGTTAAAGCATGCATCCAAAAAAGAAGACCCTCAATCCGTTTCCGCAGCTTAGTCAGCTCTCTCGATATAGAACTCGACAGTCATCTACCTCGCTCCTTACGCCATACATGTGGCATAATACGCAAGAAGGAATGAAACGTGTTATTAAGAACTGGGCACAGACTAGTCCCCTTATACACAGTCAAGATTTAAATAATCAAACCTACGTACCTACATAATAGTCCTAGATAACCCAAATACTTTAGTGCCCTCATTGAGTATCGTTCCACGTTCGGTCCGCATTCATAAGGAAAGGAGAAAGATATCTCCCCATTCCAAGCTCTGCACTTTACACTGAACGTAGTAGGGTCAAGCACTAATCCGGGCTAACACATGTCTCATCTCCGTGCGTGAAGGCAAAAGCTCACCGCCACTTCCAGTTCAACATAATGGAGTTAATCACTCTCTGCAAAGAGGGAGAACGACTAACGATCTTACTTTGAGAGACCTTTTACCGAAGCTGGACTGATACAGACAAAACACCGGAGTTAGTCCCCGTCAATCAAGAATTTAACAAGCAAATACGACACTTTTCTGAGCACTGCACGCTTTTTCCCCATCAAGCCATTTCTGAGTTCTTCTGAGTTCGGTAGCTTTTGCTTCTTTTAGAAGAAGTGAATTTTAGCATATGGGTCGGAGATTCCCTAACGAGTACTGTGAACTCAGTACTCATTGAGAAGCTTGCCAGAGTCAGTTGACTGCCTCCAATCAAGACTCATAACAGCAACTCGTAATTACTCCAGTCATCAAAACACATTACAAACGTGAAATGTGGAAGTCAAGTAAAAGTATAGAAAATAGAATCTTGCCTTTCACCGTAACTCAAAACAAAAATCTCAAACTCACTGGATTTCTGAACATTCTATCAGATCATCGCTTATACCAGACGAAAGAGGTGATTAACTCCCACTAGCATTGGATGATCTTACTGCAGGTACAAGCGACTATTCATCCGTGGCATCACCCAACAGACTACTTATTATTGAAATACAGTTTTCAGGCAAATGGAAGATGATCAAATTGAATAACAGGCATTGTCGCACCCGAAAATGACTATTCTCTCACTTCGGTGACTATAATCGAGATCACGCTTTCCCCGATCAATGATCTGTTCAATGCTTACTACTCGGAATAAGCTGCAAGAGATACCCCGAATTATTCCAAATGATATCAGCAGATGCATTATAAAGTCTTAACCGTCATGGTGAAGCCAACGCAAAAACAGACCGAGTCCCGCTCACTACGAGAGTTATCTGATGACCCTAACCCTTCTTTCGCCAATCACCCTTGCTGCTTTACCACGTGATTCCTTCTACACAAGGTCCTGCCTAAACAACTCAATAGGCAGAAGGTTGGTAACATCGTGGGCGCACTACAAATATTGAAAGTACGAGAAGTAGCGCCACGAAGTAAGCCGAGAAAAAGAACTGATAAACGAAACTGAGAAGTAGAACCAAGAAATGGGTTGAGGAATGAATTGGAAAGTAACCCAAGAAGCCCTCAGTTTCCTGTAAGTCAGTCGAAGATGCTCGACGAAATGGATGACGTTAACTGCTTTCCCATATATTGACCATTCCATAGAGATCTGACTACCTTCCATATGCTGGTCGCTGGCCACGCAGTGAACGGTGGCCCTTCATCATTCAACCGTCATCTCGTGCGCAACTCTGATAGAACCAAACAACCTGGTGCGCAAAGCTTCCCCTTCTTTCACTATTACTGATTTGTGGTTGTTGTTCAACCCTCTGAAAAATTACGAGAGCGACTGCATCAGTTTCCCATCAGGTACGTAGTTCAACATCCACAACCTATTCCGTCTCTCGTTGGTTTTCTGACTCACGAACCACACCTGGCCAGACAAACAAAGCTTAGGAAAGGATGAGGAGGGTACGCGGTCAGACAAGAATGTCTCCCAAACCAGGTTTCTCACTCACACACTAGTCACCTCCGCGACCCTGTCTACTTCGAATTGACCTTCTCTTCGCGCCCCTTTGGGCCGCGCCATGTGTCAGTTGCACACACACGCGGCACGTCCCTCATCTCCCCTCACTCTCTCGCTTGTCTTTACCAACACTGCAGCAGGCGCAAGACGCCGTATGAGAGCGCCTAACGCTTGACGTCAGTCGCGCTCTATACGATCCTCTCTCTTTTCGATCACACACTGCAGTCCGGTTGACGTCAGCATCTCCAACTCACATACATCGCACGGCTCCCGTTGACCGCCCTCTTGCTCTCCCCCAGGACACAAGCCACGTGTGAGACGAGTCTCCCAGCATGTCTCTGTCCTACTGCACTTGCCTCTGTTTCGAGATTCGTCCTGTTCCCCCTCTCTGACGAGCGCAGTAGGCTCACTCTTTCTTCTCGTGCACTGCCCGCTAGCTTTGACATCAACCGACTTTCTCCCTCTCACTCACCCTTCGGCTGTGCCATGCGTACGCATGTCACCGCCCCGTAGCTCGTACCCCGTCTTGTGAATGACCAATAGTCTACTACCCGTGCCGCTGCCTCACACACGTCCTTTCCCCTTGTTCTGCTATTTTTTTGTTCCGCGGTCTCTGGGCGTGAGTTGTCGAGAGCTGGCCTCAGGTCCTTTTTCCATCGGCTCCACGGCTCGATGGTGCCTTTGGATCTCCTCAGGTCTGTTCCAAGACCTGAGATCCGTTTCCCGGTCCACCTCACTCATTTCACTCTCCCCGCCTGAGACTCTCTCGTTATGCTGTTCCTCCCTTGTCTCGGTCGCAGTTAACGACTCAGTCTCATGATAGATGACCGTCACCCTCAAGCCCACGGTCACCCCGTCTCGTCTACACCTCCGTTCCGCCCTGTCGCGCGCTTCGGAGATGGCAGCCTGCAGCCTCTGGTCACTTCGCATCTCCTCCTCTCTCCCCCCTTCTATGCAGACCTTCAGTCGAACTACCTCTCCCCCATCATAGTTCAGAGTCGTCGTAATCAGAGGGCCTTCACCCGACACTAGAACCCAGCGCACCGTGTGCCGCCAACTGTCAGGCCTAGAGCCGTGTAGCGCCATGACTGGTCTCAGAATCAGACAAAACCTTGGTCCTAGGCACAAACAATCGCATCCGCTAAACGTCCGCTGTTCTGTACCCTTCACCTCGGTCGATTGGCGCTCGCACAACAAAGTGGCTGGTGCACTAACGTCACGAAGCAGTCCGCCTGATCAGCCACTAGATAGCCAAGTCTCAGTCCGCTTTTTACCTTTTTATACGATCGGTAGTATGCTGTGACGCCAACGTTCTAAACGAGGTACCCTCTGAAGCTCTGCTCATCAGTAATCTGGGGCCATATAATTAATTAAATGAAATAAACAATAGAATAAAAACGGATCAAAATAAAAATAGCGAAGTCTCAGTGACCACCGACGACTGCAGACTTTCTGCTATCGACCCCCGTCGCTTCGCCTCGCCGAGAAGCGACTGCGACCATGAAGCGATGGCCTCATAACGAGATCCCGATCGTCCGGGTTCTCACCTTAAAAGAGAGCACTGTGCTATTTCTGTTGGGTGCCCGTGTCTGATGGAAAGGAGGGGACTTATGACTCTCCACAGAGGGGAGTGATAGGCCTCCTACCGATGCGGCCGTGGGCCGCCCTCCTTTTGGGGTCTTATCGCGCAGCACCAGATCAGCCCTCCCGACCACCAATATGGAAATGACCAGTCAGTTCCGTTCGAGCCACAGACTACAACCGCACTTGAAAATTGGACCGTTGGCCTTCCCGCGGCACAACTGATCGAATGAACAGTGTCAATAATAATAATAATAATAATAATAATAATATTAATCGCTGAAAAGAAAAGGGTGGAGTCCCAGAATTTCTCCGCGCAGCACCCTTGCCTAAACAGCGATCCACGCTCACGCGCAAATCTAGCACCCGACTTTCAACCTTTTCCATTCCTTTTCTCTCTTCTACTATTTTTTTTCTTCTTTTTCCTTTTAGTCCTTACTGTATCTGCCTCTTAACCTGGCCATCGGGGTCCGCACGGTTCGGACAAGCAAGTCTGGTACAGGTGATATACAAGGGACCAGTAAACCCAGGCCATAAGACCGCAGTTAGGGTCCGAAACCCGAATCGGCGCCCCCTTTCCCTACGAAGTGGTAGGCCGACAGGCGGAAACCCGAAAATAGGGAATTTTAGTGGTAATAACAATAATAATAATAATAATAATGACGGCAGTTCAAAATCGGAAAGGGAACCACAGCATCACAGCGGTCCAAGGCCACCAGATTTCCCCATACAAAAGAAAACGAGTTTTGATTTGACATTTTCTTCTTTTTCCGACAGCAATACCTAACCCATAACTTGGCAGAAGGTCACTCGGCGCGCAGTAGAAAAGACTGCGCCAGTCTTTTCACCTCCGCGTCCCAGGGCGAACCCGACGGCTACCACGGCCACAGGCCGGTTGTTCTCTACTGTACAGTAGGGCGTCGAGCCTGCGTGGACCAATGGAAAGCCCTGTGGCGCACCCTTTTGCTGAGGGCTACACCACCGGGGCCGGTCCGCGCCGAGGATAATCCAGGCACCAGACCTAAACAGCACGAGATGAGCCTAGGGATCAGTCTGTCGCGGCAAGGGACTGGCACTGCGCGAGGAACTGGTACACAATGGAGGGCCGGGACACCGTGCCCTCCGACAACGTGCATCTTTACGAGCCTCTTCCACTCTCTCTCTTTCTCTCTTTCTGTCTTGTTTGTTTCTGTCTTGTCTGTCTGCTTGTATTTGTCTGTGTCTTGTCTGCCTGTCTGGCTGTCTGTGCCTGTTTGATTTGACAGTTTGTGTCTGTTTGGCTTCCTGTCTGCGTTTGTCCACTGTTTGTCTATACCCGACTGTTTATTTGCTCTGTTGGCGTCCAACTTGTCCATTCACCTGCCCTCTTGTTGCAGGTACCTGTCTTTTCTTCCTTTCTTCTTTCCTCTCTCTCTCTCTTTCTCTCTAACTCACAAAGTATGAAGCACTAAAGCACTAAGCACGGAGCACGAAATACCATGGGCCGCTGATTCGTGAACCATGAGCGCATACCACCATGCACCGAATCCACCATGAACCCACAGTGCACCAAGCACGTAGCACACCAAATTCACGTAGAACATCGACTTACGTACCTCAAAGCACCGAAGCACGGACCACGTACTACGAAGCACCAAGGCGGAAGGCCCCGGCCAGGTAAGTATCCTCTTCCCAATTCCCTCCCGTGTTCACTATTTCCTGCGTACTATGTAGCTGAAACTATAATAATAATAATAATGATAATCGATGATAATAACAATAATAATAATAATAATAATAATAATAATAATAATAACTAATTTAGATAAAATGCAGGAAGAACGAACGATAGGGGATCTCAGTAATCACACAGCACCTTATGCATGAGACCAGATAGTCGTGTCTTCGAATCAACAGCAAAATTGCATTACGAGTTTCACCAAATAAGAGCACACCACGAGTTCGTAATTGACAATGCTGAAATAAGTCCCATCATCATGGTCAACGAAGAACCAATGTTGATCTCCAATCTGGTGTCTGTCGCTCGGACTATAGAGTTGGCAGACCCTGTTTAGCCTATACTATAGTGTCGAATGATGACAACAACAGTTTTCCCGTAGAACGAGCATACAGCAACCAGTGTCGTACACTTCCACTACCAGGTATGTCTCTCGCCTCACTCACACCCTCATTCCCCAACACACAAAAGCCAATCGCACCCAAGGACTGCCATGCGCCCCGTCCTGCATACTCTACCCGACTATACTACCTACAGTTGTGTTCACACAGCAGGCTCACTTCAAACTCTCGAAGACCAATGTATACGACGGTCAACACCATAGCCGACCTCTCTTCATGTACCAGGTACGTATCTTCACGTCATCATCATCATCATCCTTCTCTCTCTCCCTGAGTCTGTGTTGGTCTGATTGTTTTTGTCTGCGCTTTGTCTGCCTATCTGACTGTCTGTCTGTCCTCTCTCTCTCTCTCATTTTCTCTCTTTCTCTCTCCCTTCAAACAGAGCTGTCTGGTAGACCGTAGGGAGATAGTGAGAAGAGGACAAGAAACGAGGGGCTATGACAAACTGTGTTCGTCGAAATTTTCACCAGCACATCCAGTCGAGTTGTTGCAGTATCGGGAGCCATAGCCCGACTTTTGGTCATTCCCACGTCGACAGTTCAATTTTCACGAGCTCGGATACCCAAGGTAAGTGACTCTCCTATTCGTTCATGCTGCCCCCCTCCCTTTTCCTCCTCTCTGTTTTCTCACGTATACCCAGTCGCAATCATGACCAAGAAACATGATAGTAATAGAAAATAATAATAATAATAATAATAATAATAATAATAATAATAATAGGTAATAATAATAATAATAATAATAATAATAATAATAATAATGTTCATCACAAAAAAATGAAAACAACAAATGTAGTGAAAATACATGTATACGGGTTACCCTTTTGGTCCGACATAGCCAAAGCGGGTCGTGCATCGCATCCGCAACTTCAATTTTCCTTCCTCCTTGTATGTCTCTTCACGCTCGTTCCTCATCTCCTTCTCCTTCTTCCTCCTCTTCCTCTATTTTTTTTTTCCTCCTCTTATTCCTCTCCTTCTTCTACGTGTCTCATCCTCCCTTCTAAATGATCAAGTTCAATGAACTTCTCACAACATCCCCAGCAGCATACCACTGGAATTATTGTGCTCCAGACACTTCACCGGACCATTCAATCGGCAGCAGCGATGGCCGGTGTGTACCAAGGGCAGAGATGTAATCAGCGCGAGCTGATGATTCGCGCTTACTGGGCATTTTCCTGTCCAAGACCAACGATCTATCCCTGTCACGTGATCCTTAAGAAGGTTACTCAGGCCCTTCGACCCCGACAATCGGTTCGCAGGATTCATCAGTGTAGGACGCGTCAGCCCAGGTAGGAGATCTCCCTCTCTCTTTCACTCGCTCTCTCTTGATTTTGTAATGAATGCGTGGAACCTTCAAATACAATCATAATAAATAATAATAATAATTATAACTAACAATGATAATAATAATGGTAAAAATAATAAATAATAATAATGATAATAAAATTATGATAGATGTATGTCCGTTATCTTACAACTAGTTACTAATCTAATACAAGCATTACACACGGCGGGAGGCAGGCAACCAGGTAAGCACTCTCACTCGTTCTTTGTGTGTGTGATATGCGTTCGTTTTCTTTATCACCACGCACCGGTTTCTTATCACTTCACACCTGACCGCGTAGTCGCTCATCTCCTCTCGCGCATCCTTTACTTTTATTTTTCTTTCGCTCCTCCCTCTCTCTTTCACACACACACACACACACAAATGCGCAGTACACATTCTTGTGTTCTATCGGAAAGCTCACTCGACTTTCCCATTTCCTTCGTAGGAAAACCTCAAGGTCGCCCGCGAGTTTCAGAGACTTACCTGCCAACTGCTGCGTTGCTCACTCTTTCTCTCTTTCGTTGTCTGTGTCGTTAGCGCCCGATACCCACCGCAAACCTCCTCCCTCGCATATGGTGGATGCGGTTAGGTGTGTATTCCTCCCCGTTTCTCTCCGCTCCTTCTCCTTCCCCTTCTTCCCCTCCTTCTTCTTTCGCTTCTTCTTCTTCTTCTCATTCTTCTTCTTCTTCTCCTTCTTCTTCTTCTTTCACCTATCCTTCTCTTCTCCTCCTTACTAGTGCGTGCGACCTCTCCCCTTCCCTTCACGCGATGCTTTCTCCCTCCGCGCGGTCATCTTCGTCCCCGTCGTTACCTTCCCGTCCTCTTCATGCGTTATTTCGTGTGTCCCCTCGCTTGCCACCCTCTTTGCTCGCATGCGCCACCTCCCTGCGACTCTCTTCCTCTCCTTCTCCTCCTTCTCCTCCTTCTCCTCCTCTTCCTCCTCCTTCTTCTTCTTCTTCCTCTTCCTCCTCCTTCTTCTTCTTCGTGCATCTCCTTCTTCCGCGCGAGCCCGTTTTTCCCCTTCGCGCTCGGTTCTCAACTTTGTGTGATTCTATCTCGATGTTGCAGTATTCAAGTCCTTCGCACATCGCGGTTTGCTCCTCCGCATGAGCGACCTCCTTCACGCCCAGCGCGATCGAGATCGAGGCGGGATTTTTCATTTTTCTTTCCGCGAAGGCAAGCTCTTAGTTCGATAAAATGGAATCTGCTTTGGGTTTAGAGGCAGATTCATTCAACTGAATCTATTGAGAATAAATACGGGATCGAAGAAAATGAATAATAAGAAATTATAAGAAAGAAAGAAAAATGAAATCTAACGAAATAAATTTAAAAGAAAAAGGAAAATAATCTAACTACTAACTACCATTTACCTGCCAAGTGTAATACCCTCGTTTTTCAGAGGACTAACTAACTGTAACTATCTCCTAATCCGAGGTCAGGGGTTCGAGCCCCGGCCTCATGGGGACGGAGTGAAATCTTGGTTGGTTCGGCCTCGGCTCCTTACCAAAAAAAACAAGGAGCTAGCCCAGAGATTAGAGGGATTCATTCCCTATACCCTATACTTAACCATCCTATGTCTAAACCTACTGAGCTAGCTCAGTACATAAACAGTATCGGGGCTCAGTCCGACCAGTGGACTGAGCCCGTTTTTCCTAAGTCTCTGTGTGTGCATGCTCGCCGGTCTGAGTATCTGTTTGAGTGTTTGTCGGCTTGAGCGTATGTGTGACCCGCAAGGGCACTTGGTTGAGTGGACGGCCTGAAAGACCGATACTAGCCTGCGGCTGTGACATTGAGGGTTGCGGTAGGGAAAACACTCAAGTACCGGGTATGCCGGTACCACACCAGTAGAGATAGATGTGTGCGGCACTCGAGGCCTCGCGAAGGAAGACAACAGTTGGCATTTTTAGAGGCCCAACACCGGCCGTCGCTGCTTGGTGTGGTGGTGGCACATTTCTATTGGCTGCCCTGGCCGCGCGGTCGGGGCTTATACTATTATCTCAGTCCGCTTTCGAGCTTACGGCGGCGCGACGAACAGATTTCCCCATACCGGTCGGTCCGACGCCTCTGGACTCAATCTAATTTGTTCTTCCCTTACTGCCTGAACCTTTGACTGATTTAGATCGTAGTCGATGCATTCCCGCATGACCTTTTCTTGTCCTCATCCAACCCTCCGGCTCTCGTGGCCAAAGACTTTTAATTTTTACTAACCCTTACCTGTTGTCGTATGCATCGTATCACGGCATATGATTGCCTAGAGATCTCGACCTCAATAGTCGAGAAGTTTGCTTCACAGCGTCAAGCCAAAAAATTCTCACTTTTCATTTCAGGTTGTTTCCGGTATGGTAACCGGTGTCGATCCTGCATTGAATGCAAAATCATGAGCAAATACCCTTGTAAGGGTGTTTGCTTCGACAGTGGTATGAATGGGCCAGCAGCATCAGTAAAAGGTGCATCTCAAAGGTAGGCGGTGGGAGGAACTAGGGTATAGCAGTAGGTATCTGGCGCCAGGTTTTAGGGTGAAGAGGTTCTCCCCCCCCCCAACATCCTGCTTAGTCAATCCCCTGGACCTCAGGGTAATCAATGCTGGTAGGAATATTCCACATCTCTGTTTTTCTGATATGGTTCGAATTATGCCCATGTAAGGGACGTTGGACCCGTTTTCCAGCAGGTGTCGCTCCCCACCAATAGATGGAGCTCCCCCCTAGGTGTTAGCAGTTTTCGCTCTTATCAGCACCACTAACACAAACGGGAGCGTGTTAAAAAAAAAAAAAAAAAAAAAAGTCCGACCAATTTTCATTTCGTACATGGTCTCTTTATTGTACTGGTGAACGACCTTAAAATTTCTGCAAAACTATTATGTCATTGACGTGGCTTCTTCGGGTCCCTTAAGTTTGGGTAACTTGGAAATATTTCTTTTCTAATATGTTGTTGTGAGACATGGATCACAAGGCTTAATATGTTTTCTTGAAAACCAGTTTTCTCTTGTCTTGTTGTGACACATAATCCTAAGGTCAACATCTTCTCCTCAAACCTAGTTTATGAAAAACGCATCGCATAATTTTGGCCCAGTTTTCATGAAGTGTACATTATAACTTATAAGTCAAACTCGGTAATCAGCGCACCTAGGTAGTCTGCCCTACGTCATAGCTCATCAGCAACCTTAGTATACTCTACTTTTACATAATCTAGCTTGAAGTTATGTTGATCTATGACTTCAATCCAGCGTTAGAGTGCATCAAAAAGAACAAGTTGTGTCTTGATCCACTTGAGTGTCAGATGGTCAGTCCTTAGATAAAAAACCTTCCCAACAGATATTAGTGTGTCTAGTGGACAAGTGCCTCGTAGAGGGCGTTGAGTTCCCTCTCGTAGGTGGGGCAAATTTCTTGGATGACATTTTTTTGCTCATGTACTCGACTAGCCTCAACTTCTTCCCTTCTTATTGTGCCAACATTACGCCAATGTCATACTGACTTGCATCCGTGGTCACAACGAATGACCTTTCAGGAACGGGGACCATGAGAACCTCATGATGTGTGAGGGCATACTTCAGTCTCTTGAAACTAGCCTCACATATGTTTGCCCATTCTCATGGAGTGTCAAAGCGCGTTAGATTAGTTAAGGGAGAGACAATGGTACTATAGTTATTTACAAATTACGATAATAACCACAATTACCACACATCCCCAAGAATGATCTGACCTCAGTCATAGACTAGGGTCGTGGCCAGTCTCGAATGCTAGCTACCTTCGCATCTTCAGGCCTAATCCCTTCCGCGAAAACCCAAGTACAAGATTATAGTGTGACCGAACTCGCATTTCTCTAAGTTTATCTTATACTTGTGATGCCATAGGAGAAAAAGTAATTTATCTATATCTTGGGCATGTTCCTTGAAAGTCTTACTAAAGATAAGAATGTCATCAAGGTACATGGCAATAAACTTATCCAAGTAGTCATGAAAAATCATATTCATGGCATGTTGGAATGTACCCGGCGCATTGCAAAGTCCGAAGGGCATCACCACAAACTCATACAGACCGTACCTGGTCTGAAATGTGGTTTTGTGCTGGTCTTCCGGTCTAATGGCAATCTGATAGTAGTCAGATTTCAAGTCTATCTCGGTAAAGTACGTACATCCCTGCATAAGCAAAAAAGTCGGCCACGCAGCAGGAAGTTTGTCTGCTGGCCAGGGAGTCGCTTTGCTGGATGAGCGAAGCAACAACAGCAGCCCACCTGCGAGGGTGCTAACTTACATGTTGATCTGGGACGTTGGTCATGTCCGTCGGCATAAGTAGTAAGGACCAGACGTCAGCTCGAAGACTTGGTTGATAGCCAACGCATTGGCTATCTCATCAACAAGAGCACGCTAGGAGGTCGGGCTGCGAGGACACTTAGCTATTAACTGGTGCAGCTATGCTGCAAGCAGGAGATTTGTCAGCGAACCAATAGTTGGCAATCTAACCTCGGTTGGCTGAGCAGGCTACACTTTGCTAAGTATTGCTACGTGTCGCCAACGTTCTGATAAAGTGTGAGGGAGGTGTGTACTATTGAGCACGGCGGTGCTGTCTGAGATTGAGGTAATGGGATTAGGTGGTATGATCAGGCTTGCGAAAGGGGTTATTGTTGTGAACTAAGAAGTTGTCAGAGGGTTGACTTCGGCAGCTTGACTTCAGTTTTGACCAAGCTGCTACGTGTCTTGGCTGCCATTGCGGGGCCCTCAGGCGTTGGAAGATAACAAGGCCCTCTTGAGTTTGTCCCCCTCCTGTATCTCGAGAGTCTCAAACCCCTCATTCTATCTTTCTTACTCTCGGTCTAGTCTTGTTCTGAGAGGAAGGCGGCAGGCGGGATTGCAACCCGAGGACCGCAGCAAGACTCTGTGGGGAGTCAACCCAGCGATTGTGGGAGCTCTGTCGGAACTCAGGAGGAGTTCTGGAGGTAAGGAATTGAAAGGTAACCATTGCTCTCCTTCTATAAACCCAATACAACCCCTAACCGTATTTCTTGTTATATTTGACTGAGTATGTTGCTTGTCCCCCTACTTTGACTTTTACGTTTGACTTTCAAGACAAACCAGACTTAATTAAAAGAATGATTGTGCAAGTTGCAGTTTCAATTTTGTTGGTTTGACTGAAAGCAGATTGTGGGATTGCATTTGGGGGAATGTGAGAGGTAGGAAGTATTGCATGTTTGACTGGGTCAACCAAAGGCCGAGAGAGTCTCCATAAGATTGGAGGGCCAAGTGCTATGTTTATTTTTGATTGCCTGAAGGACCAGACAAGTTCTCATAAGATTGGGTGGTCTGGTTGCTTTGACTTGCGAGGGCTGTCTATGCTTGATTTTCAGGGATCAAGCATTTTTCCATAAGATTGGATGGTCTGGTTGCCTTGTTTTCTTTGGGGTTTCTTATGTTTTATAGTTTCTGAAGGAGAGTTAGGCATGTTCCATAAGATTGGATGACCTTAACTTTCTTTTGCTTTATTTCTGAGGGAGGAATTCAGACAAAGGACTGGACAGGTTTCCATAAGATTGGGTGGTTTAGTCTGGAGCCGCGCACATGCCGGAACCAAAGGGTTAAATTTGTTTATATCTTATACTACATACTTATGAACAGGCTAGTCAGACATTTTTCCATAAGATTGGATGGTCTGACTATATTTTATCACCAACTAAAGAGAGTATGAATTAAGAATACAAATTGTGGTAAGAAGGGACGGACTGAATCTTGATCTAAGATGATCGGTTCAGTCATATGTTGCCTAAAAAGACAAAGTGCAGACATATAACTTGGATACTTAAATGGTCCAGGGCGACTAGGCTGGCTAACCTAGTCATATGTCCAAAGAAGAAAAAAGTTATAGTGCCTCGTGTTTGTGTAAATTTTATGGTTGAGCTAGACAGGTTTCCATAAGATTGGGTGGTTTAGCTTTATGCCTTATGTAAGCTGGGTATAAAGGGGGTAAATCATTGACAGATCATGAACTATTGTTTGATAAGGTTGGTTTTGGGCTTGGTAAGAGTACTTACCTTTGTGGTTTGGCGTGCATGTGGCTGAGTGAGATCACAACTTAGATAAGTTTCAATTGATAGGTAGTTGCTTTAGTTGTTCGTCACGTGCTAGAGTCATAGGAGTTAGCTTCAATTCCTGCATTTTTTGGGCTAAGTTTTTTTATTTAGATCAATTCTCGTATTTTCTGGGATCATTTGTTATACTTGGCTTTGTATAAATTTTAGTAAGCTACTTTCTCTACGGGAAGCGCTGCCGAAATTTCTACAAAACCAAGGAGTTAGTCAGATTTTGTCTTTCTAAAGTTCAGTTTGTCTGACCTTTATAAATGGCTTAGTAAAAATCCGAAGAGTATCCTTTTCTAAAGGGAGTGCTGCCCAAATTTTTGCTAATTCAGGGAGTGCTGCCCGAATTTTTGCTAATTCAGGGAGTTTAAATTCTGAACTTAGCTCTGTATAAATCTTGGAATAACACTTTCTCAACGGGAAGTGCTGTCGAAATTTTTATAAATCTAAGGGGTCAGTTGAACTTTGTCTTGAAGCCGAACTCAAGCCTAGCTTCCGAGTTCCTATCTGATTTAGTACAAATTTGGGAAGTCTACCTTTCTAAAGGAGATACTGCCCAAACTTTTACTAATTCGGAGAATTAAACAAAATTTGGCTTTCCAGAATTAAAGTTCGGATTTTGTTTTCGTATTTCAGTTATTATAAATTCTGGAAAAACACTTTTCATACGGGAAGCGCTGCCGAAATTTTCTTAGTTTAGAGGAGTTATATTATACTTTGACAGGTGACAGTTTTTGCAATCCACTCTGTATAGAGAAGATTTTGTCAAAGGTCTACCTTTTCATTAGGCACTGAATTAGGGGTAGACTCATGATTAATTAAGTAGAATGATTCTTGGTGAAAGCATGGTATAGAGATTACTCTCGATTTGGACTCATAGATTTAGCTTCGGGATTGGTTTTTCTTGTGTTACAGGTCCTTTTGAATGTTTGATTCGAAATCAGGACTAGATTTAGTTTGATTCTACAAGGATCACCTTCTTTTATCACTGATAACAGGTCGGTTGCCAATTCGTCGGCCTACGACTCAACTCCAATTCATCCTCAATACTCAATCTAAAAGGATTTAGCTCGGGTGATTTTTGTTGTTTTATTAAGGTTTTCACCCGGACTTTTATTGAATGGCAATTTAACAAAGGTACTGAGTATTTGATTATTGAAGGTTGGACAAAGGTTGGGGCTTGCATGACTAAAACAAGGGGTATGAGTATAGAGATTGGTTGAAGTTGACTTCGTGTAGTGCCTGAACTTGAGCTTGACTCTTTGATGTGATTGCAGGTATGCTCTATCGTTCGGATTTTGAATTTGACTGTCTGCGATCACACACATATATATGGCTACGAGGAGTCCCACTGTGATTGTGAGAAGTGGTCGTCACATACTTATACCTCCTTTACATATATTTATGTATATATGTATGTTGGGAGTCCGCGTGGCCCGAGGGGCTCTACGCTTAAAGGTCTAATTGAGATTGAGATTAGAGAAGGAAAGAAAACCCCTCTATTTATTGTATGTTTTTTAAAAACTTCTTAGTCGGACGTTAGTCCTGGACCTAGATTCAAGGTCCTTTTCCATGACATCCCGGGCCCTAGACCCTGCATAGAAGGGATCACCCCCCACGCAGAGTCTATTTGCCCTACCTGCCGGGACACTCAGCCTAAAGGTCGGAGGTGTCGCGAAGGCCGCACGGCTGTTCCTTCAGCCATGCAATATCGTGAAGGGGTAGACCCTCACGATACTTCGAGTTTGATACTTGAGTGCCATAAGCGGTAGTACTCGGATCCACGAAGGACCGCCTGATTATGGGTACTACATAGTACATCATCATTGCGACTGCTTGCGTATTCATTCATTGATAGTCGATACGGGAAGACTTTGAATCATCGCGGTTTTATACTAAGTCTCGTGCGAGACACCTATCCGATTTCCACATCGGAGAGTTATGGGATGGCTACTAAGGGACTAGAAGTGTTGTCACGTTGTTTGTTCTGTGTCGTTCCTTATGTGTGCCTGTGTATGGTAGTGTAAACTTTTATGTCCTTAGAGTGGTGTGTGCGTGGTGTGTGGGATATGTCCAAGTCGATCGACGACGAGTCACACTTGGGACCTCAGCCCCCAAGATGTCGGTTCACTTGCGGGTCCAATAGAGGCGTAAAACCGCGCGTGCCCCCTATGCTACAGCGAACGAGAAACGCCCTCGGCTGATTCACCTCTGTGATTGCAGCTGATTAACTTTCGTAATGTGGACTGGTAGCTCGACGGGGATACGCCCACCGAAGGGAGGTGACAACTCCCGTAAGGTGAAGGTAGGTCGTGCCTCATATAGACCCTATCCTGTCGTAGGGGCTCGCAAGAGGTATGGCTCGCGCACTCGGCCGGAGCGGCTTGTGGAAGCTCCATGTGTATTCACGATGAGGATCAAACCGACTCCTGCGTGACGCGGTCGGGAGGGTCCTGCCCCGTTTTGTGCGGTGCCGGACCGAAGCGCTCGACAACGCAACCCTACAGGCTGTGAATCTCCCTGACGCCCAAGTGGGCGGCATAGAAAGGAGTGTTTTCCAGGTTGGGGGGATGAAACAAAGCAGGTGATCGAGGTTCTGTTGCAGGATGTGGCACTCCTTCATGTTCAAGTGTTCTCGCATCTCAGGTCAGGTCTTCTAGGGGTTTTGTTTTGTGTGTCAAAGGTGCTTTATCTGCCATATGCCCTTCTTTACCCAAGAGGCCGAGCCGCCCGAGCGACCATCTCGGGCCGATAGGGTCGAGGGATTTTCTGAAGTGCCCAGTAATTATTGTTTGCATAATAGAGGTTGCCTGAGCACCTCCTCTCTGGTGGCAAGGGTTTTTGCCAGATGTCCTTCTCCACCCAAGAGTCTGAACGATCATCTCGGGCCGCCAGGGTCCAGGGCTTTTGTATAGTTCCCAATTGTCATTGTTTACACAATAGAGGTTGCACGAGCACCTCCTCTTTGGTGAAAGGGGTTTTGACCTTCGCTGGGAAGATTTCCCGCTAAGTTTTCAAAAGTTTCATCTAGTATCCTTCGTTGCATGCTCTTCCTTGGGCCAACGGTTGTTCCTGTCCTGTGTCCATCTCCCTTCTGCTTGCCCATAATTTTGACATTATCCTGAAGAAACCTTGTATGCTAGGAGTGGGTGGATTTTAGGTCGTTGTCCGATCCTGTGCAGGCCCAGGGAGGTCCGAGAGAGGTTTCACTAGGTTAGGAGAATGACTACCTACTTGGATTGGAGGACCTTTGTCTGATTTTTTTATTTTATTTTTTAGCCTCGGATGGTGTCTCTGATTATTTTCGACTACTAGGAGACAGTTTTTGCTATGATGATTGTGCAGTGCACATTTTGGCATAGCCCTCCGATTGCTACTCTATGCATTCCCGTTGTTCTTTGCAAATGTCTCTCCATTAATGTAAGGTTCATGCATTTCCTAGTATACAACACATTGGTCTTGCATTTCTCTTTTGTTCGAAAGAAACACACCTGGTTAGTCCAACTTTAATTAGGGTGGCCTAAATTTTGAGACAATTTGTCATTCCATTTATAATAGAACCCAATAATTATTTTAACCAGACTTACCACCAATTCATATAGTGGAGACCATACTAACTAATTGCAAAAAAAAAAAAATTAAGCCTATAAAACAGCAAGGCAAAAGTGCACTCAAATGCAAATTTCGCCAACATTTCAATTTCAAAAATCTTTAGAAATTTCAAAAATCTCAGCAGAGGAATTTCCAATACTCGAAATGAGACCAAATTTGGTACAAATCAACTTTGAACCAAAACAAAAACGGACCAGTATATGTATATATATATATATATATATATCGTCAAACAGAGTTGCTCAGTAAATCTTTGGCAGAGAGGGAGAAGAGGACAACAAACGAGGGGTTGTGACAAACCGTTTCGTGGGATTTTTCACCGACTCATAAGGATGTTGAGCCCTCAAGAGTTTGCAGAATCCCATTACTGATTACATTATAACTGATAATCCATCTTAACCCCGGTTGTGGTTAAGCATCAATGACAAACTGACAACGGATACCCTGAGGTGGGCACCAACCACTGCCCTCAAGGTACCTGCGACAAAAAAATATAAAATTTGACCCCGAACCCTAATATCTGTTTTGAACATGTTAACCAAGGTGTTGAAAGTGGGGGTCCCCTCCAACCACTTGTGATCAGGGTCAGGTGCAGGCGATAACACTGAATGCTAAGTCAGTCCCCACTTGCAACAGGGGATAAAGTCTTAGCATTTCAAAACACCCCCAGTTGTGAGTAGCACGAGCAGGCCTTGACTTGAGTAGCACACAAAGCGTAGTTGTAGATACCAGAGTGAAACAAAGCCCCTTACCTTATCCAACCCACAGTGGAAGTAGAGTTGAACGAGCCCCGTTGCACGACTACTTTGGACGCCAGGTGTAAGCTATTGAACCACAAGCCCTCTAAGTAGACTCTATGTGTTCCCCGTCGCTAGTACCCCACACTCTGCAACTATGTATGTCTATTGTGCTCGTTGTTTATGTTGATTATTATCCCTCGAAGGTACCCATGCCACAGTCATCAGCACGTCGAACAACCCCCAAACTGTTATCGGGCCTCGGTTGTCAACACCAACCTCGCTACCCTAGTTGACTATCTAGCTCATAGTAATTCACATTCATCACAAAAAAGGCAATAAGTCCAAGAAACAAGCCCATCACACAGATGCCTAACCGCTGAAATTTTTATGGGTATTCCCCCCCCCAAAAAAAAATTATGTATTGAGTGTGTGTGTGTTTGTGTCTTTCCTATAGTCAAGAGGCTTTTCAACCCCATTTTTTTTTATTCGTTTGTGTTTCAATCCTCTGTCGAATGATCAAATCAGAGATGATCAGGGGTTAAGTCCCACTAGCAGGTGATTTGTTTAGTTTTGGACTCATGCAACAGCCAGACCACCAAACAAGGAAATAAACAACTCTTTTCTGCGACCGTTAGATTCATACGCTGCCCGAAAATATCTAATGTCAATTGCTTAAGGAGAGAGAAAAGGTAAAGAGAGATGGGATAGTTATATCTGACAACTAACAGTAGTTACTAATTAATGTGCTTTAGGGAATTTGGCCACGTTGTACATGCACGGGCTCAAACTGACACCTTCAGCGATAGGAACGAAGTCTCATAACCACTACAACCCTTGGAGGTGTTATCAAAACTGCATTCATACCGATTTTGATATCCAGTCCACCCCCAGGGTTGTAGCGTCCTTGAACTCACACAACACAAACAACACCACACCACACACACAACAATCAACACTTACTTTAGGTCACTCCAAGGCAGGTCAACTTCCCGCAGGCTCCATAAGCGCCTTCACAACTACAAATTTCTTCAGAGGCTGTGTAAACAAAACGAAGAAAACGAGGGGGTCCTCGTTTCTAGTGTACTGCGTCCTAGGCTAGAAACAAGGATCTTGGGCATTTGGGGGGGGAAAGGATGGTGTAGGCACTGCCAGTGTCAAGAGACTGTTCCTTTTTTTTTTCTTTTTTTTTTTAAGCCAAGGTTGTTATAGAGGTCAGGTACCAGACTTACAGTGGTCGAAGTCATCAGTCAACCATTTAATGTCCTAACAATTTTTAGCTGTGAGACTGCCTCCCTACCCACCCTCTAGTCAATTCACCCAGCGTACCTTTATTCCCACTATCCTACCTCAGTGTTAATCAGTCATGATGATCACCCCTCTAAGTAACTTGGACCAGACAACAGTTATAGGCACCAGGGCTAAGCAGATATACCACCCGACCCTGGTTGAAGCATGATCAGGCAAGCCTTGTCACAGGGATATTTCAGACATCACGTTCAAGCAATGTTTTTTATCGGCCCCACGTACTCCCCTAGCCCCAGCGAGCATATTACCGAATGTGTCTGATAGCCCCCCCAGGCCCCAGATCTAGTCTATGACACCCCTAGCTAGGACCGGGTACCTATCCCACCCCCATTTGGAATTGTAGCCAATGTGTTTGCCCGTAGGTTGTGTATTGCGCCCTATGTGTTGTGCCCGTAGGTTGTGTGTGTTAGTAGAGTTTATTGTTCTATCTACGTCCTTAGCAAGGCCACCGCCATGTACGGGTCTATCCAACCGTGACCCACAAGTCCTACTAAGGCATCATCTAGCTCTTGCCTGATCACTATTACAATTGTACTAACTCACTCGACAGTTTTATACATTCTTGACAGGAACACAACCATGCTTCCCTACGCCAACCCCCCATCATCTCACTTCAGGCATCGTTTACCATGTCTAATCAATATTACGATTGTACCAGCCTTTTATGTGCATGTAGGCTATGTTTATGCTCGTAGGTCTTGTATACATGTGCTAAAGGTGATGTAAGTGTGTTATGTAAGAGTTGTACAATTATGTGTATGATAAGCCTATCTGTGCTAGAAACTCTCACCAAAGTCCCAAGCCAGACTTGAACCATGTTCATCATTATGTAATAGGTGTTCTCTACCGTATCTGCAACAATCTTAGATGATACCAATGTGCAATATGCCAGACTGGAGAAATCGTAAGAGCAATCTATGGCCAACGTCCTCAGGCAACCCACGCATTGTCAAGACCCGGAATACAACAATCTTTGACTAATCCCTTGGTGGTGCAGACAATGTCTATAATCATTGTCATACACCTACCCCTAAAGGATTGGTGTGTACAGTCGTGCATAGGTCAACACCCACCAGTGTCCATGTATGAGGTCGCAGGTTTTTGAACCCACAACCAGTGCCCTGCCCACTAAGCTAATCGGTTGCACAACTAGTTTTTTTAAAGCCCCTATGCACGGACATCGGATGTGTTAGATCCAATGGCAAGAAGTATGTCATTGATATCACATTGTACTAGGATTCTAAACTAAGCCCCTGCTATCGTCTTCACCCGAAAATAACGTATGAGGGTTGCATATGAATATAACGTTCGGGCATTATATTCAATAAATTGATGGTAACTTCGGTGGGGCCTTAAAATTTCATGACAAAAGCAAAAATTTATGTAAGAAAAAATGTTGTCCAGAATTGCAGTGCAACCAGCTTTTCGTCGAGGGTTAAATACAAATTTCTTATAAACTAGTAAATAAAAAATAAAAATAAAAAATCAAACAAAAACATACCCCTTGGAAGTCCAAACCTCTTTCAACCTCTTTTAAAATTCATGTATACCCCCCATTCCCGTCCTTCAAAACCTATGTATACTACCTCTACAAGGTACTCTGTCGGTGGAACATTCAAAATAAACACAACTTTGACATTTTATTCTATGAAGCTTTTCATATCCGGGCGGGCCTGCACAGTCGGGTACTCAAGCGCGCGCGCGCAAAAAAAAAAAAAAAAAAAAAAAAAAAAAAAAAAAAAAAAAAAAAAAAAAAAAAAAAAAAATATATATATATATATATATATATATATATATATATATATATATATATATATACATGGTTAAATGACCGAACGTTCAGGGGCCCCCCGGCTGGCCCCCAAACGTTCGGGCGTTCGGGGTCCCATTCGGGGGCCGAACACC
>BFEA01000110.1:2235822-2248017 GCA_003427395.1 Chara braunii | reverse complement strand
GCGTAGGGGCACTCGACCGGTTTCCTGTTCGATAGGAGATGATCCGGATACAGAGCCTACCATGCTCTCCTGACGATCGAGACGGGTCTAGCATACGTGCTCGCAAAATCGTGGTCTGAATATGGTTCAAAAGGGAGTACGGCGCGAATTGAGGGATCAATGGGACTTTGGAGGCAAAAAACGCAGGGACGAAGGGACATATGTTGAAGCGGCGCAAATGGCTTTCTGAATCAGCGCACCGTTACAGGAGCCTTGGATGATTTGATAGAATGGTTGTAGCTATCAGACGGAAAAACGTGCCTGGCTGAGTTTCTCGAGAAGTATTGAAAGCGGTCTACCCGGTGGCATAAGACGCGCACGGTCTAACTATATCCAGGACTAATGACGAACGACATAATCCTCATTCTACTAAGCGCGATAATGAGGGTGCGCTTGGCAAAGGTGATTGAAAATTTGTTGCTCGGTCTCGACTGTGTTCGAAGTTACGCACGGCTCCATGGAAGATGTCGAGTTGCCTTTTGGGATGGAAGGACTCCCAGATCCGGAGGATCAAGTGGTATTATCCTCCTTCCCCTACTTTCCGTGGTATTGGCTGTGTGTGGCTTGACTGTTGTTTGTGCAGGTTCCCTCTGACTAGCTGTCCGTGTGGCGCAGCGGCGAAAAACGCTTCAGGGAGATGTCACCTCCTCTTCTGCACATCCCTGGTTGTACGAGAGTGTCCGACTTGTGGCGGAGGCACCAGGAGATTTATGAGTGGACGGTTGTTTTTTACCTCTACCGGCTCATCACATGTATAGCGCTCTCCATCCACGATTCTTCTTTGCGGTTTTAGAGGCACGGAGCCACCGTTCTCTAGTGTAGAGTTGCCTCATCTAGACGATGCTCCCTTGAAGGTAACGGGCCGGGAGGATTCAGGGCCATTGGATCCGAGGTCTTGTACGCAGTTATAAGTGCGAGGAATGATGGTCTGGGTAGGGTTGTACTTACACAGAGCTGTTGAGGTAGTGATCTACTTCTACGTTTCTGAGGCATAATTTTCGGACTGGCGGAGGTAAGGAGTTGGGGGGAAGGAATTTAGTGGAAGATAAGGATGATGGAGGCATATCTATATTTCCAGAATTGATAGATGGATTTGTCTGTTTGGACTCACGACTTTCGATGCTAGAAGGGAGCGCTTCGATCGTGATTCACCATTGTGCTTGAGCAGTCTAGTTCTTCGATTCTCACGCTTAATATCGGCTCGGACACTGCAGACGAAGGAGAGAAGGAATTTACCTGAAATAGATGATGATAGAGGCATGTCTATTTTTGCAAGAGTAGGTGGATGGATTAGTATGCTTGGACTCTCTACTTTTCGGATCACTTCGATCAAGGATCGCTATTGCGCTTGAGTAATCGGGTTCTTCTATTCTGGTTCACGTGCTTAATAGTTGCTCAGACACTGCATACGTTGAATGAAGGCGGAGAAGGGAAATGAGTAGAACGGTGTTTTCATTAAAATTGAAATTGTTTTCATGTTTACTTTTTATTTTAATTGTAAAATGACACAAAGAACTGAGGGAAAAATAAGCAAACAACGAGAAAACAATGGTTATACATGAAAGTTGTTGAAGGAAATAAACCATAAATTTCCACCTCGAATGTTCACACGTACACAAGCTGTAAACATGTCACTCAAGGATTGGCAATCCACTCTGTAAACATGTCACTCAGTAAAACACGCCAACCTCATCAATAACTGATGAGAAGTTTAGGAAATGTCATTATACAACATATTTTCAAAATTGCTTACAATAGACATTTTCATCCGGAATGCTCACACTAAGTAAACATGTCAACCTCATTTTTCCAAACCTAGAACCTGAAATTCTCATTGACTTTCCTATCTAATCATGGACAAAATGTCAAATGTTATTCTAAGTCTCATATCAGGAATACTATCTTGTGAGAAACCGAACGGAGGAAAATGACCTTTTGCAAGCAAAGATGCAAAACATAACATAAAAACACCACAACTAGAAGAATCTTCTTGAGCAGGAATCCCATCTATTGATGTATCAAAGTAAGATGTAGGTTCCTCCACATGATATTTTTTCCGAAGATTTTATCCATGAAACTCCGCTCTGAAAAAACCTGCCAAAAGTTCTAGGGTTGGACCGTAGTCAACAAGATGGAGAGAGTCAACGAGGCGGAATTTACACTCAGAGCGATCTATACTGACATAAGTTAAGGCCCAATGATTTCCGAAATTGAGAGGGATAATTACCAAATCAAAATTGAAAAGATTTATGTCCTTCATCCATCTCGTCCCTTCGGAGTATGCGATTTCAGCGGACTGAGCTTTTAACAATCTGGGAAATAAAAAAGAATTTAGAATATGCACAGATGGAATGCTACAAGAACTTTCATCTTTTGTCACTTCTGCACATGTCGAATCCACCTTTTTGATGTAGTCATTGGTGATCTGAACGGCGAGCAGGTACAAATTGACGACTTCATCATTTAACCATTCCCCATCCTTGGCGGCGACCATGACGTCTTTCTTTTCCACCTTTCATCTTCCCTTGTAATCGACAATGCCGTATTCTTCATTCTCTTCAGTGTTGTCGGTAATCATTTCAAGATACTCCTTTTTTTCTACAGTAAGGCATACTATTGCAAAAGGAATCTGGAACGAAGGGTCATGCAATGCATACAAACACACATATAAACAACAATAGAGCGCCTAAGACTTCACACAAAAACAAGTGATAGACTACATTGACAAAGCTTGCAAGCCACGACGAATGATATTCTTCTCTCTCTTCCTTTGCGAGTGTACATGTGTCATTTTCCACAATTCTTTTCGTCGCCCTGCATGATTGACAAGATAAAACATGATGAGTTACAAGTCCGACTTTCCGTTGTTGAAACTGACTCATGAATACCAATACAAAATATATGGTAATTGCACTAAGTCTTCATACAAAACAATTGCAGTATTTCTCTTCTGAAAACGCACAGTTCCAAAGTTAGGTAAATAAACAATACATATGAGGGATCGACACAATGGGAGATGAGTGCATGTGATGTACCCACTAATCCGCATATAGTAATCCGCATATAGTATTAGATATTTCTCCTAAGATAAGAAAATGTTCACCTCGATGGCTAACTCTCAGTTTTTCTTCAACACGACCTTTTGTCACACCTTCAATATGCAATGGCGCAATAGGAGATTCCTCGATAACTATCATGAGGTTAGCAGACTGTGGTGTTTGAGGTTGTTCAAGCGTTTGTTGAGGTTGTACAAGTACACCTTGCTCCAGTGTACTTAGTACTATATGTCCTTCATCCTCTTCGATGTCGTGTACATGAAGTGTTTCTTCCTCCTTTACGCCCTCAAAAGTGTCCTGGAAAGTGCCGCTTACTTCGGCTGGCATCGTCGACGACGGCATCTGTAATTTCGTGAGTATACCAGTAATATCCACTTTCATAGCGACACTGTCGCCCACTAGTATCGTAGTCGCCCAAACTTGGTCAGCTGTATTCACGCCCTCGCAACTCACACCGCCTTTTCGTCCCGAAGTTTTGGCACTCGCACCGGCAATCGATCCTCATTGCTGTGTCGGGTTGGACTCAACCACGAGTTTTTCCGCTTTGTCAAGCTGGGAGAGCTCCAATAGTGGACCCCTGTCGTGTTCGACTCGACCGTCGTGTGACCCTTCGACAGGTGAAACAACGTCGATTGGTCCCGAAGCCTTGCCACTTGTACCGACGATTGATCCCGATCCCACTGTTGGGTTCGACTCGACAGTGAGTTTCTTCGCTTGGTCAAGCCGCGAGCGCTCCAATGCTGGACGAGTGTCGTGTTCGACACGACCGTGTGACCCTTTGACAGGTGAAGCACCGCCGACAGTTGTACTGCCCCCCCTTCGTCCCGAAGCCTTGCTATTTGCACCGGCGATCGTTCCTGATCCCACTGTCGGGTTCGACTCGACCGCGAATTTCTTCGATTGGTCAAGCCGGGAACGCTCCAATGCGAGGCCACTGTCGAGTTCGACTCGGCCGTGGGACCCTTCAATAGTTGAACCACCGCTCGATCCTGATCCCTTGCGCTCTGTTTCTTGAGGCCCCTGAGGCCCTTCGACAGTTGAACCACCGCCGCTTGGTCTTGTAGGTTTGCCATGCCCACTGCCGCTTGGTGCTGATCCCTTGCCTTCTCTTGCTTGACGCCGCCCCTGAGACTTTTCAGTTTTTTGCCATTCCCCACGACTTGCGTCCTTGCCGCATTCACCGTCGCTTGGTTACGAACCCTTGTCACTTGCACCGCTCCCCGATCGCAATCCTTTGCCATGCACACCTCCGCTCGATCCGGATCCCTTGCCATGCTCACCACCGCCGCTTGATTTTTTCCTCTCCCCAAGATCTTCTTTGACATGCCAATAATATCCATAAGCCGGGATGGTTTGTCTATCATAGAACTCTTCCAGATACTCAAGCCACCGCGATGTTTTGAACTCTTGGAAAATTTCTTCTGTTCTTACATCTAGTCTTGATTGAGAAGCATCCGGATTAAGTCGCAAGAGTCGCTTGGCAATCTGATTTTTGACATGTTTTAGAAAGTTCGATCCTGACATACGTCTGTGGAGGCAAAACTGCCACTCCCCTTCTTCTTTTATAGCCATAACCCACCTTCCTCTCGCCAATGCAGGTTGGAAGTGTTAAGGGTGTCATGTAATGTGATGACCCCATGTGGCATCATCCGTCACCGTATAATCGTCTCGGCACACTATAGGCCCCGGAAGCAGTCTAATGTCTGCAGGGATTGTGTCTCCAATCTCGTACTCCAAAGGCTCATCAGATGAAGGTTGTTGTGGAGTTCGAGAGCGTAGCAATTCCATAATAGTACTTGGGCTGTGTGCAAATGGTGCCAGAGTTGCCATCAACTCTGGGAGAGCATTGCTAGAAGCTTCGGATCCAGACTGCCTCCGGATGCCACCGTCATCGTATTGCCCACCATCTGAGTCGGTGTAACAATAGAAGAAGTCGGTGGCCGAGTCATTAACTGATCCGTTGAAACCGCCATGCTCGAAGCTCCTCCAGAACCGGACGATGTGCCTGAAACATCCATTCTCTGCAAAGTCGGGCTACAAGCTCTTTGCCTCTCAGCTGCCAAAGCCGCTTGCAAAGTGCCATCAACACTCTCTTCTTCTGAGTCGTCGGCATCAAAGTCCTCACCATCCACAAAACAAGTCGCATTACCTGCGATTGTAAACGCCCCGATTTGTTGGTCGAAGTACATTGTCTCCAAGCGGTCGAGAAATAAAACCTCCCTCTCCGATGGTGCTTTATAATAACCCCTCAAAAACGTCTCCACTTTTCTTCTTCTGAGGACATAAGTACGTTCCCCTCTGTGTTGCGGCTTTGTTTCAAAGAGAAACTCCCAAATATTGACCATGTTTTGGCCAACCTCGTATACGAGATCACGCCCTTCATCATGTCGAGGAGGCGGCTTAATAAATTCGGCGAAGTAATCTTGAGTTTTGACCATCTTCTCAATGAACTGAGTGAGGAACTCGAACTTCATACCCTCCCCTTCCAGAACAATGCAATGACGGTGACTCTTTAACAACTCCCAAACCAATCTTGCATGACCTTTCCCCAGGAAAACGACAGCCTCATCCGCAGGACAAAAATGCTCCAATGTCTCCACCATCGCATTCGGCTCCCTTTCCATACCATCATAGACAACTTTCTCTGGTGGATCCGTACCTGCCATTTTCCACTTTGATGGTAGAAAGTTCTTCTCCACGACATCAGTCAACATCTTCGGCTTTCTCTCTCTCCGCACAAGTGCCGATATGTCATCCACCTGCTCGGCAGATGATCGACCTGCAGCTTGAATATTTTCAAATTAGGGAATAGTGTTGCGATGAAAATCCCCGTCGTTGGAGTACATGATGACCACCATTTTGTCTGTGTCCTCCAAAGGCAAGCTTGCAACCTTATATGTCACTTTCCCCTTTGTTTGTCGTAGACAAGTCCATTTGAGAAGATCCAAGTGAAGCACAACAATGTTCAATACTCGCCGCCAAGTTTTCCCATGAACTTCCAGAATCCATCAAACACTTGTTCAGTCCACGCACCCATCTGGGTCGGGCGGCACAAATCCAGAACGGTTGTGTGGCACGTCAGGTGTCTGACGGCTCTATACATCTCCTTGCAATCCATCTCGTCTGAAACATTGCTCGGTTCCCACTGGAACGGCACGAATACAGATGTCACGTCCTGTTTCTGGAAATATATATATCTTGTTTGTCCCGACATACGAATGCTATGCGAACCCCCAGTTTCGGATCTACGCAACAACTTATTTACAAATTGAATGAACTCTTCGGGGCATTTATTTGCAAGCGATTTTGTTTTCTTGAAGCCCTCCTCTTCTTTCCCATCCTCGCCTCCAAGTGTGGCCGAAAATGATCGCACCCAACTCGTTTCTTTGAAATCCCGTCGCTGGTCGATCCACCTCTGCGATGTCAATCCTTGATTACAATACCTAGCGAACAAATCATAAAGGTTATCGAAGAATGTCTCCTTCCACTCTGACGGTTTCTTGTGAGGGTTAGAAATGAGGACGAAGTAGTGAAACATTCTCAACACTCTTTCCTGCTTCACCATTTCCACATATGTCTCCATCGAATGTTTCCCGGCAGTGTGAGCATCTTTACTTAGCCTTGTAGCCAGTATGACACTTCCCGCGAGAATGTCTCGCAACAGTTGAAGCCTTTCATGTCTCCCCAAGGTAGACATAGCCTTCCATGATCTGACATCCGGATCGCGCACAGCCACAAGGTAACCAAGTCCTCTAGTACCCTGAATCCAGTGCACTGGAACCTTGACTCCTTTTTCCAACTCGAATCCGGGGCCAGGTCTCAGCGCTTTCCCCGATTCACCTTGTTTGGTGGCAGGCTTCACACCATCTCTCCCCGACAACTTTCCACTCTCCCAAGCAGAATACACTTGTTGCACCTTGTCGAACACATCGTCCGTCACCTTTGCCAATACCATGTAAGGCCCGAGGAAGTCAGACCACTCCTCGGTCCAAGTCTGAAGTGACAGAGTAACCAAATGATAACTCCCGGTCGCGCGCAAAGCCATCACCACAAACTCTCTGTAATCCTTATTTTTGACGTCTTCAGCAAATCCGCCTATAGCTTATGGACGACCGGCTGCATGGCACAACTTTCGTATATTCTTAATAATAGCAATCTGGTGCGGAGGAGTATTCCATTTGTCCTTCGCATTTTAGAAAGTGTTCAAGGTGCAATAGTTATCCATGCTCCTATCCGGATAGTAAACAGGCCTTGCAGTCCAGCAATCCAAACGGAGCTCGCGACCGATGTCATGGCGTTCTTGAGAACATTTCCTCGCCACCTCAACATTGTGTTGACCACTGAGAGGGTACCAGTAGTACTTGCGCACGGATTGGAGATCGAATTCGTCGGGAGTCACTCTTCTCGCCCTCACATTTGTGCCGGAAGTATCAGTATGCATTGTATCATGTAGCCCAATCAACAAAAGGAGAGGCTTCTCATACAATGCACATACATTCACCCCGGCTGCCCCGGTCGTTCTCTCTCTGATAGCTGCCTCACCCAATTCAACCATTGTTTTGTAAAGGTCATCAATAAGCTCTTGACCGAGGAAGCGTTGATTATATCTGAATTCCTCGTCAGGGATATCCAGAATCCTGTCAAACTTGACAGAAATGAACTGCATTTTCGGCCTCTGGTTACCATTTTCGTCGAACTCAAGGAAGAAGTCTTTGCTCAGATGACCAGAAGAATTCCCAGGCGACAGAATCTGCAAATCGGGCGGTCTGGTGACTGTTTTGCCCACAGCGTCTTCATCCGACTGTAGCTGGTCCGGTGGAAAAACGGAAGTTCTTTCCATCACACCTTCCTTCGTTGCTTTTTTCCTTGGCTGCCGTTTTTTCTTCATGGCCTCCTCAGCCTCCCGCGTACGGTGCACGGCCTCCTCAATCGGCAGCATTTTCAACTTGCGTTTGCCCTCCTCTTGCTTGGTTCCCCCCTCCTGCTTGGTTTTCTTACTGTCCAAAGCACTTCTCCTCTCTTGCCTGATCTTCCTTTTCTTCTCAGCTAGTCGGACTGCATCGGCATGCTCCGGCTCGACCCCAACCTCGTGGTGCATTTCCCCGCGCCCTGGATCCGCTTCCCAATGCCCATGACCCGGCGCGAGCAGCTGCGTTCGTTTGGAACCCCGATGCACATCTGCATACCCTCCCTCGCCGGTAGTTTCCTATTTTTGCCCTTCGTCCTCATACTCAACCCCTAGACGACCCTCCAATTCGCCCAGCCCATCCCTCTCGCTGATTGTGTGCTCACTCTCTACTTCCTCTTCTTCGCCACCCTCCTCATATTCTTCGAGTTCTTCATCGCGCCCCCAATCTTCCTCGCTGTTCTCCTCGTTGTCATCTCCAAAATAATGCGGCCCAGCAGGAATGGCCAGCTCATAGCGTGGCGGGCGGATCAAGGAAACAGGTTCCTTGGTTGATGTTCGTCTACACTTCACAGGGGCTAACGGCACAATTTGGCTGCGACACAGACCTTTCTCCCCGATCTTCCAAGATTTCGAAACTCGTGTTGCAGCAACCGTAGTCCGAAGTGATGGCGGAGGGCGGGCAACTATAATGATTGGTTTCGACGACGGAGCCGCCTCCAAAGACGACGAAAGCACGCTTTTCGGTTCAGATATGCGGTCGGAAGCATGCACCACGGGCTCACGCCCTGCGACCACATGTCTGTCGAAGAATGTGAAAACTGCTCGAAGGTCCGGCAACGTCAATTTCTCCCTCCCGTGCGGATTGAAAATGTCATAAAGATTCTTGCCGTACCCAGCGTGTTTGGCCCAACGAAGAGCAACGCGTTTGACATTCGCCATCCACTCACCTCTAGCGTTAAGGACCATCATCAACTCCAACATGGCGAACGGTGAATTTCCTCCACTCCACTTCACCACACCGCCAATCGGAACCATGTTATCTTTTATCACCACTTACAAGACCAGCCCACCCGAGGGTTCCCCGATTCCACCCACCCATCCAACATCCAACACTTCTCTTTGTGGTCGACGACAGGCACCTCGTCTCCCACATCTGCAACGGACGTGTCACCAGACTTTCTACGCCTGGGCGCAACGTCCATCGTAGATTTCCCCTGCCAACCAGTAGCCTCCTCTTCTCGACCCGCAGCCCCACCACTCATCAACACAGCCGAATCCGGTCTCGAACCTCGAACATGGGCGGAAGGAGTGCCCGTAGAAGGTGCACCCCGCAGCACCGGGGTTCGGTGGCCCTTAGACCCCGGTGTGTCGCCAGCTCCCACGCCAGCCGTCGGTGTCCCCTTCGGTTTTTTCGGAGATTGCTCCATGCTCCCGGAACCAGTACTAGTACGTCGTTTGCTTGGCTTCCCCTCGCGATTCATGTCGAGCAGCTAGTCGCAACTGAAGAAAACGCACAAGCGAGAAAGCAGCCATTGCTTCGCCGACGCACAAACACCACACCATTCGAGAACAAGAATAGACAAGAACACAGAGCAACGGAAGCAGGCAGCAGCCCGCCAGCTCGTCGTCGTTTCACTGTCGTGTCGAACTCGACGGCAGTGCCACGACATCCTCTAGTACCGTCGAATTCGACACGACAGCGACATTGCGGTGTCATCGTGTCACTGTCGTGTCGAACCCGACGGTCGACCAACTCGTCGTCCTGCTAGACGTTGAGTTCGGCACTGCGCGGGCTGTCCGACCGTCGTGTTCAACACGACAGCTACACTGTTGTCTGTTGTGCGACAGTCGACCAAGCACCCTTTCAGGCACCGTCTGGTCACCAGACCACAGTGTCCATGTCGTGTTCGACACGATGGTCGCCAGACGGTGCCTGAAGGGGAGCTGACCGTCGTGTTCGACACGACAGCGACACTGTAGTCTGTCGTGCGACAGTCGACCAAGTGCCCCTTCAGGCACCGTCTGGCGACCATCGTGTCGAACACGACAGCGACACTGTGGTATGCCGTGCGACATTTGTGTTCGACACAATGGTTGGCGGATGGTGCCTGAAGGGGCACTTGATCACGAGAACAGAAAACAACAGATCGCAGGCACTGGTTAATACGGAGATACAATGACTGTTGAATGCTTGTGCAAGCAAAACATCAGAACAACGAGTTTTTTTTTCCGAAAGGAAACACAACATGAGAACAACAATCAAACACTCGGGCTGGCAGCGATGTGTCGGTGTCCAAACCCAAACCGTAAACACGTGTCATCATTCCCGGGTTTCAATGAATCGAAAAACAATATGAGGACAGCAACGTCACACGTGTGTACTTTTCGCCACTGAACAYATGATGAGAACAACTAGCAGATACCGCGTATTGTTATCAAAATAACACATGGAAAACAGCAATCGCAATGCGAATTCCACGAAATCAAAAAGCTGTCAACCCCGATGCACATCTGCATACCCTCCCTTTGCGTCATTGTTGAACGCACAACGAAATAAAAAAACTGTCAACGTCGGACGAAAACGGAATCAAAAAGCTGTCAACATCGGTCTCGACACATCCACGAACTTGCGACAGTGGCAGAGTCGAAAAATGTGGAACGGCGAAGGCTATCCATCGACCATGGACTGCTCTCCCGCCGTTGCGGTCATTCAGTAT
This sequence comes from Chara braunii, assembly GCA_003427395.1. Taxonomy (NCBI): domain Eukaryota; kingdom Viridiplantae; phylum Streptophyta; class Charophyceae; order Charales; family Characeae; genus Chara; species Chara braunii. Next base: position 2,237,296 of record BFEA01000110.1, on the reverse strand, counting down.
GTCGTCGAAGACTATCTATCGACTACAGGGAACAACCTCGCCGTTGCGGTCATTCAACACGCTAAGTGGCGATCCGAAGGTAAGCTGCTGCGCCATCTCAGCAAACACCGAAATGTATGTCATGCGCACGAACCCGGAGTTCCCGACGAGAGAAGCGCCTATAGCATCCCGAATTAAAACGAATTTAGCCTCGACCTTGCGCTATGCGCCAACGTCCTTCACCCGACCACCCACCACGATATCTAGTCTCCCGTCTACCTCTCTTTGAACTAAACACATATCTCTCCCTGACATAAACAACTCGTTCCTGGTTAAATACACGACAGCGTCGGTCAAGTTTCTTGCCCTGCTCGAAACGGCAATACAGAGGACCCTACAGAAGATAAAGTATGCCAGACGCAATCTCACACAACAATACGAAACTGCTCTTGGCGACAGACCGGGAGATCGCAACGGATAAAGATCGAGAAACTGAGAATGTCGCGCACAATCGAGTAACTCCTGTTTCATAACACGGCATCAGGTGCGAGGCGACGTTATCACATATTCGCAGTCCAAAACCCCCACAAGACGGCTAATTTTAAGCTTTTTACACAATTGAGGCAAGCGCACGGGACGCAGCACATTGAACGACACAGGAATGCGTTTGCCGAATTCCGACATATTCTCGAACTCATAATCTCACGCCCACGGGCATCTCTCCATCATGTTCACTCGCTCGTATTCCTCCCACGAGTCCAAATGTTTGTCGCCAAACGGGAGGATTCTCATCCAAGGGTCGCATTTGAAGTCTTCGGGACAAGCGCTGTCATAGGTTATGCTGCCCTGACATTGTCGAATGTACAGCGCGCAAGGTGGGAAAGGGTATACCTTGCGTGCACGCCAAAGTGCTGGGGTCATATGAGAGATCTCCATAGCAACAGTGAAGAGACGACGCCCAGCACGGCACAAGTGCAACGGTCAACAACAGCATAGAACAATTCCCCCCCCGACGCCCTGCACGGCACAAGCGCAACGATCAACAGCAGCATAGAACAATTCCCCCCCCTCCCCCCAACAATGGAAACAAACCCACAACAACACACAACACAAAATCTATGTGCGCAATCCACACCCACATTCCACGCAGGCAACCCATGCACGATCTTCCAGGACACGACGCACGCGGTCCATTGCACTGCACATAATCATGAACGATTCGATAACATTGCACCGCGCACAATCGTGTTCGACTCGATGACAGGGAAGGATCGTGTTCGACTCGACGACAGGGCACCATCTAGACGATCGTGACGATCGGGTTGGACTCGACGATCGTGTTCAACTCAACGGTCGTGTTCGACTCCACTATGGTGTTCGACTCGACGATCAGGCACTGTCGTGTTCGACTCGACGATCGGGCACGATCGTGTTCGACTCGACGATTGTGTTCGACTCGACTATCATGTTCGACTCAACTATCGTGTTGGACTCA
>BFEA01000110.1:2218476-2234023 GCA_003427395.1 Chara braunii | reverse complement strand
CGAACACGATGGTCGACGCGGTCGTCGTCATGTCGAACACGATGGTCGTTGTGTTGAACACGATCATCGTCGTGTTGAACACGATCGTCGTTGTGGTCGTCCTGTCGAACACGATGGGCGTCGTGTCGAACACGATCGTCGTCGGGTCGAACACGATTGCCATCGTGTCGAACACGACCGTCGTCGTTTCCGGCTCGTTGAACACGATCATCGCTGTGTCGTGCACGGCCGTCGTCGTATCGAGCACGGCCATCATCGTGTCCGACACGATGGTCGTCGGGTCCGCCGAGATGGTCGTCGGGTCGGACACGATGGTCGTCGTGACGAGCACGGTGGTCGTCGTGTCCGCCACAGTCGAACACGATCTTGGTCGTGCCGAACACCATCACGGTCGTGTTGAACACCCTGCTCTTTTTCGCCACGACCCCCATATTCGTTTCGACTTGCACAGAGTTTAGTGCGAGTTGCGCCAGCAGAACATAGTACCCGGGTGACTGTCTTCTGTCTATTGTAGCACTGACTGCTTGTTGTGAGATTGCGATAATATACAATGGCCACTGTCGTGTTGGGTGCGACATTGGCGTTGCCGCAGGCCTGCTCAGCCTGGGTTTCTGGAAACCCGTCGTGCGCCGCCAAACGAACTCTGCGCGAATTTTGCTTCGAGTCCTCGGAGTGTGGTACCCGGGAATCAAGACGGGGAACCCTTCCGTGTTGGGCGAGGAGGTCGCGTTGCCACGATGGTTTTCCTGCTCACTTGTGGCAGTTTTTCTGCCCTTTCTGCGTGGGTGGTGAGTGCCACGCGTGCCGGGAATCAAGACGGGGGACCCTTCCGTGTTGGGCGAGGCGGTCTCGTTGCCACGACCATTTTTCTGCTCACTCGTGGCAGTTTTTCTGCTCGCTCCAGTCACTGTAGTTCATGGAGTAATATAGAATTTTTCCTATCAATGCCCTCGTCTCAAGCTGTGTGCTGCGCGCCAGAGTCTTCGTCATTCCGCTGTTGGTGCCCGCTGGGTTTTGCTCGTCGTGGTCTCTGCCTTTCCGAAGCTGGTGCCCGATGTGACATGTGCTGCGTTTCCTGTTGCGCGTCAAGATCTCCGCCTTTTCAATGCTGTTGCACTCTGTGTTTTCCATTGTTGGTGCCCCGACTTGACATGTGCTACGCTTCCTACTGTCATTCGATCTCCAACTTGGACAGACTCTTTCACGCGTATTGCTCCTTTGGCACGGATTGGGCCTAATGACTGGATTGCTACCCAAATTCCACGATCGTATCTTATCCTCTCTTAGATGTTTCCTGTTCCCCTCCGTCCAGTGTAGGGCTGTGTTTCTCAGGGTCATTTGTAGGGTTGTGTTTCTCGCTGTTGTGTAGGGATGATTGTCTGCTCCATTTCATTGACCTCTGATTTTCGCCTTTGACAGTGGTTCGTTGTTTTGTTGTCGCAGACACGTCTCGTGCATGACTTATGGTGTGCATGCTATGCCACGGCAGGCTTGCAACACAACCTTGGAAAGCATGGACTGTGTGGCGTCTAATACAATGCTCAATGAGGATTTTCCTTCACCGCACCTGCCAATGTGTTCACAAGATGTTCGAAGTGGTCACAAACGTGTCGATAATGCTCCGGAATCTCCTGCTCATAAAAGGTCACGAAATATTGCGTGTGCGGATACTACATGTGAAAGTGCGTATCCCGTCCTTCGATGCCCGGTTCGAACCTATGATGCAGAGAGTGTTGAAGGTCAGGAGGATAAGGCCTCCTCTACTGACAGCGACGCGTCCGATGTAGATCGTGTTGTATGGGTGTCGAGGAATTCACTTCGAGATTTCGAGTACACAAGTCTTCTATTTGGTGACAGTGATGAAGGTGGTTCAGATTCAAGTGTTTCAGTGTCGTCTAGTGGTGATAGTTCTCCAGATAAAACCGATCATCCGCAAACGTACGCTGACCGGAACAGTGACCACTGTTGTCGAAATGACGATGAGAATTGTGACGTGATCTCTGATTTCGATGACATTTTTTCAAAACGTCTGTCCTCAGAGAAGCGTCCTTATACTTTTTGTCTTAGAATGTCGCGGTCAAAGAAGATTCTGCAATCAGTTCATAGAAAACTCAAAAAAAAAACACTGGCGAGTGTGCGTGGGCAGGTTTATTGTAAGTGAGAGTGTTGCGCTCAAACGACCCTGGACGACATCAAAGCTGTCCGGAGCGCATACTACTCTAAGAATCTGCATAGCAGGGATGCATGGTGGGTTGAAACGTTGAAGAGGTTCACCTTCATAGAAGATGAAAAGGGAATTGTTCAACCCATTGTGGGGAGACGAAAGGTGTGCATTAGTGCTTGGTGTTTCACACTAGGTGTATGTAGGAATCTATTTCTCAAAAAAAGGATGACTTTGTCAAAAGGCTACATTATGCCGGAGCATGGCAGTACTGGACTCAGATGCACATCAGCAACATATGCGACGATGTACGGGAAACTAAGTTCCTTCGTGCGAGAAAACGGAGATTCCCTGCCCAATGACATGAAGATCAAAGAGGGGGAATCGAGAGTGGTGTTAAAATTGTCTGCTTGCTATAACAAGGTTGATATTTATAAGTTGCTAGAGTCGCAATTCGACAACATGGGTGCTCCTTGTGTTTCTCTCCAAGTTTTCTACAACATGTGGAGAACGCAGTTCTGGCATGTGAAATTCCATGACATTGATCAAAACTTTACGAAATGCGAGAAATGTGTCGAATACAAAGAATCTATCAATTCCGCAAAGTTTGTACGTGTGCATGAGTACTTTGTTTCTTTACACGAGAAACACTTGGACTTGCAGCTCCAACATCGTGTTGCGTATGAGGTGTGGAAGGATGAGTCGAAGAGACTGGGTTCCAACAGTTTGTGCATCATCATTGACGGCATGGACCGAAGCAAGACCAGCATTCCACACTTTGGCGGAGAGAACAAATCGAAGGCATTCGCAAATATTCCGATGTTGAAAACGAATCTAACAGCTATTATTGCACACGGCCGCTCACCATCGGTCCATGTTCACACATGGTACCCTTGCTATCCACATGATTCTAATGCTGTAGTGTCATCCATTATGAAAGTTCTCCACGACATCCAGGCGACGAGCGACTTGCCTCCTAAACTGAGGATACAAACTGACAACTGTTGGAGAGAAAACAAAAACTGATACGTTTTGGCACTCTCTGCAGCTTTGGTGAAATTTGGCTTCTTCAAAGAATTCGAATTCGGTTTTATGTTAGTGGGACACACACATACGAACGTTGATGCCACTTTCAGTCATTTCTCCCGCAAACTGAAAATGCACGAGGCATATACCATGCTCGACCTCTTCAAGCTCGTTGCCGGTTCTCAAAAAGAACGTTCATCGTGCACATTCATGGATGAAATTGCTGATTGGCGAGCTGCTGTTAAGCCCTTCCTGGTCAAGAGACTGACCGGTCATACTCATCGACATGCATTTAGGTTTTATATGCAGGATGACAATCCTGTGTTCCAGTGGAAAGAGTATTGCACTTCTCATGAATGGTCTGCTCCAGTATATTGCTTTAAACGAGATGGAAACAAAGCATATGCTGGACCCGAATGGCCATTCGTGTCATCGCCTGTTCCACCGTTAGCTTCTCTGCCTACTAAAGATAAGAATTTGAATTTCGAATCGGGAGTTAAAGGTGTGAAGACGTTTGTTGGGTGGTTGGAGAACAAGCAGCACGAGTGGTTGGGAATGAAAGATGAGGTTAACTTCTCAAAAAAGAGTGTTTTTTCACACTGAAAAACTTTCCTCGAGACAGTCGAGGAGCATTATGGGTCTGGGTTTGCGAAAACTTCACTCAAGGCTGACTTCTGGCCCTCACAAGACAAAATTAAAAAGGATGATCCAGATGATATTGATATTGCCTTCCTCTTGAAGAGCAATGAGAATAAGGAGCCGTTGTTCGTTGGACCGGCCAATGAGCGTCCAAAGGCGGAGCTCAACCAAGTTGTGGATGTCGAAAAATATCAATTCGTTCTCTTGCGTCCTTCCCAAGATGATATCGATGAGGGAGTTTCTGTATGGATGGGTACAGTCATTTCCGATGTAGACAACAATATGAAATCGTCAATTTTCAATCATATTCTTATTGAATATTGGGTGTCACAATCTATTGCTAAACGTCTTTCTATGCAATATTCGAACGCATGGAAGAAGACGTGAAAGAAAGACAACACAACATCACAGTAGTGGCAGCATGTAGACTGTGTTGTGTGGAGCTGGACATCAAAGACATTGCATTTGGAAAATGGAGTGCACATTCCAAAATCGGTCAGGGAGAAGGCCTTGGTATGCCTTTCACTTCCCGATAATGAAGATCGGTAGGTTTTAAATAGGTTTTGAAGAAGAGGTAATTGTATTTCTTTACACGTATTAGTACGTTATTTAGTTGTCACTGAGCTTTCATTTATATATATTTAAATTGTATTTTCATGTGTTGCAGAATGGTTCAACCATTTGTGACGACTGGATGACCGCCAAGTAACATGGTGTGGGGAAGAAATATATGGCATGATATGGATCCAGTTTTCTTCACATCTGAAGTGATATTTGACAGTACAGTACTCAGTGTTAGGGGTGTGGATGCCCCACTAGAAGACTGGGAACATTCTCCTCAAGAGTCACTGTATATTTGTGGTCGCAGGTGTGATGGAACAAGAACATACCCGCGAGAAGTGCTCGCACCCTTTTCGGAATTGTATTATTCAACAGTCAAATTCTGCCACAACAATTTCAACGTGATGACCTTGTTTTGTGCAGCGGCAACTGTTCGAGGTCGATGCAAAGTATCTTTCTTTATTCATAATGACTATTCTGCAAGTGCAAGTGTTTCCAATGCAGACAACATCGATGAACGACGACAGCAAGAATTCCGAAGGAGGATCATGGAGCAACCATCACTCAAAACACTCATGGATGGGCTTGTGGACACGGCCATCAAATATTTGCGAAGTCTCCTGCTGTACGAATATGAAGTAATAGAAAGTTATATAGAGTACAAGGACCCGGTGTTTGACGGACAAACTGATACTATCATTGTAGAAGATTGCACAACTTATACAAGGACAGACTGAAATGTTGTCTTGATCGCATTAGTTTATTCCGTTGTCGATCTAGTTACTAGGTTTGTTTTGCCTATTTTTTTAGTGTCATTTGTGTTTTGCATTTAATTATTTTTTTTCTCTTACTCGGTCAATGGCCTTGAGACATCATCTAAGTTCGAATAGCCCACTCCTACATTAATATAAAGTTATTTGGTTATCCGAGTTCAGTGGGATTCGAACTAAGGTTTGCGTTTTGACAGTTTATGGGTGACACTGCTTTCAAATTGCTTTTAATATTGAACTTTTGCACGTGTTTTCATTTAATTGTGTTGTTGTACTTAAGCAGAATTTTTGTACGTGTGTTTGGAGTGTCCGCTGCACTTTGCTGTCAAATATTAATAGATCTTTAAATTTTTTTCTAAGGTCACATGCAAGGTTTTTCTGTTCTTTCACGTAATCCTTTAAGTTCAAGGAACATCAGATTCCGAACTGATTGAAATATTGTCAAGTTGAACTTTATCCGATACTCACTGAGTCTCACATTTTGCAATATGTGTCCATATTGTGTAAGCTTGGTTTTATAATTAATATAATAAATTGAAATTATATGACTTCTTGGATTTTGCGATAGAATGGATGTATTCATGTTATGAAAGGTTGGGATAATATACAATAGTTGACTCATGAAACTTGTATTGATGCAGATATGCGACTTTCTTTAAAAATATAATCATGGATAGGTGACTAATGAAACTTGTATTGATGCGGATATGCAATTTTCTTTTCAATACTTGATTATACAATATTTGTCAATAAGATGCTAAAATCCTCTGCTCTTATTGTTAAATTACTTTTGTTCTGGCAAATTTGTTAATTTTATTATGTTCACTTTTTACAAAACATTTCATTTTTAACGAAAACACCATTGTAGACTGGTAGAGGCAATCTCATGTGAGATGTATGATTCAACGTACCTATCAAAGTAAAGGCATGTCTGCATGATATTCTTTTGCTCTTGTATTCCGCTGTAAGTTCTGGTTTTGGCGGAGCTAGTTCTTCTTATGATTAGGTAGGATAGACTCCGACATCGCCATATGCATGATCACTTCTTGCGTTGTCATGTTGATTCCCTTCCTGGCCGTTTCAGGGACGGATAAGGGTTGCGGTAGAGTGCCTCATAGGACAAATAAGAATTGTCGACAGATTTGCTCTGCGAATAATGACACACTGATAGGGGAGCTGCTAAAGCTGGTGGGGCAGTTTATAGTAAGGTTGCTGGAGGGTGGCGACGTATGAACGTGATTAGCTGCTCGGCATCCTGTTTTTTTTACTTCATCAGGCTTTTTCTACATAGCATTGTCTATGATCCGCATGATGTTCAGTCAAAAAAAAAAATTCTCATGGGGGGTCTTTCATGGATATGGTGATCTTCGTGGTTTTCTCTAATATGCTTGCGATTTTTCTTGAAATCATGATTCTCGGTTTGAACAAGTTGTTCTGCAAAATGACCAATGGCATGTTGTCCTTTAATGAAAAGCAGGCTATGTATGTAAGATGTACGTTCCTCCATTCTTTATTGGGTTGCAGCGAAAAAAAACTTGAGATAGCCCACCGGGCTGTTGTTTTACGGAGTCATAGCATGCATGTTATGCGTACAGTATGATACACACACATGGAGCTTGCTCCTGGGCGTTGTTTTCGAGGTCGAATCCTTGAAAATACCCCGGTTATCGCTACCTCTCCCTACATGTTTTCGCTCCCCGAATATGTGACCTTCTCTTAATGGATGGTTAGTTTTGGGGACGTATCTAAAATCATTCCGCTTTTTATCATAAAAATCCCAATATGTTGTGGTCTTACCTTAAAAATTTGGGATGACCCTCAAAGATGTGTTGCTCTTGATTGAAAAAAGGGAGATCGCTCCTCGAACCAATAATGATACTTTGGGAAGCGGTAAGGTTTGATGGATGGCAGCTCGTGCTGTTTTTTTAGCGGAACCATTAGCGAAGTATGCTAAGCCTTTGTTAGTATTCGTCACGGAGAAATTCTCCTGGAAGTTGTGTATTGGGGTCGATCCCCCTGCACCCTGATTTGCTCGCCATCCGCGGCATAAGCGTCTTACCCCTCAAGTTTATGGTTATGGTTTTTCGAAAAGATTTTTTTCAAAAATGGAGAACCACTCGGTACGCTTGCATCATAACATTTTCGCCTAAATGTTGCTAACGGCTTAACCCGACTCGTCGCAAAACATGGTCATTGGCGCTTGCGTCTCGAGCTATGCTTACGAGCATAGGGAGAATTTTTGTGGGCATGTGAACCTTCCTCTTATTTTTTTATGGGTAAAAAGTATGCCTTGTCTAAAGTGCTGATTGATAATGGGTTGCGGAGAAGTTCAGTCGGATGGCGGAACAGGCCGTGTGTGCGAAACCTTAGCGTAGTATGCTAAGCTTGGAAGAATTCCTTGCAAGTTGTGTTGGGGTCGTCTCCCCTCCACCCTGTTTCTCCCGCCATCCTAGACATTAGCGACTCCCCCCACTGGTGTACAACCTCAGCCCTAGAATATTGCTTCTCGTTTAAATTATGAAATGGAAGTTCAACTCACCCACACGTCGGTTGCTGTGGCTATATGGATTGGCACGTTGATTGTGTTTTTCAAAAAAAGATTCCCTCTGGTTGTCCTTCCAGATTTTTGCGTTTCTTTTCTCTTTCTTGTTTTCCTTCCTTTTCGTCTATCCCTATCCAGGGTTTTTTTTTTTTTTTTTTTTTTTTTTTCTGTACCCCAGCAGGTCTTATCTCCTACCGAACCGGAAGAGGACTCGGAAGGAAGTGACCCAGATCTGACTCCAGATGCTTGGTGGAGAGCCACCCTCGCCAAGTATGCATGGCTCGGGGAATTCCCAGCCCCATCAAGGCCAACCAAGGCACTCATCTCTACTCTAAACAAGACTATCCTATAAGAAGTAGGGAAATGGGTGGAATCAGGAAAATTCCCCCACCTCACGAAAGTGATGAGGTTCAACGAGGGGGCAGAGTTGGCTTGGACCTTCGAGAACGATAGGGGTGCGTTGGAAGGACTGATCGAACGGTATGCGGGGGATGCAATGAAGATAGCGAAGAAGGACGATAAGGTGGATCGTACTATAGAGCTAAAAACGTCCGAAACGGAGAAGGTCTGGTTAAAAGCCTGGGGGCTTAGATCGACTCACCTTGATTGGGTCATGGCACGCTATAATGCGGAGGAGATAGATGGAGGGGCATCGATGCTGGATGTTTTTAACCTGAATGAAGACGAGAGGATGGAGGTGGACTTCCTTACTGCACCTGGAGTGGATTTGTCCAAGAGGCACATAAGACCCACTGCTCGGGACTATGAAAGACATGCCTTCCTTCCCCTAGCGAGTTCTCCAAGTCATTGGGTGGAAGAGATGTCGATTTCCCTCCAGCACAGGACATAGAGGCTTGAATCCTTCAACCATCTGGCCCCGGTCGGGATCAAGGCATTTAAGTTCCTGGCAGGGGCGAAGAAGAAAGACCTCGAGGAGTGTTACAACAGTGCTCTGGAAGGTGTTTTTGTGTATGGAGGCGCGAAGAAAGCTCCGCATAAAGGAGGGCGTATATCTTTCCCGTCGCTGCAGGAGCCGGATCCGGAGAAATGCAAGTATCCCAAGCCAGTGGTAATGCAGAAGACATGCCCGCAAGGGGTAGGGAGGGACTTGAACGCTTTGAAGAAATAATGGAATATTGGTAGACCATACTTTAAGTGCAAGTGCGGTTACCAGAACTCTCGAAGGTGTGAAGCCGGCCTACTCTGGTTCGATCAGGTTCTATGGTATCTTTTCGCGTACCCCGAAGTGATCGTTCCCACGGCCAACTCAAGAAAGGCAAGGTTCGTGATGGTGCTCCGCCACTGTCGCGGTACTTGGCGCCCTCTCATGCTGGCGAGCATAACATTCATCTACGTGCGCCACTTCATGATGCTGGTCTCTCAGGCACTGCAGCGCAATCCGAGTTGCAGCCCTGAGCAGTTGTTGAAGAGGCACCTCATGTCAAGTACCGTTCCTCGCTTGCTGGTCAAACACGCGCTACCCGCAAAGCCAGCCCGGAAGTCATCCCGAACCGGCGTGGTAAATCCGGACCCGAAGAGAAGAAAATCGTTGGATCTCCCGGGTCACCAGGCTCTTCCCTTTGGGCCAACCACGAAGGAGAAGGACCCGGTCTTAACCCCGGAGGCCTCCTCGACGTCCGCAGATCCGTCTCCTCCTGGTGCACGAAGATCGTTGTCCACTGCAAGCGCAACCTCGTCGTCTGCAGGATCCGCCGTCACGGCGTAGAGGTGACGCTCTACCGGGAACCAGCCCAACTCCGACTATAGGGTTGATAACCCATAACCGGAGAAGCACATCGAGGAAGTAACTCAGAGACTGTCCCCTTCCGGCTAATTAATGGTCTTAGTTCTTTCGTCATGTGTGAAATTATTAATTGCTTCTATGGTAGGAACTAATATGCGTATGCTCTTGTGTTCTTTTTGTGTGTTGTTTTCTGTATTATTGTGCGGTACGTTTTACTTTTTACTTTTTGAGTTTCGGTTCTATGTTCTGTTTTGTTTTTTTTTCTTTTCTTTTTTCCTCTTTTGCCTACCATGGCTCATAGGCTAGGAGCGGCTGCATTGGCCTTGCTCCCTCTATAAGGGTTCGATGGATCAAGACCTCTCCTTTCGAGGGTAGACTTATATACGTTCATACGGTCTACACAAGCAGGTTGTTTGAAGCTGTTAGCCTCAGGAAACTGTTTTCCACTGCTGTTGCCCTGGTTGCGCCTGATGCCCTCGGGGCTTTCGAGAAAGTAGTCTTCGGTTGGAGATACGAGGATCGCATCTTGACTTGTTTGTATAGGCCAGCGGATACCTTTAGGGACTTTGAGCTGACAGCATGGCAGGGTTCACTGAGACCTAACCAATGCCCCTGCGCCACGACGAAGTTCAGACCCTTCCATCGGATGGGGACTGCGGATATGGTAGATGAAGCCGACAGGCAGCAATCACACGTACTGACTCTCGATCCGCGAATATCCTCCTCCCCGACAGTCCGAGTTTTGCTCGAAGCTGGTCTGAATCATATACCACCCTAGCCTCTGGACATCAAGAAGGCGCTGTACTAGGTCCTTTTGGCCTGGAGATTCTTGAAAACGGTTGTTGATGATTTTTCTGCTCTCTCAGAGGACCAGCTTCGTGCAGTTGAATTTGTTGCCCTAGCCTACGGTAGGAAGCAGTTCCAAGCGTCTTCCAAAAGGAATAGGCATGTCTCCATTCAAATGGTAGACGCCTTCCACCTCTAACGAGAAGCGCAGTTTCTAACGAGCAAATTTTTTATCTGTTGCACAGACAAGGCTCAACACACCCCCACCATCATGTGCAAGAATCTCGTCAGCAAGTTGGTCTTCAAAAAAAGGATGGAACCTCTTGATTGCATTCTCCAAAATGCGCATAACCACATGATGGAGTTGTGCCCAATTCTATTTCCTGGACCTATGAAGCTCCCGTACCTCATGTGCATCTTTAAGAAGCATAAGGGTTCATTCCGATGGCTTACTAATGCTGCAAACTGTTTGTTCTCTCCTTTAGCTGAATTGTGTGCAGATATTCTTGCGCTTCTGAGCATTGAAGTCCAAGGATACTGTCGGGATAAGAAGAAGCATATCAGGACCTTCCATGCACTTGATTCGAATTTGTGGTGGCCCATTGACTCTATTTCGGAGTACTATGCAAATCTTCCCAAAGCAATTTTTTCTGTCTTTTCTGCAGATATTAGCAGATGTTTTGAAGCCATCCCCACTAACGATTCTGAGCATGGACTGAGGGACGCGTTGTGTTTTTTTGTAAAGATGGCAATAAGACATAGGCGAAGGACTGAATCATCTTGCCACATTGGCATCAAAGTTTGCAAAAAGGCAAGATAATATGTCGGTGGATCGCAGATGCTTCGTCCACTACATATCTGACTCTCACGACAAAGCAGATTGTGGATATGAATGTATGGTTGACACAAAACAATGTCATCCAATTCGGAAATAAAGTCTGGGAACAAAAAACGGGCATCCCCATGGGTTTCCCGTGCTCACCTATCTGGTGTAACATTTTTTTTTTTTAAGTACGAATTCTTGGCTATGATGAGGTTGCTCAGGACTGGTCATGGTCACCTACTGGAAGCATTTGCTGCCACAATGAGGTATATGGATGATATCAACTCTCTCAACAACAACTTCATTGACAGATTCCTTGACCCCAGTCAGGAGATGACTGAGTCAAATCCTTTATGGATCTACCCCCTCCACCTCATTGAAATCAATGCCAGAAGAAGGGCCACATAAATGGAGCGGGGGACTAAGTGAACTTCCTCAACATGACCATTCAAGTGTTGAGTGAAAAAACTGGTAAAATTTGACTTTGAAGCACGACAAGACAGACCAACTCAACTTCAAGATCTGCTCATATGTCCGCTTTGACTACAACAGACCAATTGGTCAATCTCTAACAATCCTGATCCCGCTTACTGTATGTACAATGTTGGTCTGCTCCGAAGCCTCGGATGCTGCGGATGACATACAGAAAATGGTCAGGAAATTTGTGGGCAATGGGTTCAAACCTCGAAGATGTTGGGGGATGATAAAAATAGTCCTGAAGAACCCAATACTTTTTCAACCATTCAGAACTGACCAAGATGCCACTTTTGACATCTTGAAGGCCCGTGAGCCTTTGTTTTTGTGAAAAGCGTGATAAAAGTATTGTGTCGGGTGCGTGTGATGTTGTGCTTCCTTTTGGAAGGTACCCAGTTTGGGGGTTTGCCGGGCAGGCAGATCCCCTCCTGGGTATCTGCCTGCCCCTACCCAAACCTGGGGGGATTGGGGTGGGACACACACACACACACACACACACACACATACACACACGCACGCGCTCATTTTTATTTATTTATTATTTTTTTTTTTTTCTCTTCCCCCTGTTTTTTGTATCTTCCTCAAAAGGGAGTACAACGCGAATTAAGGGAGCAGTGGGACTTTGGAGGCAAAAAACGCAGGGACGAAGGGACATATTTTGAAGCGGCGCAAATGGCTTTCTGAATCAGCGCACAGTTACAGGAGCCTTAAATGATTTAATCGAACGGCTGTAGCTATCGGACGAGAAAACGTGCCTGGCTGAGTTTCTCGAGAAGTATTGAAAGCGGTCTACCCGGTATCATAAGTCGCGCACGGTCTAACTATATCTAGGACTAATGACAAACGACATAATCCTCATTCTACTAAGCGCGATACTGAGGGTGCGCTTGGCAAAGGTGATTGATAATTTGCTGCTCAGTCTCAACTGTGTTCGGAGTTACGCACGGTGCCATGGAAGATGTCGAGTTGCCTTTCAGCATGGAAGGACTGCCAGATCCGTAGGATCAAGTGGTATTATCCTCCTTCCCCTACTTTCCGTGGTATTGGCTGTGTGTGGCTTGACTGTGGTTTGTGCAGGTTCCCTCTGACGAGCTATCCGTGTGGCGCAGCGGCGAAAAGCGCTTCAGGGAGATGCCACCTCCTCTTCTGCACATCCCTGGTTGTACGAGAGTGTCTGACTTGTGGCGGAGGCAAAAGGAGATTTATGAGTGGACGGTTGTTTTTTTACCTCTGCCGGCTCACCACATGTATAGCGCTCTCCATCCACGATTCTTCTTTGCGGTTTTAGAGGCACGGAGCCGCCGTTCTCTAGTATAGAGTTGCCTCATTTAGACGACGCTCCCTTGAAGGTTACAAGTCGGGAGGATTCAGGGGCATTGGATCTGAGGTCTGGTACGTAGTTGTAAGTGCGAGGAATGATGGCATGGGTGGGTTGTACTTACACAGAGTTGTTGAGGGAGTGATTTACTTCTACGTTTCTGAGGCATAATTTTTGGACTGGCGGAGGTAAGGAGTCGGGGGGGAGGAATTTAGTGAAAAATAAGGATGATGGAGGCATACCTATACTTCCAGAATTGATAGATGGATTAGTCTGTTCGGACTCATGACTTTCGATGCTTGAAGGGAGCGCTTCGATCGTGATTCACCATTGTGCTTGAGCAGTCCAGTTCTTCGATTCTCACGCTTAATATAGGCTCCGACACTGCAGACGAAGGAGGGAAGGAATTTACCTGAAATAGATGATGATAGAGGCATGTCTATTTTTGCAAGAGTAGGTGGATGGATTGGTATGCTTGGACTCTCTACTTTTTGAAGCGCTTCGATCAAGGATCGCTATTGCGCTTGAGTAATCGGGTTCTTCTATTCTGGTTCACGTGCTTAATAGTTGCTTCGACATTGCATACGTAGAATGAACGCGGAGAAGGGAAATGAGTAGACTGGTAGAGGCAATCTCATGTGGGATGTATGATTCAACGTACCTATCAAAGTAAAGGCATGTCTGGATGATATTCTTTTGCTCTTGTATTTCGCTGTAAGTTCTGGTTTCGACGGAGCTAGTTCTTCTTATGATTAGGCAGGATGGATTATGACATCGCCATATGCATGACCACTTCTTGCGTTGTCATGTTGATTGCCTTCCTGGCCGTTTCAGGGACGGATAAGGGCTGCGGTAGAGTGCCTGATCGGACAAATCGAGATTGCCGACAGATTTTCTTTGCGAATAATGACGCACTGATGGGGGAGCTGCTAACGTTGGTGGGGCAGTTTATAGTAAGGTTGCTGGAGGGTGGCGACGTATGAACGTGATTAGTTGTTCGGCATCCTAGTTTTTTAACTTCATCAGGCTTTTTCTACACGGCATTGTCTATGATCCATATGATGTTCAGTTAAAAAAAAAAAATCTCATGGGTGGTCTTTCATGGATATGGTGATCTTCGTGTTTTTCTCTTATATGCTTGCGATTTTTCTTGAAATCATGATTCCTGGTTTGAACAAGTTGTTCTGCAAAATGACCAATGGCATGTTGTCCTTTAATAAAAAGCAGGCTATGTATGTAAGTTGTACGTCTCTCGATTCTTTATGGGGTTGCAGCGAAAAAAAAACTTGAGATAGCCCACCGGGCCGTTGTTTTACGGAGTCATAGCATGCATACTAGGCGTACAGTATGATACACACACACACACTCTTGGAGTTGTGCACAGTGAATATGACAAAACATAAAACACAACATAATCACTACCGTACCCTTTCCCAACCACATGAACAAATAAACTATGGGCTGCACACCTGTGCCCTCACGGTAAGTCAATTCCCTATACATGTTTTCAAGTCGTAGTCTTTTCTATCAAATTTAGGGCTTCCCTGTCAGCTCTCATGCCGTCGTTTGATTACAAGTCAAGACCCGGGCATCCAACAACATTCCAGTTTCCAACAATTAGCATGTTACTTCCCTTCGGCAGGTAGTAAGGAAGCATTTAAAAAAAAAAAAAAAAAAAAATTCCCTCTCACTTCATTAGGTGCATAGATTGTGGCAAAAAACTATCCCACACCTCCTATTAGCAACTTAACCCACACACCATCATCCCTAGAGCTCACAATCAAAGTCTGACAGTGACTGCCTCATTTTTTTCAGTGAATTTGAAATGGCCAAGCTTCCCTTTCCTAGGGAGACGAGAGTTGGGGACCATCCCACCACTCTTGAAGCTGGGCAAGCTCATCTTTTGACAACTTGGTTCCCTACATCATCATCACATGAATGTCCTTATTATGCATACATGACTTGAATCTTCGACCCTTCTATCTACATCCTGTGTAACCCAATCCCCTTAGATTCAAAATTGATACTCACCCATCAAGGTCAGGTGTCAGATCTGCAGCATAGATACTCGGTGTTGGTAGTGGGGATCCCTCCTTGCCTTGTGCTCGTCCGCGGCTGCACCAGTATACTACCAACAACCGGTAAGACGATGTAAGTAAAGATTGGATGATAGATAACTTGATTTGGGCATGTTTAGGTTGAGGTCAGCTAAGAACACTACGGAAACACCTGGCTCAAGGATGACCTGTGAGAGGACGTCTAACCCCATCAATCTGATTCCTGCCCAGGCCTCTCACGAAACACGGGCGTTAATGAAAAAGACTGTGCATCTTGCTCTTCTGTTCGCAGCCCGTCAGGGTTGCGTTTTCCCCCCTGAGAACATTTTTCGTCGTCGTTCATTATACGGTCGTTGGAAGGCTGAAAAAGCAAGGCATGGCAGTTTAGGGGGTGGTGGCATCTTATTTGAAACTGCAGGACCGGTAGTACCGCACGGGTTTTGGTCCAGGACCGCGCAGGACCGGTAGCTGCGAGTAGGAGGCCGAGGAGGCCGCATTCCTTTTTCGAAATTGAAATGGTGCGGGTAGTCCTTTTTCGAAATTGAAGGGGTGCGGGTCCTACACGTTGTATTCGAATACAACCTGTACCCTTTCTATTGGGATTTCAAAAAGAAAAAACTCTTGTATTCCGATAAAATTACTTCTT
>BFEA01000110.1:2188192-2207773 GCA_003427395.1 Chara braunii | reverse complement strand
CTCCCTCCCCTCAACACACACACACACAACCACTGCACAGAGGCTGAATCTGTTCCCCCACCCACACCCACACCCACAACCACCCCTTAACCCACCACCCGCACACACATCGAGGGGAACCCTACTCCGTTCGCCGTCCACCGTCACGGGATCGCGACACACTGATATACATTGCAGACATGACCACTTTTTTTTTTTTTTTTTCCCCTCAGACATGAGCAGTCCTATCTCCGTCTGATGTATCATTATACTGCCCCCTTGGTGGTGTAAGTGAAGTCAAGCAAGCCTCTTTCTCTATCTCTCTCTGACCTGCCAGCAATCGAGGTGGTGATGTCTGAAGACGTCACGTCAAAGGCGTCGTGGAGGGGTAAGGATAGGAGCAGTTCAATCTGCTGAAGAGTAGGTGAAAGTTCGGTGATGCTGCAGTCATGCGTTTCACACGAACTGGAGCTGTGTCCTTATCGAACGTGACAGTGTACACACGTCAACCCTTCCGCCTACTCCCCCTCCCCTTTTTTTTGAATTATATTAGTATAAATAAAATAATGAATTGTGATAATTTTTCACTGTATTATTCCCATTGTAATTGACGTCAGCGGGATTCCACCGACTTTTTTTTCCCCCTTTCCCCTTTCCCCTTTCCCGTTCCCCCTTCCCCCTTCCCCCCCCCCACCCCCTCCCAGTATCGGTTTCTATCAAGCCACCGGAAAAGCTGGGTGGGAGTTTGACTAACCCGACGCAAGGCCTCGCTCCACCATTCAGCGAATGGGCTAAATGAGAATGAATCTTCTGCTAGAGACCGGATACATCGCCATATTTTTTGTCGGTTGTGCATCTGGTGAGTGAGTGGTTGGCTCAATGACGTCTCGCTCTTCCTTTTCGCAAGGCATATTTCACACTACCGTCTTCCCCCGAACATAAATAACGCACCCTAAAAATGAATGTATACAAGCTATATTTCCGGCCAGATACAGCCAAAATGATGGTGCGTTGTGTTCGGGGGAAGACGGTAGGGCCTTTTCGGCTTAGCTCTGGATGTGATTGCATTCAGGTGCATCCGGACCTGTCGCGTAATTGCGGTCAGATATATGTGAGAAGTGCCACCGTCTTCACGCGAATAGAACGCCCGGTCATTCTAGCTGTATTGGGGCCGATTTTCAGTCCGGATGCAGCCATAATGAGCGGAAGTTTTCTATTCGGGTAAGACGGTAGGGCGAGTATGCCCTCCCTCACACTCTGGTGTTCCACCAGCGAAGAGCGCTCAGGCGGCGACACGTGGGATTCGCGTTTTTACTCTCTCACCCAGATGTGCGAGGACCAAGAAGGTCCCAACCAAAAGAAAAAAAGAAGTCCAAAAATAATCTGGAGAAAAAAAATGTTATGCAGAAAAATGAACTGAAGATTTTTTTTTTTTTTTTTAAATATATTCGTCTCTCAATTTCACCTCACACTACCTAACCTACCACTGAACAACTTTTGCCTAGGGTAGTATCGAAATTCTTTACCTAATTTAAAATGAAAAATATTTAAATAAACTTAAAAAATATATTTTTTTTTTATTTTTTTTTTAATTTTTATGCTTTTTCGGCCCGGCCGTGTAAAAGGTCCCGGGCAATTCTGGTAGCCTAGTCGTGGAGCTAATTCTCCTCATCTAGGGAGTGCTATGTCACACTCTTTAAATTACCTTTTTTTGTCTTTTTTTGGTCTTTTTTTCGTCTTTTTTTCGTCTTTTTTTTCACACTCTTTGAATTTTTTTTTTTTATAATGGCAAACACACTCTTTGAATTACGAATCAGTGACAATCACATTTACAGAATATAATGACAATAAATTAATAATTTAGTCATTCGTAGTCTTTCACATAGTGTATGCGATCCGCGTCAATCCGTTATCAGTATAATTTAAGATTAATTATCAATTCTGTTAATTCGTTTTCAATTTATTTTTTTTTCCCCCGGTTCCTTCGGTGAAAATTATGTTCGCCTTTTAATTGTTTTTTTATCTTTATTTCTTAATTATTTTAATGGCGTCCATCGCTTGATGTTATTGTTATGATTGATTGTCACCTAGTATTTATTAAAATAAGACATTATTCATGATGATTAATGTTCTCCCCCCCCCCCCCCCCACACACACACACACACACACACACACCGGAATTCACCTTAATGATTAATGTTGTATACAAAATGAATACTAATGATGATAGTAATTGGAGTTATGAAGGTTGATTATCACTATTATTAAATGATAATGTTAATTATGACTATTAGTAAATGATTATCTCTATTATTAAATGATAAGTGCGCCTCTCTCTCATCATCGGGAGCTTAGCGTCAAGCTCACCGAAGTGCGGCTCGAAAGTGGCGCAAAGTGCTGCACACATTTACACATGTTTTTTTTGGGGGGACCGGTCCACCTTCCCTCTTTTATGCTTCCCCCTCTCCCTCTGCCCTCCCTGCCCCCTCTCCCCCTGCCCTCCCTGCCTCCACCTCGCCCTCTCCCCCCCCCCCCCTAGTGTATGTCTTGCAAAGCTGCCCACTAATTTGTAGCTCTGCTACAAAATATTGGGCCTCGCTCCACTACACAACACTCTACATGCATTTGGACCCTCTTTCTGGACCCGATGCATTCAAAATGTTTGTCTCGTCCGAATGCACGTGGTGCATAAACCGTCCAAATGCATGTAGAACTGTTGTGTAGTGGAGCGAGGCTCATTAGGCCGCCATTTTGGTCGGAGGAATCGTACACGCCGTCGCCCACGTGGTCGCACGAGTTGGTCGAAACTGGCTGAGCTTGTCTCGTCGCAATCGCGGGAGCCCTCTCCACTCTTGATCAATCAGGTCCTCTCTTTTCCCGTCCTTTCCCCCGCCTCCGTTTTCTTCTCTCATTTTACCTCTCCCGTTCTCTCCTCCCCCTCGTCGCACAGGAGATGAATCTTATTCAGGAATTGAATCCGGTTCATCCCTATACGTCGCAAGGTTTGCGAAGCCACGCCACATTGATGCGCTGGCCAGGAAGAGGATGACTCCTCATCTCGCGGAGAGACAAGGGCCAGAGAATGGACTCAGTTATTTGCAACGTATCGTGGCAGCGAAGTGACAAGCGCGGCACTCATGGAATGCCTTGCTCGACGACCTCCTTGTGGCAGCAAATGCATCGTGTGAGGGAGAAAAGGGAGGGAGTAGGCGGGCCGGCAAACCCCCGTTTGGTGCCACAAGCAGGTCGAGCAATACATTGCATGAGTGCCGCCACGGCGATCTCCTTGGTCACCTTCTCTTCCTCTCTTCCTCCTCTCCTCCCTTGTCTCTTCTTTTCGCACAGAACGCCTCCTTCACTCCCATTCCCCATGTGCGCGCNTCTCTTCCTCTCTTCCTCCTCTCCTCCCTTGTCTCTTCTTTTCGCACAGAACGCCTCCTTCACTCCCATTCCCCATGTGCGCGCGAGAGCATGTTGAGTGCCGCCAATGGCGATCTCCTTGGTCATCTCCTCCTCCTCTCCTCCTCTCCTCCTCCTCTCCCTCCTCCTCTCCGCCCCCCTCTCTTCTTTTCGGGACAGAACCCCTCCCCTCCTTCGCTCCCATCTCCCATGTGGGCGTGAGCATGTTGTTGTCAACAAAAAGCCGTTGTTTTTGTGTTGACGACCACGACGAGCCGCCCATGGTTTGGAGAGGTTTGATGACGTCGTTAAAAAAAAAAAATCCGATGTAAACAAGGGAAAAACTGAATCGGCAACAGCTCTTCTCTTCGTCTCGTACAAAGAAGAGATAGGTAGCTCTTTGTTTTGAGAAGAGACCCCCTTCCTCCTGTATATGCTTTTCAATATTTCGCCCCTTTTTCGTATATTGTTCAATATTTTAATTGCTTAAAAAAGCGAGGGTGTCTCCACGTGTCGACCTTTCCAAAAGACAAAAAGGTGGAGAGATCAGATTTCGCTTGTTTTGTCACCATGGGCCTCGCTCCACCACTCAGCACAGATGCATTTGGACGCCTTTCTGGACCAGGTGCGTTCGGAGGAGTCCAACATTTTGAATGTATCGGGACGATTCTGAGCTCCAGATACATACCTAGTGTTGTGTAGTGGAGCGAGGCCCCATTTCCCTTTTTTTAATCTGCTGCCGACACGTGTCAGAACGACATGATGATGAGCGTGTGCAGATTTGTTTTTTCCTGTTTTTTTTTTTTGGATTCAATAGACGTCCACACAAGCCCTTTTTTTTTTGTTCTTTTTTTCAAAGAGGTTTGCAACTCCATCGTCATCATTTAAAGAAAATAATGATCTCGATGAAAGCAATAGAACCCCTTTTTTTTTGTCTCGTTCAAAAGAACGGTTGTTGCCGACGAAAGCGAGCCAGCCCTCCTAGGAGATGCCTTTTTGGTTCTGCCACGTGTCACCCAATGATGCCAGGATGCAGTCTAAAAAAAGAATGCGGCGCAAACAAGGTCATAGACAAAGCATTACACGGTTTGTTGCAGATGGTATTTTTTTGGATGACCAAAAAATTTGGGAAAAAAAAGAATATAAAAAAAGTATATAGATATGAAAAAAATGGATATAAGATTCGTTGTCTGTCCTCTCCTGTAATTTTTTGAACCTCCAGTACTACTTCCTAAAGTTGTGCCCATGAACAAGCCACAATTATTTTAGGAAACGTACGGGCCACTACAAGAGCGCCCAAGTTCATCCGACCAGAGATGTTTGTACTCAATTTTTTTTCCGGTCGGCCGATAGCTGGGCTAGGTACTGGTGGTTTAAGTCGAGGCATTTCGCCACATGGACTCCCAGCTTTGCACACGTGGAGTCCCAACCATAGCTTTGCTTTGCACACGTGGAGCATGCATGTGGTCAGTATTACAACCAAGTTCTCCCAAGCACAGGTGTGGCATCATTTGAACCTGGTCCTAATCTGTGTGACTTGCATGGAGTTTCTCTGGCGGTTATGGAAGGTTATGGGCTAGGCAAGCACAGTGGTGGACACAGTAGGAGCCAGGTTCATGCATGGATATTGTACGACGAGTGGTGTCTGGTCCGAATCCACATGGTCTTGTATGAGTCGTTTTTTTTGCAGGTGTTTTCAGGGTATAAAAAGCGCGAGCCTGATCCTTATTACGGCCAGGTTCATGCTTATGAAGGACAGGCATAGTAGCAACAAGCCTGGTCTCTAATTCACGTTGGTATGGAAGGCATATCAGAAAAAAGGCAGCCTTTTGTTGACAGGCGGCTTGTTTGTTTGCAAAGCACTTCTGGTCTTGCTGCTCTGCAAACACTCTCCACAGGAAGCTGGAGACCAGGACGCCTTTTTTTTTTTTTTTTTTTTTTTCCCCTTTGTCGACGTATACTAATATTTTGTTTTCCCACGGAGCCGCCTCTACCAGGCCTGGACACTCTAGATTTTGGCCTGGTACCCGTGGTTTAAATGTATGTGGAAGCTTTGGGTTCATAGTACTTCATACTTATGGAAAGGAAAACGAAGACTATTCTGTTGATACTGACTTGATTGTTTGGGAAGGAAAAAATGGAGGTGAAGAGGGAAAATGAAAAGTCTGTTTTGTATTCTGGTAGTCGAGAAAGAAGAAGAAATTTCGCTGATTACGAAATTGAAAAGTCTTTGCCAGTCCTTGAGGACATCCGTTAAAATTGGAGTGACACAGAGAAGATTAGCATGGCCCCTGCGCAAGGCTGACACGCATGAATTGAGAAATGGTGCAAATTAAAAAAAAARAAAAAAAAGAAGAAAAAAAAAAGAAAAAAAAAGAAAAAAAAAAGATTAAAAAAGAAAAGTGTTTGCCTGTTGTAGATTAAGTATTTTGCTCTCTGATTGATTCCTGGTGACCTGAACGTTTGATTGTGATACAGATGACCCCAATGACGAAGATTTCAATCCTCGAGTTGCATCTGCTGCCATTTCTAGATCGAAGAGGCAGCCCGGGCAGGTGTGTGATCTATATTTTATTATTTTGTTTGTTGTTTTCTGTGCGCATGATCTTGCGAGTGTTTTAAAATGATTTTTTTTTTTTTTTTAATGTTTTAGAGGTTAGTCATAAAATTAAATAAATACAACGAAGTTGAATTAACTTCTGTTAATGATGGCAGTTGAAGTTCTGAACTTCTGAAGTAATCATGACTTAGGAATGCCTTTCTCGATCTTTTGGCTAAGTAATTGATTGATTGAGTTAAACCACCAGTACTTCCAAAAGTCGTGCCCGTTAATGTGCCACGATTTTAGGAAACGTACCGGCCACTACAGGAGCGCCCAAATTCATCCAACTAGAAACGTTTCTACTCTATTTTTTTCTGCAGCCGATAGCTGGGCCAAGTACTGGTGGTTTAAGTTCGGGACGACGTACATGGTCACCAAAACATCACATAGCAAGTTACGACTCATGAGATAGTCAGCCTGCAAACTATGTGAAATCCCGAATTCGAGTTGACTCAACAAATAATAATCAGAGAACCCCAAAGAGTTCGTGAACAACCATGGTAAGTCTACATCGCTCCATAGGGAACACCATATGGTGCTCTTTTATCTCAACAAGTAAGAGTGAAACGCTATGGTAGAGTGAGTACTCTGCCTTTCTCCTACCGGTTTCAGCTGCTGCCAGATCCAGCCTCATCAGGGGGGCGCGATGATACAAAATCCTGCAAAGTCCGAAACTCAAGCTCACCCTCCTCCCAGATTTCATTCAGGTTTTTAGGTTTTAGCTGAGTGGCCGGTCTTCGTCCCTTGAAGATCAAGTGTAGCATCTGTTCTGTTCTGATCAGTTTAATATCTGATCCGTGGTCCATTGGGTCAATGAACAGAAAAAAAGAAAAAAAAAGAAAAAGAAAAAAAAAGAAAAAATTAAAAAAAAAAAAAGAAGGAATTGAGAACCAAAAGGAAAAAAGAAAAGAATGAAAAGGAAGTCAGGACCATCGAGTTGGGGGTTATACTCGCAGCAAGGATCAGGACATCCGAGCCTGGTGGACTCGCTCGCCGGACACCAGGGCGTGTACCTGGACACAAGTCGGGTGCCCGGGCGCCTGGAAAAGCAGCCTAGTGGGAAAGTCTAAAAGGAGGAAGGCTGTGGACAAGAGAGCGGGGAAGGCTACCGTCTTCTCACCCGAACGCCTGATCATTATTGCTGCATCTGGACTGAAAGTTGACCCAAATGCAGCCATAATGACCAGGCGTTCTATTCGGGTGAAGACGGTAGGGGTAGGTTGACAATCCTGCTGTCTTGTCCACAGCGGTCCTCCTAGGCTGTTTTTCCAGGTGCCAGGGCAGCCAATTTGTGTCTGGATACACGCTCGAGTGCCCGGCCGGGCATGTGACCCCGGGCAGGGTTCAAGGGCAAGGGCAGGGATTCAAGATATTTGATGTCAGTCAGAAACTTGAGTCAAATGTTTAAGAAGCTCAGATTTTTCTTGTAGAACAGCAAAAGAGAATTTGGCAGTTATCCATAGAGGGAGTCTGTTTGGAAATTTTTGGTAGTTGTCAACAGAAAACAATTCCAAACATTTCTGGTAAAAGTGCTGTGGTTTTCGAAACTATGTCAGGCGAATTCCGGATTTGATGATGTTTCAAGAACTTAAATAAAGAGTTTTAAAATCGAGATCCTTTTTTGTTTCCTTTTTAGAAATCTGAAAGTCTACCAATGAGCCTAGCTCAATCGGTACACCCACAAACTGTTGAAATGCAGACCCAAGTTTGAATCCAGACACTATCAGAACCAAAACAAAATAATTTTGAATTGCCTGGGGCTGGTCAGTTCAACGATGGTATCTGAAGGCTGCCACCGTTAAAAAGAAATCTGAAAGCCTTAGTGTATTCGAAAGTCGTCTTGTACCGCAGAGCATACCTGTTTTTTTTTCGCCGACATGCTACTCCAGAGGGAGTCCGTTTTTCGATTTCTGACTGGAAGCCGAGGTTTCTTATAATGGTAGGCACTCTGAATGATTACTCTTTATGTACCTTCTTCCAATAAGCACGGATGCACCCGGTTGTGAATGTATACACACTGTTCGTCTCCCTGATTGTGAATGTGTATACACAGTTTGTCTGGTCCTATACAATCAGAATAAATCCAGCATGTGCTGAGTTTTCGAAATAATATTTTTTCGTTTTGGCGTTTGTGGCCGGTTGCCACGTGGTGAAATACATCGGGCAAGTGCTCTAATCTGGAGATGATCTTTATCTGTTGTGGTGTTCGTGGCTGGTTGCAGCTGGATGGCAATGATTCTCTTGGCAGTGAGGGGGATGAGGTGGAAGAAGAGAGCCCTGAACCGTCAGATGATAGTGATGAGGATTTCGGAGGTGGGCGGAAAGGAGGATCTGGTAGACAAAGGTCTCGTGTTTCACATCAGAAGAAAGTAGGAGTGGTTGAGGGAGCAAGCCGGAGAAGTCAGGGATTTAGTGGAAGGTACCAAGCACGCCGTAGCAGGTCAGATGATGATGATGGTGAGGAGGACGAAGAAGAGGAGGAGGAGGATGACGACGATGAAGAGGCTGAGGATGAGAGCGATGAAGATTATGGACGCAGACGGAGAAGACCTGGCAGTAATCTCATCGCAAAGGGAAGGAGATCGGCACTTAAAGGCCGTTCAGGGAGGAGTCATGGGGAATCAACTAGGGCAAGGGTGGAGACGCCTGTCCGATCAACACGTACTGCTAATGGTGATGTGGCGAGGAAGAGTTATGCGGAAGTGGAAGAGTCGGATGATGAGGATGAGAAGCGCAATGCTAGGCATGGAAAGGTATCACGCTGTGTTTCCTCCCCTCGTCCCTGCTCACCCTCGCTCTCCCCAACCTCCTCTTCCTCTCACCCACCTCCTTTTCCTCTGCCCCTCCCCCCCCTTCCCCCCCCTTCTCTGCCCCCCCTCCTTTTACCCCTCTTTTTACCCCCATCTCCTTCCAGGCTCTTACTCCACCGTCCCCCTGGCCCGGCACTCCCCTTTCAGTCTACCCTTACCACCCCTTCTTTACCCTCCCTCATCTTACCCTTCTCATACCCCTTCTTTCCTGTATCCTTTCTCTTATCCTGCTCTTACCCCTTCTCTTACCCCTTCTTGTATCATTCCTCTGTGTTGGTTTACAGGAGCTTGAAATGCAGAGAATGAAGGGCGGAAGTCTCGCCACGTATGCTATATTCTCCTTGTATGGTAATGGTTCGTCCTGCGGGGGTCCAGCATGTGGAGGGGTAAAAAAGGAGGGAGGAGGAAGCCATGGAGCCCTTGCAACTGATACCGATCTCTTGACTTGTGGGTTTCGTTTGCTCTTACTGACTTCAGCATGCGGAGGAGGAGGAGGAGGAGGGAGATGTCATTGAAAGGGTTGTTTGGCATCAACCGAAAGGCACAGCAGAGAAGGCGAGAGAACAAGGTAAACCTGAAGACCCAGTTGTGGTGGATGTCGACCCCTATGCGAACATCGATTGGGAGGAGCAAGAGTTTTATATCAAGTGGAAAAACTCTGCATACATCCACTGCCAGTGGGACACCCTTGAGACACTTAACCAGGTGTGTGGTTTTTCCACTTCTCCAGAGATTTGCCTCAGGTTTTCTGAGTTCGTTCTTTGTTTATTTTCTTGGAATTTCTTCGTGTTTTGTTTCCCCCCCGTTGGACATTGTAGTTAGAATTCGTCTGTATGTTGGAGGCTGTAGCAGTGCATTTTGCTTTTCTCCCTTCTTTTAAGCCACAAGTGTCGCTCAGTCTGTTCTATTAAATGGAAATCTTAACTGGATGCAGGCGATCTTGTGCGAAAATCGGTGTCAGTTTGCCAGGCCACAGCATTTGGGAAGACGGTTTGGGCACTGGTTTTCACTCACCTTTGATGTGCTGCTCAGCAGTTCAACCTTAGGTCTCACAGGTCTCATGGCAGGACTGTTAGGCAATATGCTTAAACTGCCATTACCCTCGCTGTCCTATATTTGGGGGGACCGGTAGCACAGGTTCATGAGGGCTACCGGTAGCACAGAGGGGAGACCTGGCGGAGTGGCGAAGTTGGTGCTGGAAAATTGTGAGACTGGACCCGTCTGTGCCTGCTGGTTGCCGCCCCCCTGTAAAACCCGGCCTGTATGGCCAGGAAAGCCGGATTTTCCGATGTCAGGGGTGGTGTTTTAAATCACCGGTCTGCAAGCAAGGTGCACTGGGCAAGACACCTGTGCCAGTCGTTCATTCATGATGAAAAACTGTTTGAGATCAACATAGATGGGAGGTGGACTGGTGACTTAAACTGCCACTACCCCCAGGCAACATCGAGAACAAAAAATGTAAGATTCCAGGTTCTTCTCTTCCGATGAACAGTGCTACTGGACCACAATGGCTGGCGCTGCCAGTCTAAAGAGGGAGGGGTGGAAACTGTGCTGGCGCTTGGGCAAAAGCTCGGAGTGCAGTTCTTTTCACATTGGTAAGAAGAGGGGCCGAGGTAGTGGTGGTTTAACTGCATTGAACTCGTTGTGCTCTTTGGGCCTTGCTGTTCAACTCACGGCGTCTGCAAAATGTTGATTACATCCTCAGCTGGAAGCTGGCAAGGTACGCCCGCCACTTTTGTCTGTTTCACATTCAGCGAGTGGTGTAGCGAGGTCTTTCATGTTCTGTTTTGGTACTTCTTTTTTTTTTTTTTTTTTTTTTTAATGCCCAGGTCCCACCGCAGCCTATCTCCTTGTTCTGCTTCCTTAGCGTAACCCTTGCTTCGCCATCTATTGGGGCACTCGTTGGCCCTACCTCGGATATGCCGGACAGCAGTCGCAGGCACCAGCGCTAGGCCAGGACCACCTCTCCCAGCCCTAGTTAAAGCACTACCGAACGAGGCCTGTAGCACAGGTACTTTGTCGACAAGCGTGATCGTCCTATACACCTTTTTCCTACGAGCACCAGCCTGGGTTGGTCAGACAGCGAGTATTCCATAGAGCCACCCCTAGGCAGTGTCTAGTGGTCCTACCCTGACCAAGGTCTTACCCGAGACAGCCCCTCATCCAATCCGGGCGATATGTTACTACCATAGCCTCTTGCTTTGTTTTGACACCAGCTTAAGTAGTGCCCTCATGGGTACACACGGCAAGAGCATTTTGATTCGAGCCTGGTTGGGTAGCAAAGACTGCAGGTTTCAAAAGGCGCAGCTGCAGGCTCGTGAGCCTCAGAAGTACTCACACTCTGACCTTTTTACTTATTTTTCGATGTAAATGCCGCCAAGTACATCCCCGTCTGGGGGTAAATGCGGTCAGATACATTTACGATGGTGCTAGTGTGAGTACGGCCTTAGGCTCTTGCGAACTGGTGGTTGAACTGCCAGTTCCGACGTCGATGCCAATGTATGCTCCATGGTAATTGCAACATGTGAAAACGGTCTCAAATCTTGGTTATGAGGCGGGGCGTCAGTCAGGCAGGCTCTCTTGAACACAGGCCCTCTTTCAGCCGTGTTCGAGCCACGTTGCAAACTTCACACTCTTCTTGAAGTTTTCCACATTTTTGTTAAGTTTTTTGAAATATGAATTGGGCCCCAGGTGAACCAGCCCAGATCGCAAGGAAGGACAGTCTCACAACAGTTTTGAACCCTCAGTACCAGCTTTCTTTTTTGAACGAATCTGTGTCCGGCTGCAGCCTCGGTACAAAGAGCACTTCTAAGTTACAAACATACTTGTTAATGCCTCTGCGGTAACTGGAAGGCCGGGTAACGATAGGTGTTGCATTTGCGCTGGTCCTGTTTTGCTACACAGAAATATTTTTCTGATATTTTTCGCTGATAAATTGGCACCTATCCTTTTTTTTCCCTCTTCAAAGGGCGACGACCTTTGAGTTATTGTCATTGAACAGACTGGCCAGAGGTAATTCTTATTTTTTTTATTCTGTTCATCTGGTTGCATCTGGATTCAAACTCAGGTCTGGTTACCAAATGAGCTAGGCCAGTCGGTAATTGGCACCTATCCCACATGAGGCTACAATGCCGCTACATCCATCATGTTTTTCATAAATTTTTGGTGAAGGAGTAGAGAATGGAAAATCCTGGGATGCCGAAAGTTCAGTGTGTATATGGGCATAGTGGCCCTTTGTGACCCTTTTACCGTGGGTATCTGTGGTCACCACTCATGCTGGAGGTTTGGAAAAGCAGGACTGCAAGATACTGGTCATTTATGCAACAAGTCTATTGCCATGGGTATCCGCGGCTGCCACTCATGCCGGAGGCTGGGAAAACAAGGCTGCAAGGTACTGGTGGTTTAAGTAATCGGTCTAATGCAATGTGTATCGGCGGCCAGTACTCACGCCGGAGGTTGGGAAAAACAAGGCTGCAACGTACCTGTGGTTTAAATAATCAGTCCTATGGAAGGCCTGTCTTTTTCAGCCCTGTTACAAAGTAGGATGTAGTATGTGGTCAGCTCCGTGCGGTGGGTTGATAGAGCTGCTGATGAACAGTGAATGATACCACAGTCACGACGTGATCCATGCAGGAGGTGCTTCTCCTTCAGGACCCTCTTCTTTAGCATGGCCCACATGGGCAGATCCCACAAAAGAGACCTGTTCGCATGCAAGCTGTGAAGTTTTTTTTACGATACAAAAATACGATACATTCTCCGGCTACTGATAGGTCTAGTGAGTCCTGCGAACGAGACCTGTTTGCATGCTCGCTGTGATTGGATCTATCTATAGATAGCAAGCCTTGCATCCGTGTCTCGATATTGAACTTCTTTCAAACCCTTGGTTTGGTAGTGCAGTTGATGGGAAACGTGGAACAGAAATTTGATCATACTCAAGTTTTATTTTGTGTAAGGTATAAGCCTTGAGGGGTACTGGTGGTTTTGCTGCAGGCTTTACTGTTGCTATGGAATTCTGGATATATTCATGAACGTTGCTCAAAGGCGAGCTTCAGATGTGTCGCATTTCATTTTGCATGTGGAATTGTCTTTACCTATTGTAAAGAGTGCCGGCGGGTTGTCCCCAATTTGGTGAAATAGGATCGTTTCCTTAGAACATGAGCTGACTTATGAATTGCATGTGTGGCCATGTTGTCAGTTCAAAGGGTTTGTCAGGGTCCAGAAATACATGAAGAAGGTGGAGACGGATATGATGAACAGGATGGGCCTCAGCCCGGAGGAGGTGAGTCCTTTAAGATTCTTTGAAAGCCTTGTTCCTCATCTAGGATAAGAGCACCCCCTCCTATCTGACTTCCTGGTCGCTGTAGTCAATTGGTGGGGAGCTACACCTGCTTAAGATGTTTAAAGTTTAAGCTGAAGTTTGCTTTGTTTGTCTGAGCGTCTCCCAGCGTAATTCTCGATGCTCTGTTGCTTGGCTTTGCTTTTCAAGAAAAACTGAGAAACAGTAATGCTTATGTCGGGGCCAGCAGCCTGGCTCAGTTGGTAGAGCACGGAAGTGGCATTCAGAAGGTCATGGGTTTGATTCTCACGTCACTCACCGTGCCCCCCTGTGGCATGCTTCGGCTTCACCAGCTGGGATAGTTGGCTTGCCCCTCGTGGTTGGTTAGGACGCACCTGGGGATTGGCCTTCTAGCTCGCGCCAGGTGTGAGGGATTGCAGTGGTGTTTAGGCACGGGTGGAGGTCGGTGTCAACCCATAACTGCAACATTCAATGATTTGAAAGCTGAACTTAGGTAGGGGATTAGGTAGCGTGAGGCATATGAGAGAAAAATATACCGTAGTTTTAGGGACAAGAAAAGAAGAAAAGTAATATGCTTATGTCTGGAGATTGACGCTGTGGTAATGAACCCTAGTGATGGATCATCATCTGTGCTGTGACAGCATGAACACCCAAGTAACTCTCTGTGAGGCAGCGTGATCTATCCTATTGCTAGGCGTGGGAAACTGAATTGGACTGGTTATGTCCTTCACAGTGTTCATACTTGCTTTCTTCTCCCAGCCTAACTCGAGTGGAATGGTTATGTCCTTCACACTTGCTTTCTTCTCCCAGCCTAACTTAAGTGGAATGGTTATGTCCTTCACAGTTGCTTTCTTCTCCCAGCCTTCTGCCCCGTATTCCCCACCACTTGTCTGGCTTTCTGGAAATGAAAGTGCGTTTTGTTTTGCTTTTTCCTTCTTGTTTGACGTTTGTAAGGGAGAAAGCACCTGGCATAACACAATGAATCCTCAAGAAGATCGGGTGGTCGAACTGGATAGCTGGCATCTGATGCCGGAACCAGATTGCTAGCATCTAGTGCCTGAATTCTTTGTGCTCATTATTCAGCCAAGGTGGAATTCACTGTTGTTCATACAGTGTACAAGAATGGGAACGGAGGAGCATGTTGTTCTTTGGTTAGCGAGGCTACGAGAGCAGCCGGGGACCAGTTGCATGTCGGGCCAAAAGGGATTTTTTTTTTGGTTTGTGTTTTTTGTTTTTGTGGGTACCGAATTTCGATGTGACCCTTGTCAAGAGGTGAAATTAATATATACGTAGTATACATTTCTTGCATACTGTCAAGTGCACATCGTGCGTGCGTTTCCCGATGTGCGGCGCAGGCGCCCAACCGATCCCGTGCAGCTCATGACGTGTGTGGAGAAAGACCGGTCACCACCCTCCGAAAAAGAAAGACAGGCTGGGGGTGGAAACGGTGCGTTCGAGCCCAGAGTCCCCCCGCCAAAATTATAAGCGTGATGAATTTTTTTTTGCAGGAGTGCTGCCTCACCTCGCTCCTCCTGCCCTTCCCCATCTTCCTTGTCTCCTCCTCCTCCTCGTACTTCCTCATCTTCCATGCCTCCTCGTCTCCTTCCCTTCCTCATGTCCTCCCCTTCCTCCCCTTCCTCGCCGTCCATGTCTCCTCCTCCTCACTTGTCCTCCTCCTGCCCTTCCTCTTTTCCCTCCGTCCATCTCTTCTCCTCCCCCATCTCTACTCATCCTCCTCGTCGTCCTCGCTATCCTCGTCGTCCTCCATGTCCACCTCCTCCTCCTCCTCTCCATATCCCCCTCTCCTCGCCATATCCCCATCTTCCTGTTATAGGCCCCCCCGTCCCCCCTCCCCCCCCCAAAAAAATAAATAAATAAAAAACTAGAAAATCTGCACGATTCTGCACAGGTACCCCCCGCTCAGAACTCCGCACGGAACTTGGCACGAATGTGCGGCTCGTGCGGTTGCAAGTATAGTTTCTTGTCATGTTCTCGCATTCTGCCTGCGGCTCATTGGTGCTTCTCAATGACTATGTAATATGTATAGTCACGGACAATGGTTTATCACGAATGTGGAAACCAGACACTCGACAGTCCAGACCGGGACTTCCAGATCTGATCTGGACCGTGAGGTGCCCTAAAAATGTTTCGGGCTCCATCTTTTCCTTCCAATGTGCTTGTGATTTTCGAAATCACTCTCAGCCAAAGGCTCCTCGTATTCTCACGCTGCACGGTATCTACATCGTTTTTTTTTTCGTTTTCCTGAGAAAAATGAATTTGTTCAAAAGAATCACTCGATTTCCGACGCCCCTCGTGGCGTGCTTCGGGTTCATCAGCCGAGGTAGTTGGCTTGACCCCCAGTCGTTGGTTGTGGCAGGGCCTTGCCTCTGTTTCTTCCATCCCTTGCTAGGGGTTAGGCTCAACCCTGACGGGATAGGCTGAGCCCATGCTTGGGTAGGTAGGTAGGCAGGTAGCATGAGGTGTATCGAGGGAATACTATATAGCTTAGTTTTATAGGACAGAATAGAAACTTGAAAATGATTATTCTTCTGGTATTCCAGACAGGACTGTGGACGCTCAGTCGTGGAACCAGGGACAGCAGACTGTCCGGGCACTTGTTGCCGTCTACCTTCTTCTCGCACTCTATCTTGTCGTTTATCTTCTGTATTCTATTCATGGTCGTTTGCGTAAACTTCTCTTCTCGCTCTACCCTCTTGTCTCTCTCTTTGTGGTATTCATAATCGGTTTCGGTTTTGTCCTGCTCTGCTCTCAATACCTTCAAACCATTTTTGCTGAGTTGTTGTCGTAATTCCCACGGACAGCAGACTGTGCGGTACTCATCTGGATGTGCGGACGGTGATCACGGTATATGGACTAGTGTGGTGGACTGTTGGAATGCTTTGGGGAAATTGGCAGAAATCAGAAGAGCTATGTGAGAAAATGTGCTGTTGGTTCACTGACCTGCTGTTTCTATCAATGGGGTTTGTGTCGTCTCGTCTTGTGTGGGTGAGCGCGGCACTCAGGCAGAAGTTGCTGATCTTTCAAAGGAAATGGAGCTTGACATGCTCAAAGAGTATATGAAGGTATGTTATCAAAACGAGATTCCTTTCTTTTTCCCCTGTTGGCAAGACACCATTCGCTTTGTTTGATTTTTTTTTTTTTTTTGTTTGTTTGATGGTTGACTTGCAAGTTACGACTTATAAGCTGTGCGAGGCATAAGGCCCCGATGAGCCCGTTTGACCCTGCAAGCAGCACTGTCGGCCGCCCTAAGTGAAGGCAGGCCCGACCAAGGCCACAAGGCCTATTTTCAGGCTACCATGCCACAAGGCCTATTTTCAGGCTACCACGCAACTGAGGAAAATTCAGGCAGTTGCGCAGCGCCAGTTGGTTAAGAGCGCCCAGGCCCTGGCTGCCTTTTTCGTATGCAACTGAGTCAGGCGCCGGGGCAGATACACAACATGGGCCGAACCCAGGCTGCGGGCAGTTGGGAACAAGCAACCGTCACAGGCCCTGGGCCCTGATTCGTTAGGACTGGTGCTCAGCCTCTCGGGGCGTACCGGAAGCTTCTGGGCCGAGGCCCGGCACAGCCTGGCCGCACGCAGCTGGCAGGGCACTTCCATATAGGAAAGGCCCTGGCCCACATCCGGCATTCGGGCACTGGCTGCATGCTGCGCAAGCGCTGCTGCGGTAAGGCTGGCTAGTCCGATGCGCTCGTGGGCCAGCAGGGAGAGCAGGCAGCCATAGCCGAGCTGCGCTGCACTGAGCTGGATGGGGCGCATGGTGGTCCTTGGGTGCACGTGGCATCTGTCAGTGGGGGATTGAGGTTGTGAGCGATACGAGCGACATGCCTGGTGCTTGAGGCGAACGGCATTGTCCGAGATCTGCTCGTACTTCTGGGAGCTGTTGACGTCATGAGCGGCATTGTAGATAAGCTAGATAGGATCTGCCACTTGTAGTCTGGGCGCAGGGCGCCCGATAGGATGCCGACATTGGTTCTTTATTGATGATGATGAGACTATTCCAACATTGTCACTTATGAGCTTTTGCTGTGCTCTTATTTGGTGGAACTCGTGTTGCAATTCTGCTTTTGGTTCGAGGTCACGACTATCTGGTCTCATGTGTATGATGCTGCTTGGTTTCTGAAGTTCGCAATCGCTCATTTTCCTTGCAGTTGTCTTGCTGTAAAAATAGTAGAGCAAAAATTCATACGTACAAGAAGAATGTCCAATCTTTTCTCCATTAATAATAACAAACTCTTTTGTTTGTCTAAACAAGTATACTTTTTTTTTTGTTTTTTGCTACTTTTTGAACTGGCAGATTACCATAAAAAATGGGTAACTTTTTAATCGCTTGTAATTTTTGCGAAAATTCACCGGCCTTGTTTTTTTTTGTTTTTTTTTTTGATTAAGTTTTTTTGTTTGCCGAACATTTTCCAAGATTTGTTGACAAGTATGGGCATTTTATTTATCTCAGTTTTTTTTTCATCGAACCCATATCCCCTGCTTGGAAGGCAGACAATTTACCTTTAATGATTAATCTTTTTTTTTTTTTGCATAACATCCTGGTCCACACTAGGTGTGGTGAGACTACCATCTTCACCCAAAAGTAACGCCTGGGGGTTATATTTAACTTATTCGTAGTTATTAGTAGTCGCCGTTATATTTGAATAAAACGCACGGGCGTTATTTTCCAATAGAATTGCCGGGCATTATATGTGAATGTTCACAGCACGTCACGGTTATGTTTCCCCCCCTTGAGACATTTCAACGTCACTCAAATTTCAACGTCGGTGGTCGTTGGGAGGGTGGGCATTTTGAGGTTTGGGGGCCTTGCAAGGGCCAGGACCGCGTAGGTCCGGTAGCTGCCCTTGTGCTCCCCGCCACTGACATGCTACATGCTGCAGGTCTCTCTCTCTCTCTCACACACACACACACAGACACACACACACTCTCTCTCTTTCTCACACACACACACACGCACACATGCACACACGCACGTGCACACGCGCATGTCCACACACGCACGTGCACACTCTCTCTCTCTCTCTCACACACTCTCTCTCTCTCTCTCTCTCACACATACACGCGCGCGCACAGTCTTCTGTCTATTGATGGGGAGCGCCACCTGCTGGAAACTGGGTCCAACGTCCCATGAACATCGTGAATAAAGCACCAACCGGGACCTGCCACACACACTCTCTTCAAGTTGTGTATAGCGAACATGACGAAACATACATACAGCATAATCACTACCTTATCCTTCCCGAATGACATCAACAAACAAACTATACGGGCTGTGCACCCATGCCCTCATGGTAAGTCAATTCCATGGGCAGAGTGCCTTGTAGAGGTAGTATACATGGGGTTGAAAGGGCGGGGAGGGGGGTATACATGGGTTTCAAAGGGGGTTGAAAGGGGTTTTGACTTCCAAGGGGTATGTTTCGGTTTGATTTTTTTTGTTTTTATTTTTTATTTCCGAGTTATAAGGAATTCTGAAGTGACCCTTAGCCAAAAGTTGGTCGCATTGCAATTCTGGACAGCATATATTTTTAACTGAAGTTTTTGATTTTTTTTTCTTGGAATTTCGGGCCCCCACCGAAGTTGCCACCAATTTACTGAATGTAGCGCCCGGGTGTTATAAACAAATATAAAATACAACGCCCGGGCATTGTTTTCGGGTGAAGATGGTAGCACCAACACCTAGTGCTTACCTTCTGACGGCTCCGAGCAATTTGTGGGGAGCTGCACATGCTGGAAAAACGGGTCCAGCGTCCCATATGAACCACAAAGACAATCCAAGTATGCACAGCCGCAGGCCTCTTCACCCTAAGGGTGTAGCATATCAGAAAGTGAAATGCACTGAAAGCCTAGGATCTAGCAATGACGAAAGTGGCAACAACCAGCAGCATAGGTGTAACATTCACAAGGTGTCAATGTGCGCGACGCAAAGAGTGAAACAACGGGAAATCAATAACAACACATTCGTATCATCATCATCATAGGCTGGGAAGCAGCGCAGCGGAAGATCTAGTATCAAAGGACATGTGGACAACAACTTGAAAGGGAGAAACTTCGGAAGGGCAAGACACCAGAAAGATTGCCCTTCCGCTCACACACATGGGGAGAGATCCATAGACATGCGAGAGAGAAGGGGGAGGGACATAGAGGTAGCCAAGTCCAACCCAAGTCTGATCTCCGAATGTCGYACACAGTTCAATCCCAATGTRRAGTGTAARTCCGATCTGAATGTCGTGTCCAATAAGGCAGAAGGCCGTGTCCAAACAATGTCTGCAGTTACCTCTATCTCTACTCTGATAAAGAAGAAGAAGAAGAAGAAGAAGCAGAAGAACTTCGGAGGAGTAGGAGGAGAAGAGGAGAGGAGAAGTAGAAGAGGAAGAAGAAGAAGAAGAAAGCTGGGTGCTTTCTGCACTTACCTGGCGATGGCTGAACTTGCAGGTACCGCGGAGCCAGCTATGGCGCTGGGCAGGTAAGTCC